>VYXF01010817.1:1854318-1924665 GCA_013397295.1 Polioptila caerulea | reverse complement strand
GTGGGGTTTTTTTTTTTTTTTTTTTGTCTGCTAAGGAAGGCTTTATGATCACTATTACATTATCTTGTCTGTAGTACTGTGGAACTGGCCCCCTTCTTCCTATCAGGAAGCTTTTTCTTTACTTTCATACCAATAAAGTATTTCTTAGACCAGAGTTCATTCCTAATAAGCAACTTGAGAATTTCACCTGAACTAAGAAATATTTTTCCCCTCTGTGTGCCCTAAGCTTCAGAATATCAAGGAGCCTACATGCTTTGAATCTAAGACAGAGCTTACAATCTAACAGCTTTTTTATCACCTTCCATCAAGCAAAAAAGCCTCCAGGTGGATTAAGCTGTGTGTATAAGAAGCTTACAAGGTAGCAGGTGTCAAGTCCCAGTAAAGGTCATTCTATTAGGGCTATTCTCAGACATGGCTTTCCTTGTGGACTTCTGTAAAACTGCCACTGAGACATTGGTGCACTGCTTTACAGGGCAGGGATGTTGAGCAAAATGCTGAAGCATGCATAGAATATTTGCCCAGGGATTTTAACCTTAAGTCTAGCTCTAGGAATGTGGCCCAGATAAAATACTGTGGCACTTCTAGAGAGTGGAAGCAGGGTAGGAAAAAAGGCTTCCCATGTTTCTGGTCCAGCCATCCAAAAATGTCCAGATTAGGTAGACAGGGTACTGACAGTATACCATAGAAAAAGTTGTAAGCTGTTTAAAAGAATTAAGAATCAAAATCCTTGTTGTATTATAATTGAGGGCCTGGAATGAGCTTGAAACATACTTGATGCATCCCATTGTCTATTGTTACTAGATCAAAGGAGAAAGACTTGCTGTAAAAATGAGTAAAAATCACGTGACAACTCATGCTGCCAGACATTTCAAGGCATGAGCAGACAGCATTCAGTCAGCACTCTTGGATCATATTTCTGATTGTATCTTCACAAAAAACAAGGATCAGAAACAGAATTTCCTTTTTCTTTTTTCTTCTTCAATGGGAATGATGTAACATGAGGAGCTCCAGCCATACACATGCACCTTTCTTGCCCAGACTGCACCGTGTAGCTTTGCCTCTAGGTGTAGGCTTATGGGGGGGTGAGCAGGAGGTGGAGGGTGGAACAGGCCAGCACAGCATGATGATACTCTCGACATTTGGTAGAGCTGCTCTAAGTGACATCCTGGGGAGGAACAGTTTGAAAAGCTTTAGTCAAACTTGTGCTGTTTCAAAGCACACTGTATGAAATCTTGCATGCCTATTTAAAAATAGAAGCTGAAGAAGTGACTTGCAGCAGACAACCATCCTTCTGAAAACTGAACTGGTCTTATAGAAACCAGACTATGCTGCAGGAGAGAAATGGTGGGAAATCTAATCAGATAAGCACAAACAGCAATGAATTCAAAGCCTCAGTGTATCTGGGAAAGAGAAAACCTGCCAGACAGTTATGTTAAGGACACTGCAGAGAAGTCAAATGATTTTGCTGCTTCTATCTTCACTTCAACTATCATGAGCAAATACCAGTTTTCAGCCAGTAAAGATGAGCCATTGATTGATGGACTTTTCAATAAAAGAAATGTTACTACCAGATGATAAGTTGTGATGATAAACCATCTGAAAATATATGCATAAGAGTTGTGAAGGGTCTTAAACTAGAGAGGTTGAACCACTGGGAAGAAAGTGCTAAAGTAATCTATTATACCAGAAGACAAAAAGTAGCACCTCTTCTAGTTCTCATATTTTCTGCAGATTTAATATGGCTAGAAAAGATTCACTTGAGAACTGATTTGGACTTCTGAAAAATTTTTGATCAGCAAGAAGCATTACTGCAAGTTTTGTAATGGGCTTTTCTGAATGTGAGAAGCTCAGTGGTGTGAGTGTTAAAAAGTCATTGAACATCGGCTGGTCCAACAGCAATTGCCTGTGTACATGCCCTTAGTCTGCAGGAAGAGTGAGGAACTTTGGATTGCCTATATCCTCTTCACTGAAACAGTGCAACTCTGCTTGGTTCTGTAGAATGGTATAAAAAAGATGAGTTAGGCATTTCTGTCAACTCTTCCACCTAAACAGGAATCAGAAGTTATTTCTGAAAGAAGAGTCAGTTGAAATGGGTTGAGTCACTTTGTAGACAATGGATGAATAACCTGGTGGAAATTTGTCATATGAATCCTCACAGTTCTCATTTTAGGTCAGGTTTAGACATCTCTGTACACATTCATATTAGATGGAGATAAAACCAACCCTGAGGGCAAACAAAGCTTTAGGCTTTGGAATATAAACCGTGCTCTGAGTAATAGGGTAAGGAGGAAGCTTAGGACAGTAAGGATGGTGCTAGACCCTACCTGTTCACCAGAGGGTTTCCTTTGTTTAACCACTGTAGATTTTTGTATTGACTCCCTGATAGAGGGGTCTGTCCAATATGACAGTTCCTGTGATTTTTCCTTGTGTGATCAGTTGAATCATACCTCAGATCACGGCACCATGGTGGACTTCTGCTTGCAGTTACCGACCTTGGCAGTTCAGCAGCTCCACTCACTCCTGTTCTTGCTGAATTTTGAAGTCCCTGTTGATTTGATGTGCAATTGTTCATGTTTCTTTTAAACATACTTTTCATGTTGATCCTGCTTGGCAAATGGTAGTGAGCTTGTGAGCTCTGAAGACTGGCTTGAAAACTGTGAACATCTGAAGATCTTGTGCCTTTTTTTTGCTTTAAATATTTTATCTTCCAGCTTGGAATTATTCATTGGATTAACATGTGAACTGCTCCCATTGGAAGGAGATTGGCTGTGAGGATTTTCCCTGTATTTCTTCTTGAAAGGAGACTGCTGATGTTAGGAGACACTGTTCTTGTGGCATGGCTGGCACTGAGAGAGTGTTTTCTCCAGAGAGAGACTCTTTGGTTGGGAGCAGCTGCTGTTGGCAAGGCCGACTGGAAGAGATCTTGTCCCTGGTGGTTTGGGCTGAGTGGAGACCCTGTTGCAGGGAAGTGTAGCTGCTGGAGCAGAGCCAGGGTGGGGTGAGTGAGCATGGGAGACTCTTAGCAGGAAGAGCTGCTCTCACAAAGAGCCTGCACGTGTCCCTGATGTCCTTAACCAAGTAGGGCTCTGGGGGCTGTGGGCTCCTGGTGCTGGTGGCAAGTCTCTGGGGATGGATCTAATTGCTGGGATTGCAATAAAGGCTTTGTGTGTCTCTGTGTGTGTCGAGTGTTTGTTTGCGTTGTCTAACGATGATTTCTATCTCACTTAGAGTATGTTTGATTTAGTTCAGCCACTGTTATCATATTTAATAGTTTAGCGTGTGTTTAATAAACACAGTAAAACCTGCACAACTCCCCACCTCTATTAGGCATTTCCTGTCTTAGGCAACAACTTTAAGACTAAGTTTCTCTTGCAGTTCTGTCTGACCTTTAGTAAAAGACGTCCTCAGCCAAGCTTCTGAGCTTTGCCTTTCCCTTGGGTGAACTGCCAAAGACAGGTTTCAGTCTGTTTCACTAATAATAATAATTTGGTTTTCTTCTGTGTGAGTGTGTGTTAGTTGTGCATGGTCTGGCTCTTTTTTTTCTTTTTTTCACTTCTGTTCTGGAGTTGATTTTTTGCCCAGGCGATCCTGCTCTATTCTGCATTGGGTTACTCAGCAATAGCAATATATTTTGATTATTTCATTCATTGATTTCTTTTAAAAGAAATAATGTATCTTATGCGCAAGATGCAATTATCTTGCACATACAAGAGTATACACATACATATTTTCTTTAGTTTTTTGGGGGCCATTGTTAATTATTTCACCTCTCTTTTCTATTTTTTGCTATTTTCTATTTCAGTGAATGTTTCATATTGTGGTGGATGGTACGTGTCTGGGACTTACACATGATTTTACTTCGACTTACACATGATTTTACTTCTGGCACAACTAATTCCTTTGGTGTTTAGAAAAAAAAAGCAGTACCTAGAAATTCAAAATTGCATGTTATGCTGCTAGCTACTCTTACCTATGGATAGTAAAAGAAAATACCTTCCTGGTATGGGCTACAATTTATCTCCACAGAAGGAAGCTAATATGTTCCTAATTAGATAGGAAGGGAAACCAAGGAACATGAAGTTACCCATTCACAGCTAATTTTAGGCTTTTGTTAAGCGATGCTGACATAGAGACACTGACATAGATGTACCTGCAGAGGGCCCTGGAGGGTGTGTCAGCTTAAATAATACACTGTACCCTGTGTCAGAGAGCTCCAGGCCTCGTCAGAAGGGGAATTCAGACTGCCAGACCTCCTTGGAGCACTGCTGAGATTCTGGAGTTGGAGCAGAGTATTTCAGGGTACCTGAACATCTGGATCTTAACTGCAAGACTGTGCTCACTTCTTTTTCCTTTTTATCCTTTTTTGTAGAATTAACCTGGATCACCATTATGTTTATTTATTGGTTTTTTTTTTAATTTGTCCTTGATACCTGTTCTAGCCAGCTCAGCCTGTGTTGGTTAGAAGGCATCAGTCCTGTTCTGTCAATGCAAACTAAACAACTTTTTTCTTTCTCACTTTTTTCTCCATGCATGGATTTATTTGGGGATGTTGAAAAAGGTTCAGCAGGAAACAAATTTGTCGATTATTTTACAATCTCTCTTTCTGCTGGCTTTAGTTAAGGGATTATTCAAGAGGTAGGAAAAATGTATGTTTATCATGGTGATGATTTTAATTCTAAATAACCTATGATTACAGAATCATAGAATGGTTTGGATTGGAAGGGACCTTAGAGATCCTCTGGTTCTGACTCCCCTGCCATGAGCAGGGACACTTTCCCCTAGACAAGGTATCTCAACATCCCATCCAACCTGGCTTTGAATATTTTCAGGCTTGGGACAACCACAACTTTTCTGGGAAATCAGTGACAGTTCTCACCAACATCACAGGAAATAATTCCTTCCAAATATCTAATCTAACTCTATTCTTTCAGTTTAAAGCCATTCCTCCTCATCCTGTCACTCCATGCCCTTGTCAAAAGTCCTTCACCAGCACTCTTGGCCCCCATTTATGTACTGCAAAACCACTGAGGTTTTCTTGCAGCCTTCTCTTCCCCAGCTCTCTCAGCTGTCTTCATAGCAGAGGTGCTTCATCCTTCTAATCACTTTCGGTTCCCTTCTCTCGGCTCCCTCTGGTAGGTCCACATCCTTGCTCTGCTCAGGCCTCCAGGTGGGGTGTCCAAGAGCAGAATCAGCTCCCTCTGCCCAGGCTGCTTTTGATGCAGCCCAGGATACAGTACTCTGGCAACGAAAAACTGGGCATTTTGATAACTCCATGAATATATCCATTGATGCTTTAGCATCGAATGCTAGTTACGTATTTTAATATGTTTTATAAAAAGAATGAACAGAAAACTCTGGCAATAACTGCTGTAAGTCACACTATAGCTGCAAATGTGTTTTGTGCCAGGAAAGGAAGTTAGGAAGGAATCTGAACAGTGAAACTGCCCTGGTGGTTTTGCTTTGTCTGCAGAGGCTCTGCACAACCACTTACCTGGTCCTCCCAATGGCAGGAAAAAAATGGGGCACAGGAAGGGGGAATTGGTTGTGATGTGCATATATATGTATGAACATGCAGGTATTTCCACATGAATAAAACTATGTTGCTTACTAGAGCAGCATATAGTGTCCCAGGCTAGATTAAAAATGAGTTTGCATATATTTTCTGTCAGGATCATTTCATTAAAAAAAAAAAAAAAAGCTTAAACATAGGAAAAACACACAAAATAAATCCAATCCCTAAGCTTCGTGCACTCCTTTTTTTCTCAGTAATCTCACTTGTAAATTTATAATCAAGGACAGGTCTTGTTAGCTCACTGGAGGTATAGAGTCATTGTATCATTATTATTTGACTTCAGTGTGTCATCTGGTGGTACCAAAATGAAAAAAAAATAGCTTCTAGTGCATATTTGAAGGTCTCGCTGTTCACTGCATAAAATGATAACGTTTACTTAGAGTTTTCTTCTATTAGAAAAACAAGAAACAGGCAAAAGATATTTCTGTTTAACGAACAATCATGGTCCAGATTTGAGAGTAAAGCTGGCCTTGAATGCATTCAAGGTTCAGGCGATACTTTCTGCTCATCTGTAATCCCAGTGCACAACACACTGCATAAATTACTCGTGTTTGGCAAGAATGGTATGTGCAAAGAGGCTGTGTCTTGGGTCAGAGGTATGTGCATCCTTTTGCATCCTTTACTTCTTCCTCAGTGCCAGCTGGGGCCCATATTATTTGGATATAATTTCAATCTAAATTCTTACATGTGTTTTTACACATCAACACACACGTACATGTAATGCACTTGGCTCAAGATTTTCCAAAGCCAACCATGAGGCTGGAGCCCAAATTAGCCAAGTTTTGAAGGGCCTGTATTTTCAGGGCATGCTGTACATCTCATGACCCTCATTCTAGATGGCTGAAGTTCATCTGCTCAATGCTATTGTTTTCTTTTGACAGTAGGACTCTGAATCCCGCAAAACCCCTGTATTTTCCTCATAGATATGAGGACCCAACTAAGTGTTTTGTCATGGTTGGTGACACTGATAAGAAGAAACCTTGCAAGGCATAATACGCTATCAAAAATTACCCTTTTTTCCCCCCTCTAACACATGTTAAATTAGCCAATAAGCCTTGAAGCTGTGCATACCTGATGATTAATTTATGTTATTTTGTGGGTGTTTTTCTTTGAAAAAAAAGCTTCTATCATGCTAGATTTACAGCATTGCGGAGTTTCACAATGTTGCAGTGCTGTCTTCAATTCAGCCGCTTCATATTGAAATTTCACACACAATAATTGGCTGACCTTCACAGCTATGGCAGAAACTAATTAAAGCTGTAAGGCTTTGCAAGCTATGCTTTTGTGTGAAATGTGAAGTTTGGTGATAATGAAATATGGGGTGCAGATGCTATTGTCTCAGATAGTCTGTGTCCTTGGTTCACACTAATGAAGAACAGCAATTATTAAACAAAACGTATTTTCAACCATTAATTATTTGTGTTTTGATATACTAAATGTCCCAGCAGCAGCTCCTTCTTCTTCACTTCTTCAAAAAGTCATTTAATGTAATTTTACAAGCAAATGAAACAGTCCTAAGGATGCTGCATGAGACTTTTACTGCATTTGGAGGATTGGTTTTAGGCTCATTCTGTGGTGCATTGCACAAGAAACTGCGCCACAAATAAAAGAGTGTTTTAAACAAGATGATATTAAAGTTTGGGGATTTCATTCCTCTTGACAGAATCTGAATAACACAATCATTATTTCTATTGTTAGATTCATAAAGAAGACAGAAATGAGTACATGTGGTGAGCTTTTATGGGTAGATGGAAAAGGGCTATATCCTGCAGTCCATCTTTCTTACCCCTTTAAATGTGTCCTCGGTGATCTCACTTGCTTCAGCAGAAGCCAAAGTTGATTTCTGATTATAGTCAATTGGCAAAGCTGCTCAGGTGTCCTCTCATTTTCAAGAAAGACTGTTGGGAAAAAGATTTTATTTCTCCCACTGAGTTAAAATGTGGACTGTGTGTATATACCCCTATCTTTCTGTTATGTTTGTGTGCTTAGTACTATAGTTTCATAAATTTGGAACAGCATTGACTGTAAAGGATTAAGAACCACTATGACTTGTGTCTTCCAGTTCCCTCCATTTATTTTTGTTCTTTCTTTTTTTTCTCCCTATAACTCCTGCCAGTCCTTCCCTGTGTCATTTTCCTCAATGCTCTGTGACTTTCATGAACAGCCATTTCTCCTTTCAACTGCTAACATGATTTGTTTGATGTCAACATGGTATGATCTTGTTCTACTTGAGGGTTACTATCTGCTCAGATTAGTTGGAGGAAGGACTTCACACTTCTTGGAGATGCCCAGCTAGGCCAGCTGCACCTGTGGCTCCCTCACTTTACACTTGATTCACCTTTTGGAAGGTGTTGAGTGAGTGCTTGTGGTGCTGTGCTTTGTTTGTTTTGTTTTTCCCTTCTCCAGCCTGTAGTGCTCTAAAGCTTCCATGCCCACTGCAAGCAGCAGTGGAATGTCCACCCAGCTGAAGTGGCATGTGTGCAGTCTGAGATGACAGATGCCACCAGTGACTCGTACATGTGACAAGGTGGGCAGCAGTTATGAATGCTGGGGGGTCATGGTGATAAAGGCATGGAAACTATGAAACTCTGGGAGATGCCATTAGAAATCATGACCTTCCCCTTACTGAAGTGACTGATTTAAAAAACAGCAATTAAACAGACTCCAGTGATATTTCCTATGGAATTTCTTAGGAACTGAATGACTCCTTTGAGCATCCCAGCCTGGTCATCGAGCAGCAGAGGTCTTCCATTAGAGTAGTGTTTTGTAGAGACAAATGATGTAAATATTTGCTGTTTGCTTCAATACTGTTGCTGTTCCCACGTTCTTAGCATCTGAAACATCAAGTCTTCAGCAATGAAATATATGCAGTGATATTAAGAGATGAAACTGTTGTTAGAGAGATACCATTATATTTTTGCCCATTCTTGGAAATACATTATTGTCCTGCCTGGCAGCCATAATCATATAGAAGAATAATTCTTTACAGGAACAAGTATTTCAGAAGGTTCTTTTTTATAAGCATTCAATTGTGGGTTTGTAGATAGCAGTTTAAGAAAAGAGCATATGTATGTGCTACATACTTATGTATCTTGAATAGATACTGTTACCTGTACTTCAAAAACAGAGAAGGAAAAGTGAGACAGAATTAGAAACTTCTTATTCCTCCTCACTGTACTGATATCCAAAAGTTGCTTCATTTTTAATTTTTTTTTGAGCAAGTCTCTCTGAGAATCTTAGCACTTTAAATACCTCAATATCTTCCGATCAGTAATGTACTTCCTGAACTGCGAATTTTACATTCTCCAAACAAGCCAAACAGCAACTTGTTCAGGATTGTCCACAATGTTTTTACTCCCCCTGGAGTACTCCTCCTGGAGTTAGTGCCAGAGGGAGTCCAGAAATTTTGACATTTTGACCTGTGATGTCAAATCCAGGTAGGTGTGGTCAGCTTGGCTCCCAGTGATAAATCCTAGCCTTAAATGTGTGTGTATGTGTCTCTTTCCTTCATCGGGCAGGGTTTTCTTTATCCAGGCATCATCCAAAGGCTGCCCAAAGAGCAGCCCTGGATATAAAGCACATGTGCCCTCCAGCCCACAGTGCCTTCTTCCCAATGTCACTGTTGGTCACAGAGGTTTTCACATGACTTGATTTGTGTATAACCATGTAGCATCTGATATATGCATTTACCATATTATGTAAAGCTTGACATAATGCATGAAAAACAGAGGCACTGTCAGCAGTTGGTGACCATAATTAAGGTTGCAAGGTAAAGGAACAATACATACTGATATTACAACTCTGTAAAATTAAAGTTTTCCAGGCTTTTTCACTCATGTCTTGTAGGTATGGAAGAAGGGATTATAGACAACCCTGCCCTGATACGACACAATTGTGCTAATTACCAAAGGAGAGGAACAGCCTTGCCCTTAGTGCGTTGAAGCTGTGACTAATAAAGATAGGTGTGATAAAAGGGGTGGGCTGGCTGCTCGAGAAGGAGCCTGGAGAAGGTAGAGGAGCCCGGAGGGAGAAGGAACCATCTAGAGAGGCACAAAGAAGGACAAAACAAGGCAGAGAGTTGCTGCTGTAAAAGATCAGCAATGAGGTCAGTCTGGGTCTGATGGAGTTGGAGCCTGTAGTCATAGTTGAGACGGGTGAAACTCTGCAAACTAATATTTGCTGTCATAGTCCAGCAGGAAATAAGCAGTCAGAGTCTGCAGTTGGACCCTACAGTAGGAGCTTGCTGCAATCAGAGTCAGGATGGCAGAGCTGTGAAGACTAAACTGGGACCCTTTTAAATGAGAGTCTGTGCCTTGGCTCATTTCTACCCCTAACTTGAGGTCTGCTGCAACAATGTCTGTCCCAGATTTTGATGGCATCTTGGCTGTAGCAAGTTGCTCTTTGAATATGTAGGACATATATGGAAAAGTACAAAGCTATGGATGAGATGTGTGTGCATGTGTGTGTTTGGGCACACATGCACTCAAGTTGCACAACAAGGCAGGTTCCTATTAGTTTCACTTTAGTTTCTGGTGTACTCTGACAAGTTTCAGTGAGAGGGGATTTTGTATGCTGATTTATTTGTGAGGCTGATTGTATGACATCCATATATTGAATGTTTTTGAGTGACTTGCTTTTTGTGACTTTTGAAAGAGAATCTGATGTAGAGTAGCGGAATTAAAATATATTTGAAATTGCTAAAATCTTAAGTTTTTGCTGAATTATATTAAAATTATAGCAGGCAGATGAAAGTTGACATTCCTGATGCAATCTGACAAACACATGGAACACAATTGCTTGTAGCAGTGGTGTTTACAAGCTGCAAAGATGTCAGTGTGCAGGGTAGAGAGGTGAGGTTTTACAGCTTGGTGAAAAGGATATTCCCTGTGATGTAAATATTTTAGCTACCAAGACTGTAATAAAGTAAAACTAATGAAAGAACAACAAACTACTAGTCTTCTAATCCTGGAGAATAAATGAGCTTTTTAAAAAACCCAAACTCCAGAACTATAAAGAAATTATTTCCAATAGTTTGGCAAATACAATACTTTACTGTGTTACTATATGTCTTTTTGTCAGTATACATAAATTTATGTGTGCAAAAGTGTTATGTACAGGTTTTGTCTTTCTTGTCCACAGAGAAATGAGAAGTAATGTATAAGTAGGTGCTTCTGACGATGCAAATTTCAGCTCTTTAAAATGATTCCCTGGATTCCTTTGACTGATGATGCGTCAGCTCATATCACAGCTATGGCTGAGTCTGAACACGGGGCTGAAATTTTCTGATTGCCTTTGCTATTTGAGCTTTTTTGAGTACTTGATCTCTAAGACTGACAGCTTCTCTTTCTTCAACTGTTTTGACAGCTCCAGGGTTAAAGAGTAGTATCTTCAGAAAGCTCCATTGTGATGTTTAGTAATTGACACCAATAATATAACAACATTAAATCATCCACTTTTTTTTTTTTCTTCAAGTGGATAAGCCAGTCTGCTTGTAAATATGTTAAAGGATAGTGTGTAGGTGGAAGAGGAATTATGCTACTATTTTAAGAGCTAATAAATCTTTATTTAAGCAAGGGACCGCTAAAATTTAATTAGGCATATAAAAGCAGAGATCATTCTAAGGGTAAAAATATGCCAATTCTCACAAGAAAAGACATCTGCTTTATGGAAGAAGAGTAAGTTAAAGTGTATGCCCCTGTTATTATGTCAATAGAAAAAGCTGGTTGTAGGAGTCTAAGTTTGAAAAAGGAGGAGAAACAGGAAAAAAAAAATTCAGGCTGTACACATGGGTGTAAGAAACATGCTATGCAGTTAGTGATCTTGCCTGCTGTGCTTGGTAGTGTTATTGCCAACACAGAATCTCTCTAATTCCTGAAGGACAGCCCTTTGAAAATACCATCTCACCACACAGTTGCTGGTGCTCTGCCACCAGACCTCAGTGCATGGGTGAGTTGAAACCTCTCTTAGTACTAGCTACAATGCCTTGGAGAGGGGTGCTGCACATGGAAACCTTTGTGCACATCGTGAAATAAATTGTGAGTGGCATGAAAAGTCAGATTAAGTCATTTTGGAAGATGAAAATTACATAGGACACCACATTGCTCTTGGCGGGTTTGCTCGTGTGCCAGCCAGTGTGCTAGTAGGCATCAGGGAAAAAAGAGGAATTCCTGATTTTTGCATGTGACATAAGTTGTTCCTCTGGTAAGAGCAGTGTCACCATGGCAGTGAAAATAAAGCATCTTTTTCTGGCTCAGCATTACCAATATCTCGGGAAAATCCTTGAGGTTTTGTACCCTCCAAATCTGTTGTTTAGAGAAGGAAAAAAAAAAGGATACAACTGTGTGGTCTATTAAAGGATCTCTTAAATTTACACATCTGTATGAAGTTAAAATAAACACCTTCTCTAGATTGCATTTTTTAATGAGTTCTGTCACACTCATGGAAGTTGCCCTGAGTTTTATTTCTGTCTAAGCTGAAAATCCAGGCAGCAGAGGCTGCTCCCCTGCTCTGGTAGGGCTGTGGTGTGTAGCACCCTCAGCTCTGCACAGGAGTTGGTTGCTGAACTGCAGGTGTAGGTTATTGTTATACAGATTGCTCCTAAATTTTGCTGTGAGTGTTGAGGAGGCTGTAGAGTGACGATAGAGGCTGATTTTGTATCACCTTGGATAAATGTCTCTTCACTTGGGTGTGCTTATTACCTGGAATGCTGTCTCTGGGCAGAGCTTTGGACAGTGGAGCACAGAGCTCCCCCCTGGGGCTTTTTGCTTGCTATCCTAACATAATTATTAAATAACAAATACTGTTTAATTTTGCTCAACTAGGACAGAGTCTTTGACCTTTCCCACTCTGTTTTACAAGCCTGTAAGACCTTTGGAATCTTTTCGAAGCCATCATGTGGTGCTTCATGGATTGCAGGCACAGCTACGTGGTGAAACAAATTGAGCAAATTGCTGAATCCATGCTGAAGATTTTGAAGAACAGCTTATACAAATATCTGTCAAAAATAACATGGTGTACCTCATCCTGCTTTAAGGGCAGGACATACGATGTAAATGATCTTTTAATTAAGGTCACCCTGCTTTCTGTGTTTATTTGATTATGCTAAAACTGAGAACAAACTTTTATCCTAACATAATATGTTCTAGGCCTGTGTTTTGCCAGGTGAGGGGTACCAGAATGACATAGTACAAGTTATCTAAAATGCTGCCTTCTTCACAAAACTTGTATTTATGGTGCTGCCCATTCATCTTTTTGTTTTCTTTGGGAACATGACACAATCCAGGAAAGCTCATTCTGTGGGGTAGACCCTTTTAAATGCTATGTACTGTGTGCTCTGGGCAAGGATAGTCACAACTTGGCTAAGGAAGGTGTCTCTCATGTCTCAGCTTTCAATATTAATTTGTTCTGGCAAGAGAGCCATATTTACACTGAGTTACTCACATTTATATAAGAAACTGAACTTGTGATAGGGTCGAAGTGCTTTTAATTGGACTTGAACATACATATTCTGGGAATTCTCTTGGGTTAAAATAAGCATAACAATTTCATATATCCAATGCTTCCAGTTATTTTTTGAAAAACAAAGGAATGTTATTAGTAACACTTGTGCATGCAGCATACCTGCTTGCACATAAAATATTAACTCCTGTATTCAGCTGTCTTGACTTCCTTTGTTTTGTAGGGTAGACAGAGCTTCAGTAGCTAGGCTTTATTTTTTCTTAAAATTTTGATAATTAAGATATAGATATAATTCAGTTGGCAGGAGAAAACCTCTGGTCTCCAGTGAACTTACAATGTAATGTGAATAAACTTCTGTTATTGATGATGAAGACCAAAGCAGGTATTCTAAACTGAACATACTGGACAAGATGGGCCACCTTTTGTTCTATTTGCATGATCCCTTTGTGGCCTGCTGGACAGATGGTTTGGTTATGACATGGTGAATTGCAAAGATTTTTGTTTCTCTAAAGTAATTGTTTGTACAAATCACAGACTTCGTATGCGTAAAATTCCAGCCAGATGTTGAAACCAGAAATGAATCATGTCACCACAAGTCATTGATTTTGCTGGGAACTGTGGTGGTACCTCTTGCAATTTGCAGTGGCACATATTAGTTGTGAGCAGAGGAATAACAATTACTTCCCTTGGAGCATATTCCTTATGTTTAGAGATGCGATCTGCAACTGCTAATTTACTGATACTATAGCTTGGATCATTTACAGTGTCTGAACTGAATTTTTTTGGATCTAAAATAATCGAGACTACTACTCATTTATCCAAAGTAGACAGTTTTTGTATTAGCTCATCTCTCTCTTTCCTGATTTTCCATATATTCCACATGTCTCTCCTGTAGTCCCTCTGCTCTTACCTAAGGCAGGAGTAATACCTGAAACTCTCCAGTTTCTCCCAAATTGCCTAGCTATTGCATTATTTACTTATCCCAAGGAAGTCTGGAACAAAATGCATCTCACAGGTTTTTTACACAGGAATGCCATATAAAACCATGCTGGGATTTCATCAGAGAATCTAGGTGGCTAGATTGTGAATGTGAGTGGAGTGGCTAGGCAGTGCCTGACAAATCTGAGAAGATTTTAGCACCTTCCAGAAAAAGATGTCTGCAAGCAAGCTAGGGCAGAAGCTGAGGAGAAATGCTACTAGCAGCAGGGTAATGTTAGAGATGGCATCAGTTAGATTTCTTGTAGCTCCGGGAAAGCTCTCTGCAATTTGGGCCAATAAGAAAATTATATTTAGCCCCATGTGGAGTCATGGTAACACAGGACTGGGCCATTAAAAGTCATGGCAGAAAGCTGGTACAAGCCATCCAGGAAAGGTGGTGTTTGGGAGAGCCAGAAGAGGAATGCAGAGGGGAAGACGAGGTGATGTGAAGAAGATGAGGGCGTACACTGAAACCAAGGGCTGGATGCAGTTCTAAGCAGTATTTGAGATAAACGCTGACAACTACGAATGTTACTTGGCTTTGGGCTCTGAATGTGCATCCCAGTCTACTAGCTTTCTGTTGTGATGAGATGCAGGAACTCTCAGGAAAAGCTCCGAGGTAACCTGTGATGGCACATAGGAAGTTTCCTCCAGGGCTGCAGGATGGGATGGAGTGGGGATGCCCATCCCTTTCTTCAGACTGGTCCTCAGTCTGGGGGAAACAGATATATCCTTCCATCTACTTTCATTCTAGACACCTTGCTGAATGATTCCCATACCCTGTTCATTTTCTAGCAATGAATGGCTACTGCTAAACAGAGAGAAAGCTGGGGCTGTAGCTGTGTGGAAAACTTGTCAGATTAGTGATAGGTTCTGGCTCTATTTTTAAATAAGTGCCTTCTGCTTTCAAATAAATTGTGAACAGATCCACAGCAGAGACAAAGCCTTTTTGAGTAAAGCAAAGGCCTCCTGTCAATAGTGGCAGTTGAAGGATCGGATCCCTCTATTCCTTGTTGGCCTGTAGCTTTGAAATAGTATTTTTTTTTTTTTGCACTTCTGTCCTTTTAGGAGTGAACCTTTGAAAAGGTTATGTGTCCTGAGAACAAACCAGAATCTAAATATAGGGGGAAAAAAAATAGATTAGTTGTCTAGATTTTGAGAACTAGGGATTCTAACCCATCCCCTGTAGCTGACGGCTCCTGCTGACTAACAGACAGGCGCAGTATCCTGTCGTCCCCCTCCCACCTCAAAGTCTGCTGCTGCCATTTCTCTTCTTGCAGAGGACAGGCAGCATAAAGGACAACAGTTTAGAGGAGAGATGTGGCTCTAGTTCAGTAATATGATCCCTTTACAAGTCTGTTTCATGAAAACTTCTTCCCTTTTCCTATGGTAACACAAGGGAAATGTTTGTTTGCTACGCATGCTTTATTGAGATAAAGGAACAAGGGGGACAGTGTCTTACCAGCATTTAGAAATCAAAGAGGTTAGAGACTAATTCAGCCTATTATTAATCTGTTGTTATATAGAATTCTGCTATTTATGTGACACTAATAAATGTTTGAAAGGATATTTGCCTTTTTTTTTTTTTTTTTTTTTACCCTTTTGCCATGTAGAAGCAGTAACTGGCTAAGCAAGACCCTTAAGCCAGCACATGCAGCCTCTGTTAATGTGGTTCAAATAACAATTTCTTTTCTGCCTTGTTCACAAAAATAAACAGAATGAAAGAAAAATAAAAGTGTCAGTAACAACATCTTGCAACTTGGAAAAAAGGATTTGAATTACTAGTAAACTTAACCCCATTGCACACTACCCCACTCCCTGCCCCAAAATCCAATTTAATTTCACATGTTTCTGGGTTTAGTTGCATACAGCTGTGTTATAGCTTAAAACAACTAATCTTTTTCTGTTCATTTTTTTTTAGTTTTTTAATATATTTTTGGTTTACAGGAACTATTAGTTGCTTGAACACATCTTGCAGCACATTTTCCTCTTTAAATTTATCCACAAAATACATAAATAAGGGGTTTGTACTGGGAATTTCTGTTCTGATTTGTATTTGAGGAATGCTTTTGAAGCAAACTGAGAAAAGTGTTTCAGATGTGCTCATCTAACTAACACAGAAGTAGAAATTTTCTGCCTTTGAGTCCTATACTTGCTGGGAAAAAAACATCCAGAAAACCAAATTATGTGCTGGGGTCTCATTTGCTTTTTTGAGTGTGCCATTCATTCCTCAAATGCGTTCTGACCTAGAGTTTGGGGGAAGTGGATGATAAATCCACACACGAAAACAGAGACTCGCCGTACGGTACCGAGCCGCGCCCGCGATCTCAGCCGGCCAGGCTGTGTCATTTTGGGGCACTGAGCAGAAGTGAAGCCCCGCAGCCTGGTTCGGTTCGGGGAGCTTACCCCGGTGATGGACCTGGCGTGTTGGGGACGCTCGGCTGTCGCTGCCCGGTGGTGCGGGAGGGTCTGAGCCGTGGGAGCCCAGCAGGGGGTAGCCAAGCACTGGTAACGAAGGAGCCTCCAGCTCCGGAGCATCCTTCAAAGGACAGCGAGAGCGAGCCTGCACTCTCTGAACAGCTTCAGCTTCCTCCAGGCTCGGGTTATTCATTCACCCTGTTGGTGAGCAGAGGTGCTCTGTTTGCTGGGAGGAATCACCGTGCAGAATGATGCGCTTGCTTTCTTCCCTCCCTCCCCTTTACCTCTGGAATGTTGAGAGTTTGATTGCTCAGGTGAACATTCCCCAGCTTAATCCTTGGAAGATGAACAGGAGGGAAAACTGTTTTCTTCTGCTAAACTACTGTATTTTTGCAAGTGTTCACATTTCTTGGCATAGAATGCTCTTTTTTTTTTTTTTTTTTTTTTTTTTTTAAAGCTGCTTGCCAAACGTGTACATAATTTGCTATGCCTATGGAGTTGCATCACTAAGTGAGGAAGCTGTGCTTTCCAAACTGAGACTGGCAGCTGGCAAACATAAAATATCTCAATGTTGGCAAAGTCCCACAAAAAAAACTAGACACCTGGTTTTGAAAAATCCATGGCTGGTTCTTCATTTAATATAAACCAACTGATCTTGAGTCTGTGCTCACTTGTCACAACTGAGAATTTGGTCACAACTGCTCCATTTTGCAGCTGAATCTGTCTGCGATGCAAATGGAAAGTGTGTTCTGCTATCAGCCCGGAAAAAAGCTGGAGAATATTTCTCCCTTTCTCTCCCATCCCCAGCAAAATAATGGGACTTGGCTGGTTAGCTGACATACTGCAGATTGCAGGGATGTAGCAGCTTATATTTAAAAAGCAACTGCCCTTCTCTTGTGTTGCACCCAGGCCTGCTGGCTCAGATTAGGAGTCTGCCTTTCTAGGCACTGTGTCAACCAGGCTTCTCGCAGGCAGCGTGGAAGAAAAGGATTATTCAGTGTAGGCCCAGAAAAGTACTATTAGTGATCACTTAGATGCTTGTTTCAAGCTCTGCTCTGCATGACTTTGGTGTGCTAGCCTTTGTTTCTGTCCCCTGCTCCTTGTCTCCCACCTCCCTATTGGGAAAGTGTTGTCTGCATGACTTGCGTGCTCCAGAAGTGACTGGAGCTACTGAGGCTCTGGAGATTGGGACAGTTCAAGTTTTGGCTTGACAGATGGAGGAGGAAAAGAGTTTCAGCCTTCAGAGAAGGTGGAGGAATCAGAGAGCAGAGCTGATGGGAGCTGCATGGTCTGTGGGAGCAAGAGGTCTCTGTCTTCTGCTGTGTCTCCATTTGTTCAGGGAAGAATTAGTAGGGAGAAGTACCCCCCACTCTCCAGAGCTATTGTGTCCTGAAATTTCAGTGATTCCTTGTGCAAAAGTTTAGTGCCTGTGTCCATGCTTGGTGGTATTGTCATATATTCTTTTGTCATTATTAGTGAGGAAGTTGTAAACACTTATTGTCAATCCTCTCATAAAATCAAGGTCTTACTGCCTGCACCGTTTAGGAAGTAATACATACTACCTAATATATGTAGTAATGCTACCCTGTTATACATGCATAGAGGATAATACTTATACATTCATGTAATTATTTTTTTAAAGAGCCCCTTCTGAAGGGAAGGAATGCTGCTTGATACCTGTTTAGGTGGATGCTAATATAAAAGCCCCTCAGTTTTGTGTAGCCCATACTTACCTTGCTGCTACCTATGCCAGGCTGCTCCTGTGTTGTTTCCTTTGTTCTGTTTTCCTCAGTGCAATGAACCCTTACATTATGAGTTTCTGCTGTAGTTTTAACCTCTAATATGCAACCATTACAGCTTATCTCGTCTACTAAATTACTCTAAAATCCAATTATAAAATCCTCTTTCCCTCAATAGCACACAACTTGCCACATTACTGAAATGCTGGGTAGCTCTTTTGTTTTTCTAAATTAATAATAACTACCATTTTCCGTCTGCTCTTAGTATGGAAGTCTTTTATATCACTGTGCTGCTTTCCCATAATACATATTATGGTTCTTTTTATATGCTAGTTATGTTTGGAAAAAACAAGAAAGGTTTTGAAAAGATGCACCAGTCAACTTCTGTGTATCAAAATATAACAATCAAATTCCTTAGTGGAAACTTGGCAGAAAGCTCCCAATAGCAATGTATCCTGCCAGATGAAAATGGCAATTCATCACTTGGTGAACCCTTTTTTTGGGGGGCAGGAACAGTTGTTACTTCAAACCAGTTTTTAATGATTTTGAAATGAGAGTCCTAAGGTGTCAAAAGAAATGCAACTGGGCCAGTGAAATATATTCAGAGTATTCAAAAATATTTTTGTCTTACTGTTATGGTTTCTAAATTTCTAGTAGGCTTTGTCTTGTTTTTTAAAAAATCAGATTATAAAAACAGACATGATTTACTTTGGAAGTTTATTAAATGCATATCCTGAGTTCCTAGGTTTTCCTTTTTCAAAATGCTGCAGTTTCCATATTAATAGCCCAGATGTTGATTGTGTCCTGACACTAAATCTTTTGCTCTTAGAATATTAACTATGTTGATAAAACCACTAGCCTGTTTTTAATAAACTCTCCAGTACCGTAAGCATTTTCTGAAACCCAGTGTGAAGATCTGGTGATAAAAGGGATGCAGTGGAAATAAAGATGCACTGTGAGAGCTTGAGTGAGATTTTCCAGAAGGGCTTGCTAATGGTAAATAACATCTTTGCTTGGTCACATATAAATGCATATATATATATCTGTTCCTTTACCCACACTGTCCAGTATTACCCAGTAATTAGTCAAGTGCAGTAAATTAATCAAGGAATGAGTGCATGCCAATGTAAGAAGGCTTACCAAGGGAAGAGTTGTTTTTACAGATCCCACGCTGAAAGTTATGTCCCCTGTAATTGAATGGATTTTTGCTAGTTTACAATGCAAGCTGTAAGATCCCAGTCAGCCCCAACTGTGTGCTGTGGGAACCCAGTTCACCATCTTCATGTGAACTTCTTTTTGCCTTTTCATAGGAATTGCATACATAAGGATCAGAGACTGTACTCGAGTATTTCTCCCATCCTATTTAACTGGACCTGCTTTTTAAAGGGCAATGCTTGGCTTGTCCACCAGTGAAGTGAATGGCAAAACTCCAGCTAGCTTCAACAGTGTCTGACTGGACCCCAGCCCACCTCTCTTTGGTTGAGTGTTACTCACAGCCACATCCGCTCTCCCAGGAGTTGAATGAAAATATTTTGGTGTTTTTCTGGGATACTATCTTCTAGTTTGCTACAGTTCTCATGCACTTGGTGTTTTGAGATTATGCAGGGTTTTGGGGTTTTTTTGTTTCTTTTTTTAATTGTACCTGCTTCTTAAGTGATTGCTTCTTTGAGCTTGGGAAATCTATCACTTAATTTACTTTAGGTCATGATAAATAAACCTGTATCAGCACAGATGTAGAAGTCATTGAAAATATATTTATATTTTAAATTGAAGTTCAAGGTAACATTTAGATGAATAATTATTTACTGTTTTGTAAATGATGACATATATGACAGCAATCATGCTTTAGTACAAGTGCTTTTCTGTTTTGAATGTCTCATTAGTTGCTTTGTAGGGCTGTACTTGTTTTTTAAGATTCAGATTCAAAATCTCTTCTGATTTCTGCTGTTTGGTTTTTGGCAGTGGGCCAGCTCCAGATATGCATAATATTTCACTGTTAGACCTTGCAAACAGAATATCCTGCTGTGCTAAAGAAAACATTGTGTTTCTTACCACATGAAAATAATCCATCACTTTTCAATCAGCGCACATGTATACACTGGTGTGCACGCACACACATCCCCTTCTACCTGCTTTTCCCATCAGACTCCAGAAGAAATTAATGGCTATTATGTGAAGAGTGGACTCTTTGTACATGATCCATTAAAGTACAAAATAATCAAAATATATCTAGCATCTGATTTGCAAAACAATGTGGAGTCAGAGGCAAGCTGAGGAAATAGACCCTCTGAAGACCTCTCTGACCTCGTTCAAGGAGCACTATCTTTTTGTTTGTTTAAATGTTGCATGGAAAGTGAGAATGTAAGTTTAAGGCAGCCTAGAACATCCCTTTGCACAGATCGCCCCTGCTGCATAGAATGCATTAGATAGAAAAAAGGAAAGAAGCATATATATTTTACAACCCCCAAAATACATATTGCCTTGTTTAGTGTGTGCAGCAAATCAGGAGAGATCTTCCTCCTTGGAAATTACACAGGAGGGAGCTTATTCATGGTGGAGCACAGAGAATATGTGGGTGCATGCCCACAGGCTGTAGGAAAAATAATGTGAGTTCTTTCTTTTTGTTATATTGTGCTGAATATCACCATGCACTTAGGACTCTTTCTGTGCCACTGAAATCTGGGTGTTTACCAAGGACAGTGGTATCTCAACAGTATGCCATTTAAAGAACAGGGGTTAAACAAAAGAATGCTTTAGCTACCTAAATTTTTCCTTTGTTTACAGGCAGACAAAATATTACATACCAGTACTCAAGTGCTGAAACAGTAGTCAATGAAACCACAGATAATTGGGGTGTAGTAGAGTAAACATACTGTAATGCAACTATTTAGGCAGTATTTCACTTTATGGTGGAGTTAGAACTCCAAGCAGCAGTTAAGTTCAAGAGTTTTATCTATTTAAATGTTGCCCTGCTCTTTTGAATGTAGTCACTGTAGGATATCTCTACAGCAAACTGAGAGAGGGACCACTCAGAAGAGCTTTGCATCACCTGTCATAAATAAATGAAGAGCCTGAAGGTGGGAGGAATCATGATGTTTAACTGTGGAAACTCCCTCTCTTCCCTCTGCATTCCTTAGTGTTTTGCTGAATGATAATGGATTAGGAAATGTAAGAGGTGTAGGACCTAGCTTTTTATGCCTATTGGTGATGCATCAACAAAAAACACATGGACCATTCTGGTAGGCAAGATCATGAGATCTCAGGAGGATTCTTTTTCTCACTGTCTTTCAAGGTCTTAATATTTTTATCTGCTTGTACCTTAGATCTAAATCCAAGGCTATAGGGTGTAGCAGCTGAAAGAGCAGCACCAGAAGCATGGAGTGGTCAAGGTTAAGGAGAGGCACTGAGAACTGGGAAATCGCCAAGGCTCCAGGAACGTGGCTTTTAAATCCCAACATTTTTCACTGCTGCTCTTTAAGTATTTTCAGTCATGCACTTTTAGACCACTGAATTTTGAACTTCTAGTCACCCTTTTCTTCCAGATGTGAAAACAAGAGCTTGTCAGTGGAAAAAGAAGCTCTCAACAGAATTGTCACAATGCAATCTGTGATGTGAGTCAAAAAATCAGGTTTACTCTGTTGCTGTGATAATACTTGATTAAGTTGACTTACCAGGCTGTCAGTTCAGTGGTTTTGTTGCCAGCCACTTTTTTTACTTTCTTAATTATTTTGTTGTTCTTTATCTAGGTTTAGGAGATTGGAAATTGATGCGATATATTCTGACATTAAATAAAGCATGAGAACACTTGGACAGCCTTTTCAGGATTGTTTTTTTTTAAAACAAGTTGCTGTCATTTGGAGTTCCACATCTTTCAGCTCCCTTTCCAGTTTTCTTTTTAAATATGGAGTTGTAAGAAGGAGAACATGGAGAGGGTAAATAATGAAGAAAAGGTCTAGTGGTTGGAGAAAAATATATCTATTTTCATGCATGCTGACTCATGCCTGACCTTAAGGCAATTACCCACTTTGTACTGATCATTTTACTCACCTATGAGATATATAAAATAATATACTAATTTTGGTTGAAATAAAAAGAAAATATGTATTTGTAGAAAAGACCAGAAATCTTTGCCAACATTTTTACTTGTGGAGAAATAAAAATTTCTCACTAAATCAAGTCTGTTTGTCCGACTTTTCAGAGGTCCTCCAAGTGGAATTTACTGAAGCTGTGGTCACTCCAAAAGGTGGGGAATACCCTTTTTGGTGGTTTTCTGGTCTTAAATGTGAATGAAGTTTTGTGCGATCTTCAAGAGACTCACTTTCCATGAGTTGAAGAGAACAGTTTGCTCTCCTCACATGCATTCTGTTTCCACACTTACACTGTGGAAAGAGGATTACTCACTGATATAGTTCCATTTCAGCTGGTGACTTTTCAGAATGTTAGCTTTTCATGTGCCTGCCTCTTCAGCGTCTTCTCATCCCAATTACAGAAGTCTTTTGAGCTTCAGTGTTGTATCCGAGCATTTGTAATGCACATGAAAGGCCAGAAAAATTAATTTAATGTACAGCTTTTGCATGTGGAGTTATTTACACCACTATTTTTCATGCAAAAATGGTTTCATTCAGCAGAAGCTGAAGAATGGTGTCAGAAAACCCCATGAACTTGTCTTTCAGAATGGCTTGCCTATTTTAACTCCAAGTTTCTGATGGTGCAGTTTTTTTATCCTGTTCATTCAAAGGCTCCATAAAGAAAAAGAGTTGGATTATGCATCTAGCATGTAAAATGCTGGTCAGCCCTGTCACTTGTGTTAATTCCAGGTACTACAGCATAGAAAGCTCTGTCTAAACCATTTTACTGTTAATCCCCCCTGTTGTGATCAAAGCTGTTTTCACCCTTAGGGATGAGTGTGGACCCTTTCTTTGGCTCACAGTCACCTCAGCAATAGCATCCAGAGGAGGTGTCCAAGCTTTTCCTTTGTCCAGAATGCCTGCTGGCATGACAGGAGGGACTCTGAGGACAGCAGGATGGAAGAGGAGGAATGAGAAGTCAGGCTGGGGGAAGAGATCTTTTATTATTTGCTCAGGGGGAGGGGTAGAAAATCTGAGTCTTGTCAGAAAGAGACTGGAAGTCATTGGTGACAAACAGGTGAAGAAGATGCTGATAAAGCATGATGAAGTAGAGAAAAGAGCAGTGTGTGTGAAGCCTGGTGATACTGCCTTGGACCACCAAGAAATAGCTGATGCATAAAGTGAAATACCAACAGTTCCCAAGCAGGCAGAGAAGAAAAATAACCAACATAAAAGAAAAATGAAGGTTTGTCAAAAGACTACCAAAAGTAAGAGCGGCAAGTGCAGTCAGCTAGTTGTTCCAGACACCTAAAAGTGCCAGATGGCACTGTATGGAGGAAGCATCCATCAGCAAAATGATAGGGCTTTTTTTGTTACTGACCATAGCAATATTTTTCCAGGTTTTTCCTCTCTGTCTTATATAAGTATTAGTCAAGAAGAGGAAAGCAGTCCTCAATTGTCCCATACAAAAATCACTCAGAGCAGCAGCTATTTTCTTTCTTTCCTTTTTCACACAAAGACATTGTGACCAGAGGATTTCCAGTTGGAAGAGGTTTTGTTACCAAGGAAGATGTGGATGACAAGGAAGGAGATGAAAAAGAAGAGTAATTGAAAGGGATGCCTCCAGCACAGTTCAAGACTAATGTTCCTCCTGGTTTATCTCATATTTCTTCCACAGATGATGTATGGTTAACACTGGGAGAACTCCTCATAGTCTGCTCAATTCTTGCCACCACCCTTTCAGCAATGGGGATAAAACCACTTATGTGATTCTTCACACCTTTGCACCAGGGTAAATGAGAGATTAGATGGATTGTCTGGAAGGAGATGCTGATCAACACTGGACAAACCAGGCCACTTGTGCATTGTGGGGGGGAATTGTGGGAGCACAAAGATTTCTACAATAAAGGGAGTCAACTGTGGTGGAGAGCTGGTAAATCAAATATGCTCTAATTATAAGCTCAGCTTCAAGGTGTACTTGGGGATATTCAAAAATGTCTATCATGCTGGTAGTTGCTAACAACTGTCTATGTTTTAGATGTTTGTTTTTGCAATGTTATTTGGAGCCTCTAGGCCTGTAAAAGAAAATTATTATAACTCACGAATTACAATGTGCAACTGTTGGTACTTTATTTTCAAAACTTGTGCACCTGACACAGGGAACGTGCACACAAAGTGTTGGCTTCAGTCAGAGATCCCACTAGAAGTGAGTGCCTAGCAGGAGACTGCTGTCCAAAGAATGACAGTAAATTATTAACTTTTAAGCTACATTTATATTTATTTATTTAGTCACTGATTGTGTAAGAGAAGCTATATTTGGGGAGCAAGCTGATGCAAAGGTATTTTAAAATGCTTTAATATTCAATACGTGAAATATTACCTGCAGTGCACTATATTCCTCTGAAAAGAGAATCAATGTAACTCTTCATTACCTGATTCACCTGAATTCAGATGGATATTCTGAAGCTCTGTAACAGCAGAGTAGGTCCTCCTGTCTCTCCCTTCTTGTACTTTTCACGTTCTTTGTCCAGTTTTAAATGAAGCAGCCAAGGAGAATATCATCATCTGTCTAGCTTACAACTCCCCTGTTGTAATACATTTCCTCGTTAGGACTCTTCTTCTTCACCCTCTACCTTCCTTGATTAATTTAATCCTGTTTGCATTTTAGTTTAGCTCAGCAGCCATTTGCTTACATTTTCTCCTCTCTCCATCCTCATCTCTTGCTGTGACATCAGTCATTGTTTCTGGAGGAATCTTAACTACACCTACATGGGAAATTCAGAGTTTGAGCATTCCTCAGTCCCAGAGCTGAAGGGAACCTACCTTGTTGTCCAGATCTAGAAAAAAAAAAAATGTTAGAGTATTAAGGGATTATATTGCTGGAGCTTCAGCCAGGAAGGTATCATACAGACATTTCTTTTTCTGCACTGGAAGTCCCAAACTTTCCTTTCCCATTGGTTGCAGCGCTGGGGTCATTATTTTCTCTCTACCACAAAGGGCTTAGCTCATTTTATCCCTTCTGTGTGAGATTTTAAAAGGTGCCTTTCACCTTCAGCATTCCCTGATGTCACCCCAGGTATAATTTGATGCAAGTTTATACCACTGTTAGTGTTTTTTATTTTTCAACCAACTTTGAATTCTTGCACTTAGTACATGAAAGCTTTTAAAACCTTGCCCACTTAAAACTAAGAATAACTGAAATCATAGGTTCTTTGAATGCAAAATTTACTCATGTGTAGCAGATTGACACAAGGCTGAACATTGAACAGAAATCTTATGTCCTCTGATTTACTGTGAATCACTTCACATTTATAGTGGAAGTACAGATAAAATCATATCCATAACACTGTGATGACTATAAGTGGTGTGTTTAGCTGCTTTTTAACAGACAGCTGAATCAAATAATTTTAGAAATCCCATACAAAAAAATGTTATGCATTTTCCTCTCTGCCTTGCACTCTCTCTCCACGACAGTGCATGTCTTGCTGCTTAGAGCGACCGAGTGTGCTCATTTTGTTCTGTTACTGCCACTGACATTGATGTTTTATTTATGGAATTACATTTGTGTTAGGCCTCCTTTATTTCCAAAATGTTCTTGCTAAAGTTTTGCCTACATTAAGAATTTTATTTTCTTTTCCTATAGAGTATTTCATGGTGTCCTGATCCAGTAAGAAATTTTCTTTTAGAGTCTGGCAAGAGCTGCCTTTACTCTGGACTTTTGGGGCAGCAGTGCAAACTTTATTGTTAGAGATATCACATTCCCTTTCTGTTCACCTGCTGTGTTTTTATGACTTAAAAATCACAGCACCTTGTTTATGATGACAGTTTATTATAGAGTAGGAGTACACCAAAAATATTTTTTCAGTTATGGCAATAAAATATAGAGATTCTGCCTAGGATATGTGTTAAGGAGAAATGTAGGGAATTTAATTCCCCTCGAGAAACCAATGCAATTAGTTTAATAAATACAAGGGGTGAATTAATTAGATTAATAAATTAAGAGCATTTCTGTTTGTCATTGGCTGATTATAGCTGGCTTTTTTTGGAGTATTATTTGGTTGGGAAGTGAAGGTTTTTCTGCAATAGGATTTACTGTTAGTCTAGATTTTAAGAAGTCATACCTTAATACCTGTCCACTTTGAACACATTCAAAGAGTTATCTAAGTTTTACAAATTTTACCTAAACTCTTTCCTCTTTTCCAAAACCACAGTGACTCAATATTTTATGTGCAATGATGCTGCACAAATATCCATACAAATTACACTAGTTTCTCTTACTAGATATAATGGCCCACAGTTTGCAGGTAAAATTACTTTCTCTAATACATTATGCCAAAGAGGGCAAATTCAGTGCAAGCCAGGCATTTTGGTACTTCCAACTGGTCAAGATTAGTTGAGTTTGATGTGTGTGGAGTAACCAGTGAAACAACCAGTTTGGTACTTTGCATTCAGTGCCAGTGCAGCCCTACAGACAGGCTGCAGGTGCACAATGCTCAGGGGATGGGGTGAACTGGTGACAGTTTTGACTTAATTAACATTGAGCTGAACCTCTCATCTGATCTCACTTATCAGTGAGCAAATTACTAGGGAAACACCCTCATGACATAAGGTAAGTTAATTCACATACCTGCTTAGATGTGTGTTTGAGTGCACTTCTGGTTAAATACTCTTATGTGTTTAATGAAAAATCCATTCATTTTAGCAACAATGAAATCTGAGTGAGCACAAACATTGATATTTAAAATGCTTCTTTTTAATAGGTGGGAAGAAAAAGAGATTGTTTTCAGGAATATTTCTTCTCATGTTTGGGTTGTGCAACTGAAACACATTGAAGAAATAAGTTAGAAATACATAGTTTCCCCATAGTTGTTTATTTCTGAAATTCTTCAGCTCTAATCTGTGGTCAAAATATCAACTGTAGAGCACTTGCTGGGAGCCTGGGGAAAACAGTGAGCCTTTCTGAGGTTGACCCAGGAAAGCTTCATCCAAAGGAGATGGAGATGTGAAAGAAGGAGGTGCAATAAAGTTTGAGTGTAAATCCCATCTGTGTAATCAGCACTCAGTATGCTCATCACCCAGGGCAAAAATGCACCCCAAAAATTAATGTGAAAAAGATCGAGACCCACCAAGTCACTGCATGTGACTTTATTATTGTTGCTTTATTAACCTGGGAAACATCAACTCAAACCTTTGGTCTGTTTATAATTCCTAGGAATTTTTCATTGAATGGTATGAATTAGCCTATTCCTACAGCTGGTGCTGCATTTTTATTAAAAATACTGTTTACCATCAGGTGTTGGCATTACTAATCTTGCCTTACTACTGCACTACCACTCGGGTGCTACACATTTAAAAGACCTTGAAATATCCCATTTTCCTGCAGGGTTTGCCACTTCTAGCAAATAGGGAGTTGCTGATTCAAGGATGGGCTTGGTGTTTCATTTTTACCAAGACACTGCAAAAAAAGGAAGAAAATTCTGTGCAGTGGAGTAAATGTAGCACTTAATTTGGACAGCATAGGTTCCACATAAAGATGTGGTGGCTGTAAAAACCATTATCTTTTAGCAAACAACAGTTGCTTATCAGATAAGACAATGATTTTAATGAAGAATCATAGATAAGGATAGAGCAGCGCATTGATTAATGCACACAGCAACTTCTCCTGAAACCTGACTGCATTAGGTCTTCACTCTTTTGTGATGATATGCAAGCTGTAATAAAGCTTTTACAGTTATTCAATAGCATGAGTAGTATTAGCAGAATTATCAGAGTTTCTAGTTGAAATGGATGACTGTATCTCCTGGACTTCCTAAAGTTCTCATTTTTTTATATAAACCTGCATTATTATTAGGCAGAGATAAACAAAGGAAAGAAATGTCCAGGAAGGAGCTTAGGGGTAAAAAGGGAACAACCTGGCTTTTTTTTATTATCATGCAATATAACTTGATTATATTGTAAGTAATTAGGAATTGCCTAATTTAATCCACAACAATATACAAAAGCACACCACCATATTTTTTGGCTGTGTTTGGCTTTTGTAAATGTGCTTTAGGAAAAGGATGTTTGTCACCAGTAAAAAATCAACCAGGCTTTGTAGCTGGCCTGATTTATTTTTGAATGCAGGGCTATTGTTAAATAAAAAATAATTTTTTTTCCTTTCTTTGAATCTAGTCCATACATCACACTTCTGTCATGAAAAAAGCTATACATAATTCCTGGGGCAACATGTCCCCATTTCCCTTTTAGATTTTTCTGATCATTGAACCCTGCAATAAAATGGTCCCATGCACACCTGTTTGACACCTGGATGGTGCAGTGCATGGGCTGTGATTTGAGGCACTGAAGCAGAGTTGTTGTGATCTTACCCGAATTTCATAGAGCAAAGTTTGTTTTAAAAGGAAGTTTTTCAGGTCTAGGTGGGATTCTAGAGCTGGAGGATGGTCTTAATTTACAGCCAACTTCCTGAAATCAATTATTCCTTAAAACTAATGCGAGTTACCGAGCTCACAAGCTGTTTTATTATATTGCACATGAAGTTACATTTAAGAAAGTTTGCATTTGCATGAGTAAAAATGTTAAGCATGAGGCTTCATGTTTTGATTATCTTTTAACCTGCTGGCTTATCTGAGATGAAGAGAGAAATAATGCTGTGAGTTTGACCATGCTCTGTGTTGTGTGAAGGAAGCACAGAGTATGTGTGCTTTGTTATTGTGAGTTTCTCAGCTAGCAAGCCATTGTGTATTAGTAATATCATAATTTAGGGCTAATTAATGCATCATTATGTCTTCTAAAAGGCTTTTGCCAGTGTGAGGCTGAGTGCATGGGTTAGTATTTGTTCTGGAAATGTTTTATTATTATTGCTTTATTGTGACGTGGAAGCTGATTTGGTGCCTTGAATTGCACTCACACCCACAGAAGCACTGTTTTAATTGGAAATATTTACAGCCAAAAATACCAGACATCAAACATAAATGTGTAGTGGGACATTTTCTAATTCTATAAAAGGGGAGTTTCATTGAGGGTAGAGGGATCCAGATAGGGCGGCTTGGTGGTCTTGAACCCAGAATCGATTCAATATTAAGAGCTTGTCTCCAATACTCAAGGGCTGATTCTACACATTCCCCTTTTTTGGGCCTGTTTAGGGCCTTGTGGGGAATGCACAACTTTTGAGGATCAGATCTGAAACTCTTCCCAGGGAACACGCTTTTGAAGAACATCTGTTTTGAAAACACCAGGCATGTGCAAACCAGAGTGAGACTAAGGTCATATGAAGTTTAGCTTTCCTCTACCCAAGAGCTGCCTGTAGTAATTTTGCTAGCTTTATTTTCATCTGGTCCCTGCATAGTAAAAATTCTGCTCATAAAGCAATCACAAAAATTGTTATGGCCCTAAAGAATGCTGCTGAAAGCAAATAAGTGCTGTAGTTTCCAGATTCCATCCCTAATTAGTAAGAGGGGTCAAGTGTCAGGTCTATCAGTGAGCTGTAGTATTTCAGTTTTCAATCAGTAAAGGTCATTCATTTAACAAGACAAAGAGGCTGAGAATTTTCTTTGTGACATTGCTCTGGTTGCCTTTCCTTCTCATGTTTTTCCTAGCTTTTTCCTGATAGTGTAGGTTGAGTTTTTGGAAACTAGTCTCTGGATAATACTTTAGTGGACTCTTAAATCACCCCTTTTTTTTTTTCTTTTTGTTCCTTGGCAATATAGTTGCTTCCTTTCCATTAACCTACTGCCTGATTACACCAACTGTCTGAAATGCAGTTAGAAAGACTCTCTGCATACGATCTTATCTGACGCTAACATCTCCTTCCATTTTTTTAATCTCATTTTAAGGAACTATTTGGATTTCCTTCTGCTCCTTTTATCTAGATTCCATTTTCCTAAATGAGATCATCCAGCTTTTCCAAGGGGAATAGTTTAATTGTTCAAGGTGCGTGGTTTGTTGTGACCTTACAATTGTGCAGGACCACAGTCCGTGGTGTTCCATGCAAGTGATCAGAAGGGGCCATGCTCGCCTTTGAAGTGGGGTAGCTTATTAAAAAAGTAGTAAGTTGTATCAAAACTTTCTGTCCAATTAACTGTGTCCTTTCCACTTAAGCATGGGTTCTTTTTGTGTTGTGGGCTGAAGGGGATTTTGAGTAAAATTTACTGCCAAATCTGTTTTAACCAACTAGTATAAAGTATTGGCATTCAAACCACCTATTGCTTCATCTAAATTCATAGATGAATAGTCATAACTTGAAAGATTTATAGAGTTCTAGGAGTTCAGTTTATCTAGCTTATTTGTTTTACAATAAGGCCACTTTTTATGCCTCTGTTATTCTCTGTGTTCAGGTTACTTACTAAACTGGTGGCTCACATTCTCTACTACTTCCATGGGACCCATTGTATGTCTTGGTTTTGTATGGTTTCGATTTAATCAAGAGGAAGATGAAAGTAGGTGTGTGTTACTTTCAACTCCTTAGTCATTTTGCCATCCATCTTAGTCGATGTGTGCCCAGGACACAGCATTAATGATAGCTGTCAAAATAATAGCCAGGAGGTTAAAGGTCAAGAAAAATATGTAAAAGACTTCAGGGTGAACCAGATGATAAAGTAACTCATTTAGGCCATTAAATGCTAGCATAGTATGGACTTGATGGGTTCATGGCTTAGTAGAAGCAAGAAGAGTAAATGGGGACATCTTCAAGTAGTTTACTCTTGTTAAAAGATGAAAATAGCATTACCAAACAACTGCACTAAAGGCAATTTTCTTAATTACCATGCTGACCCAGCAGTGCACAGAGAGAGGTCTTGTTATTAGAATGAGAGCTTTTACTTTCAAACAATATTAACCCTTCTTGGTACTCTATGTCTTAATTAAAGATATTCCTGGAAGTTCTGCAGCTGTCAACATTTTTACATTGCTTTTTGGGTTTGCAAAGCAGTGAGTCAAGAAACAAACAGTTGCATCTTTCTTCCCTGATTCAGTGGTCTTTGCTTCATTTTAGGTCTTCAACAAAGCTGTGAATTGTACATTTATGGAAGGAGCAAGGCTGAGCAGCTAAATAGTCTCTGACTATAAAAACAGCAGTGTGAAGTTGTCTCCCTTTCCCTAATTTTTTCAGCAAGTATTTTTGTTTACAGTTGTTTAGAAATCAGTTGTTTCCAGTTGTTTAGAAATAGATTTATTTTCTGGAAAAATCTAGGTGAGAAAAAAAAAATCTGTAAGCTGTTACACTTTTCTTAAACAGTGAAATGTCATAGAAAACTATGATATAGAAAGTTTTATATGTATTAATAAAAGACTTTCAATTTTGCAGTTTTTTAAATGGGGCATAGACTAATAATTTACTCAAACCCTTAACAAAAAATTCCAGCAAGATTAATGTAACTTTTATGTGTTGTCTGTCTTCTGCTACCTATCTGGCCATGGTTAGTAAAGGCTTCATCCAGGCCCTGAGACTTTCTGGGACATTGACTGTCATGCCAGAGAGACTGCTGCTCTGGCTGGTTTCTTCAGGTGTCTTCTCAGTAGTATTACTTTTGTTTGACTTGCCTGTATGTCATCCTCAGATATGTTCTTCTTGCGGCCATCGTGGTGGTGTTACGTTTGGTGGGGAGGAAATACAAATCTCAGCATCAAGAAAAACATCTTAGGCAGAGGAATTCTCTTACTCTATCTAAACAAAGATATGCATGTACAGAAGACTTTAATGAGAACAGTGAGATATTAATGGGAAGATTTTTTTTTTTTTAAAGGAGTAATAATTTGCTGTTGTCTGGAGTTCTTGTATTATGCTGCCATGATGAAATGACAGTAAAATGCAGTAAAATCAGCTGGACTCAAAGTTTTGGGAAAGCCAATACTGCTTCTGTGACCATCATCCATTGGTCAGAGAAGGCTCTGCATTAGTATTGATAATCTGGGGGATGGGGAGGGGTAGACCAATGAATCTGGAGGCAGTGACTGAAACAGCTAGAGTATCTTGCTCTAGAAGGTATTTCTTCTTATGTCTTCCTTTTTGCCTTCTCACATCAGAGGACTTTTCAGTGACTATCACTCAATGTGGCAAGTCAAGCAACCTGTTCCCAGTCTTTGAAGTTCAGAGAATTATTGTGAGCATGGTAACAAGGGCACAAAGAGCTGTTACAGGATCACATTGATCTCTACATGCTTTCCCTTTGGAAGTGGTCTTTGAATTGAAGCTTTGGTCTAGAGCAGAAGCAAATGATCTGATTTTCTTCACTTATGTTACATTGATTCAGTTCATGGGGATTTTGGTGATGTGGGGGAAAACTAGATTCCTTCTGAAGGAAAATGAACCAGCAGCTGAGCCTCAGGTACTTCCCAGCCATGTACCAGTGCCCTATAGGAAACAAGTGTCCAAAATAATGACTGGTCTTCTGCATACATGGTAGGGATATTTTGTCCAAGGAAACAGATACAATCTGGTTCAAGTAAACCCTGGAAAGTGCGTGTTCTATAGACATAGGGCCTTCAGCACCAACTGCAGGAATCCCTTGATCTGCTCTTTTCACACCAACACCTTGTTAATATAGAGTTGAGGCATCTAATCTAAAATGATTGTCCAGGCTGGTGTATTTTCTGTGGCGCTTGGTAATTAGTTTAATTATATTATTAAGAATCTGCAGTATATCATACTACTATATCAAATTCCATTTCTTTTAATACTGTAATATCCCTAACAATCCCTACTAAAGTCATAAAACTGCTGGGCTTGGCACTGTAAAGACATGTAGAAATTTTGGCTACAGCTTCTTAGAAGAGCTTACAATCTACCTCAGTGCAGTAAAGTGAGTAGTGTGAATTGGAGGTTTTTTAAGCCTTGCTTCCTTGGAGACAGCTAAAGTGATTTGTCCAAAATGAAACAAAAAGTACAAGGTAGAACTAACATTTGAACTTATGTACTCTGAAAATCTTCCCAGGGTCTGGACCAAGACACTGACAAGCTCATTTTCCATCAAATTTTCAAAGCAAATTTTCCCCCAGATTTGCACTCTTTGTGAGTTTATAGTAGAGCAGTGTATCCCAGCCTCATAGTGAGTTTAAAATCATATATCTTCTGATGTCTGGTTTGCAAAAATTGTTAGCTGACCAGGCAAAGAACATCTTAAAGGCTAATGGAAACTTTCTCTTCCCCCTAAATGGGGCAGTTGGCTAATTTGTTTAGCTAAACTATATTAGCCATTTGGAAAGTTTTATTATCACAGTCAAAAGCAGGAAGCAGGGAATGGACATGCTGTATTTTTAAAATTAAAGTAATTTTGAAAAACAAACTCAGTTTCTTATTGATTATTTCAGTTTTTAAATTAGAGGCTCATTACTTTTAATAATAAGATAATAGAAGCTAGAAATGGAAAAGATCTATTAGATCATGGAGTGCATCCCCATTACAAGGGCAGGATATAGTCAGGTATATGTGGATGGATGTATCAAATATTAAACTCATATGACACAGTAAATTCTCTGTTTCCTCCACAGACTGCTGATGCTAAGAGCTTTGACAGTGAGTTGTTTACTCTTAAAAGCAGCTTCTGAGCTACCTTCTGGCCAGCTCTTAGGCAGATGTTTAGTAGGGAGAGAAGGACCCCAGGAGCCCAATGAGAAATAAGGTCATGGTGTGGCCTTTTTTTCCCTCCCATAACTGCCTGCCTGCAGCTGCTGGGAAGTGAATTTCAGCATGCACCCAGGCACAGCCAAGAGATGCGTAAGCAAGGCTGGAGTCCTGCTCCCTAATTGCTTTTTTCAAAGTGTTACAGTGTAGTTACAGTGAGAGAAACAGAGAGACTGAGGAGTAGTTTCTCTTCGCTCTGTAATGGCAGTGGGGGAATGGGGCAACGTGGGAAACCAAGACACCAAATCCAGTTTTCTTTGTGCTCTGCAGCAGCTGCCATAGAGACCCTGAGAATCAGGTGAGATGTGCAAGAAGAGAGTGCATTCCAGATGCATCATTCTTCCCATCTGCTCAGCACCTGGTTTCAGGTAATTGATCTTGAACCTCTTCATCTCTCTGCACTTCAGTTTTGTAGCAAATAGGCCTATTTTGAATCCAACGCCCTTTCCCCACAGAGCCAATCCTCTTCCTCACAGACTTGAGCTCCAAGTTATGTTCCATAATATTTATGAGGAACATATGAAGGCTTATGGGGTTATTTGTGAACATTATGGAAAAGAGGTTGGAGGTGGAAGTCTTATTTCACATGTCCATGATTTAGCTTCTGGGCAGCTTCATAGATGAGGAATCCTGAAGGTTTCCCCAGATGTATAAAAATACCCTGTGTTAAGAGACAGCCTTCACAGCAGCCAAATAAATTTATTTGATATAAAAGGGTCATAAAGACTTATTGTGGGGTTTTTTTATTTATTCCCCACTCTATAATTATGGTGGTGGAGAATAAGAAGACCTTCAGCTTAAAGGAATGCTTTAACTGTTGTACCTTCAAAAAACAGAGATTGAGTGCATCAAACAGCTATATTAGGATGGACTATTGAGAAGTAGTAGTCTGGTTAGTTCTTTCAAGTATTACATCATTGGCATTATTAATACTTTTGCCTGTAAGCAGTCCTTTTATCTTCTCTAGGACTCCAGTAAATCTACTTATGTGGGTAAGGGAGTAGCATTCATTTACTGAGCCTACTCAAACAGGTGAGGAGGCATATTAAGTTCAATAAGAGCTAGTCTTGTGCATAAAGATTAATCACCTCACTAAGCATTCAAAAGATTTAGGGAGAAAGTCAGCCCTTTTTGATTCTGTCCTTATATTGATTTTGGGGAAACTGCTAAATTTAGAGCAATTAGATACATTGAAAGTAATTTAATGCAAAAGTGCTGTAGCAATTAAAATGAGAGACCATGCTGCATATAGAACAGTTCAAGCATTTTATGGTGTTTCTCATCTTCCTTAAAAATTGCGAGAGCTTTTCAAGATTGATGCCTTCTGGAATTATGAACGCTCCCATTTTGTTTTTTAAAATTGGACCATGGTTCTCCTCACTGTTTTCTGCTGTCACGTAAAATCTGAGTTGTGTTTTTTTTTTTTTTTAAGTAAGTATGGCATAATAATTTTAAGTCACAGTGTATTGCACATGCCCAGAACAGCCTCGATCATTTCCAAATTCAAGGACTAATAAAAATTGGAAGCACTCCAGTAACTTTAAATTACTTTGCACATTGAAGAGTGATTTAAAATCATTGAACTGATTCAATTTTTTTTATATATGCACTTCAATTTGGAAGTGAGTCAGACGGACAGCAGTGTGCTGAAGAGGTTCAAGACATATTGAACTAATTTAAACATTTTTAATTCAAGAAAGAGAGAAAGGAGGGGTAATGAGGTTCCTAATAGGAACCAAGAGAACAACCCCAATTTACTGCCACTGGGTGGTTAGGAGTAGGATAATAAAGCAGTGAAGGAATGACCAACACCATCAAGGAGTCAGCTTTTTTAGTATTAGTGTGCTAGTGATATAAAAGATTGCCAAAGCTCGTGGCATCTGGGAAAAGCCCTGTGATTATGCCTTATCTATTGCAACTATTGTTTTCAAAGAGGTTTGCACACCTGTGCATATTTTGTTCTCTTCCTGGTAGATGAAAAATGGGAGGACTGACTGACTTGGGGAAAAACACACACACATGTGCATACATGTGTACAAATGTGGGCAATATGTAATTCAGCTTCACAACATTTGCTACCTGACACTGGTATGTATGCAGAAGGAAAAAGGCTGGCATATGGAACTGCCTGGCAGCATGTGAATATTACTTCAGCATTCATACACATATGCATAAAATTAAAATAAGAGAATGCTTCCATTTTGCAAGAGAGTGGCTTGATGACTATTCTAAGGTTAGTGGAATTTCTCCATTAGTAAGTTGCCCCAGACCTCTATAATATATCCAGTGGGAATGTGTGATACAAGTATTCTAGTTGGATTTTTTTTTTTTAACAGATGACAGACTAAACCCTTCACATAAATTGTGCAGTTAGAGTGGGATTAAAAAAAAACAAAACAACAAACCAAAATCAGAAAAAAGCCCCCAACAAAACAACCCAAAGACTGACTTTGTGAAGAGACCAGTAGTTTTTGCTTGACTCTTCATACAGAAACAAAAAATGTTTGTCCATTTTAGAGGAATCAAAGAAAAGTTTTGAGAGAGAGAGGTGTTTGAATGCATCCCTTTTCTTTGGACATAAAATCAGCCTTTGAGTAGGATTTTGTTTTGGGAGTTCTGTATTAATCCAAATTTGACATGATCAGCAGGCTCTGATTCTAGTTACAGAAATAAAAAAAGAGCTGACATACTGTACTCAAAAACCCAGTAGCAGAAGAAAGGTGGGATTTCCTCCTTGTTCTCTACCGTGTATTTTCCTCACATCCAGGGAATTTTGCTGTGGGTCAGGAGTTCATTAAGTTAAAACCTGTCTTCAACAGTAGAAGTCATGCCATGTTATGTCCATGTTTTCATAGCAGTTCTTGCTGTGGCTGTTTGTTGGCATAGACACCTCACATCAACCTTTACTAGAAAGACATTCTACCTTCACACAGAATTCCACATCCTGGGATGAACTGACTGCTCAATTTGGCTTAGCAGTTGTTGTGGGTCTTTTAGCTTCATGGCACTAAGCTGGGGTAAGCTTCTTCTATATATTATACATATATATACGTATATTTAACAATGCACAGCTGACAGGATGTGAAAGATGGTTTTTCTTTGCAAAGCCATGTTTCACTTCTGTTGCCTTACTCAGCTCCTTTAAGGTGTGCTTTGAAGTGACCCTTTGGTGGTAAACCACTCAACCACTGAGTGTTTTTAACCATGGAAAGAGGAGGCCTTCATATAAAATACTCTTAGTTTTGCATTTCCCATCAAGAAGACATTTTGCATTCTCACCATGGAAATCCAGGGCCCAAGCTTTTATCACATTAACTATCTCCATGCTTTCCCAACATTCTGTGGAGATAATAATCCTTTTGTTTCCAGAGAGGGCTGAAGCATACCCTAATTTTCCAGAGTATCAGCAATCTCAGATTTCTGACCATCTTTGTTTCTCACTTTGTGTTTCCATTTTCTTCTGTGCTTTCACTGTTTGGTTGTATCCTAACAGTATCCACCAACCTTTAACTCTGGCCAGCAATACCCATCCATTAGTTCCTGTTTAGGAAAGAGATTGATCCTCCCAGTGCTTGTGACAAAACAGAATCTAAGGGTCAAAGTAGGAGAGGGTTGATAAGTTTAAGACCTATCTACATGTGTCATGTTGGGCTCATCCATGCCTGTCTCGTGTTCAGGCTGTAGTTAGCTTTTCTTCTTCCTCTTGGGTTTGTATGCAAGCAGGAAACCTGATACAGAGGGCTGGCACATGGGGAGTCAAGATCCCTCTGCAGAACCCAGATGCTCCTGGATGATGAGTAACAAGTGGAGATTAGCTTTAGGCAGCCATGGATTGCCCTTTCTGGTCTAAGCTGCAACAACTTATGTTTGAGAAATTTCAGAAGGCCACACTGCTTTTCATCATTTTGTTTTCATTCATTGTGTGCAGTTTTTTATCTGGGGTATGCCTTTCATAGGGTGTTTTCTAGTTCTCTTACCAACTTTTCCTGAGGTCCCAGGAATTTGAGGTTATGTTGTTTTAATTTCTATCAAATTAGATAGCCTCTCAAACACTACAATACTTATTGGCCTATAATGGCCACTTTGCTTGAATTCATTAAGAAAAACTCCAGCCCAGCAGTACACAAAGGAATGACCCCTTGACAGGCCTCAAATGATAGGCCAGATTCTCATGAATCTGATCCTAACTCAGAAAAAACTTTCTTGGTTTATGCGNCCCTTGACAGGCCTCAAATGATAGACATTTAGGTAGGATCAGATTCACTCTCATGCATCTGATCCTAACTCGGAAAAAACTTTCTTGGTTTATGCATTAATTCTTGCTTTGGCACTTTTCTCAGAAAGGTTATTCATGTTTTCGCTTCAACAAACCAATACCCCACTCTAGAAGTCTATCCTAGCTGGGTGTAAACTCCAGCTCTGCTTCTGATGGCATTTGTTCAAAGCCAATACAAATATCTGCCCCTCAAAGTGGATTTTTCTCACTCAAAGATAGCATTGTCAACTCACCTTTTAAAACTACGTAGGCTTTCTTTAAAGAGGTGCTGTATCTTGCAGAGGCAGCAAAACAATGCAGTAGATATGGTGGCTATTCATTTTCATTTAGCAGATAAATCAATACTCACATAAAGCCTGAGTAACTTGTTGGCACCAAACTATGCAGCCCCATTTTTACTAAAATTTGTCAAGCTTCAAGCATATGGGCCTTTTTATTTCTTTAAAAGGAAATACGTGTTTTCATGTTGCATTACATGAAATTGATACTAATAATAAACAGTAATAATCAAGTTATTAATCTTCTCCGTGTAGTTTAAGGGAAGGGGGCTTTCTCAACATAAATAGAGTAAGTAGAATTCAAAGCAAAAAGCTCCACTAAACCTTTGTGTGTGATTGAGAGAGGGATGTTTCATACGCCGTAGTTTGCAGGCGTATGTTATACTGTACACACCGTCTGCAAGCACTTTAGAAAATCCTGGATGCTTAGCATAGTCTTAAATCAGGCATGTTGCCAATTGTGGATTAAGCAGAGGATAGCTGGGTCATTTTCCGAGGAGTTCCTTTACAGTTCAGCCTTTTTTCTTGGTGTTAATGCTTTCACCGCTGTTGGGTGAAGGGAGGAGCGGCTTGGAATACCCTGCCCTAGGGCCTCCTAAACTGTTCATCTGTCATGGATCATGTCATGGAACAGAAATGTTTGTTTTTGCTCCCATTCATTTTAACTGGCAGCCAGTTATTATTAGAATGAAAAATTAAGCTATTATGCAGTGGAAGCCTTGCTGGCTCTATCAAATTTATGGAGTTAATACAGCAAAATTATCCTTTATAGCGGGTATAAGCAGCTGTATATATAACGCCGGCCCCTTCTTGATCAGTTCAAATACAAAATGGCAGCCTTGTTTTCATTATCAGTGTTAAAGCTTGATATGATATGTCACCTTATTTCAGTAAGTTCAAGGGAGCAGTTAATAAATTAAGAGTTCTCTGGGTGACTTGGTTAGGCATTTAGGTCCATCCTCTAATCTTCAGGGTCTGCAGATATGCTGAGTTTTTCTCAGAAACGAGGAACTCACAGAAATTTTTAGGGTTTCCAAAATGTTTATTTTCAAGTGCGCTTGACTTTATATTTCCTGGGGTGCTATTTGAGTGGATTTATTTATTTATTTTATTGAAAATAGGGAAATTAGCCGTATCTTTTTCGAACAAAAGAGAGGTGTGAATATTTTTATCAAGCTTCATATCCTCTTGAGGATCTCAAAAGGGGTCCCAAAGTCTAATGACTCATACACCCTTAGACGTAAGGCATTCACAAGGAACAAGGTGCCTGGTGAGAACAGAAGGGGATGAACTACATAAAAGACAGGAAGGCAGATGAATAAATGGGAGACATGTCCAGGAGAGAAAGAGTTTAAGTCATTCTTGTGTACTTGAAGTTGTAACTCCCCCACAAGTTGTACATGGAGGGCAATCTGTTGTTTGAGATTCAGCTTTTCTTCTCTCTAAAGAAATTCCAGATCCATCTCAGTAATGCAGACACCTTACCAGAACATGCCACTGCAGTATAAGAGATATTTATGATGCCAAGATTTTGCCCTCACTTTCTTCCCTCTGAAAATAATTGTAGTAAAGTTGCCAAGTTGGGGTTAAATGGACAATCTACACAGACTCCAGCTCTGCTTTGCAACACGTACTCCAGCAACATGAACTGTTTCTGTGTTGTATTGGCACATTTGGGATGGATTTGAAAATAAATAGAAGCAAGTTTCCAGCACCTTGTACAGTGATTAAACCCATCTTTGGCACTAAGCAGTTATTGTGTGAAAGTTGCATTGCAGGAAGACAGAGAAAGAAATCGCTTCTGAGTGAAAGAGAAGATATATGATTTTCAAGAGTAAAAGTTCTTTGTGAGAAAATGTAAAAAGGTGTTAAACACTTGAAATTCTGAGCCATTCAGTCATTCCTGCTGAAATTATCCTTGTGGAGTTTATCAATCTATGCGTACCAGTATCATAGGGGACCAATTAATTGCACTCATAGTTGCCTTTGAGCTATTTTGAAAGTAGAAAGAAGTCATTTTGTTAATGGTTTAAACAGCACTACAATCATTACATACAGTTTCTGGCAGATATTGTCTTTATAGTAGATGGAAACACAGAAATACCCTTACACTATATGGTTCCTAATGAATTTTGATGGGAAACTAAAAAAAAAAGAATTACAATACAGCATTTAAATATAATATATAATTATTAAAAATAAAATTTTCTGCACCACAACTCTTGACCAGGATGTGATCCTTCACAGTATCTAAAGAAATTGCTGTAAGCCCCAATCTTGAAAGAAAGGAAAAAAATTCTTTTGTCAGGTAAAAGTTGCTTGAAAAAGAAGCAAAAACCTCATAAAAAGTGGAGCTGGCATTCAGCTGAGATAGAGTGGTTCCTCTTCTAATGAACTCCCTGGTTAGCTCCAGCCTGGAGGTGTTAAGAGAAGGCAGCTGTGTATCTACCACAGTTCTCTGCATCCACCTCCTTTTCCCTTGCCCAAAGCCCCTCTCTGACTAGCTCCCCCAGGAGCCAGGTGTGCCTCAGCTTTACTCATCTGTTGTTTTGTGCCTCTCTGTGTTACAAGGATGCTGCCTTTTCCCTGGTTTCCTTCTGGGAGCTGCTGCCCTAGTCTTTGGTATGTGGAACTTTTCTGGGCAGGACAGGCTTATTCTATCTTGAGAGGTCTTTATTTATTTTGCTGCTGTGTAGCACCAAGCATGGGACAAGGCTCTCTGACTCCTAATTTATAGGATAAGATCCTTGTGAAAGGAGTAGGGAGACAGTGATTCTGGCTTATATAAAAAGAAGCCTTTTTGTACAGATGTATGTACAGATTTTTTTTATGCCTCCCTTATGGATCCTGCTGTCCTGTAAGAGATGTATGAACAGACTGAAATGCAAAAGATAATCAGGCTTCCAGTAGTGATAAAGTGAAATAACTGGATACATAAAGAACTTACTTACTGGTGAAGGGCAACAGCTATGAAACTGTTTTTGGTGATGCTGCCAATCACAAAGCACAGAATATCTCATTCTCCTTCAACAGTAGTAGGAACACAAGGAGACGTTTGCAAGTTTTGTCAGGCGCTAATTTCTGCTTATACCTTGGTGCTTTTAAAAGTTATCATGAAATCTTTAAGGAGGCTTTATGTCAATTTGGAAAGATTCACCTACTGAACTACTAATAGTGGTCTCTTTTGAGGTTATCTAGGGAGAGCACAGAGATTTTATGTTTAAACAGTGACACAGCCAGTTCTTGCAGAGGTCAGGAGGGCCAAGGAAAGCAAACAGCACATTGATTTTTATTAATATCCCGTAATCCAGAATTTGTGATGAAATGGAAGTTAAGGTATTGTTCATCTTTAGATAAATCTTAAGGTCAGAAACTGAAGAAACACATAGAGGAATGACAGTCTTGTGAGTTTTGGAAGTGCATAAATCCTGGGGATTGTGTTATTTCTGGCTAAACGTTTTTCTCTTCATCTTGAAGGAATAAGTTTTCATTTTAGCCTATTAATCTCAGTATATCTTTTTCTGACACAGACCTATTAGGAATTTTAGAGACTACAATATAGACTCCAGATGCTGAGTGCTCCTTCATCTTTTTGGTACCCCCTTTAATCCATAACAACCAACACATTTATTTTATGAGCCTTCACAATCAAGAGAGTCTTAATATCCTTTCTGGCAGGTTTTCACTCTTTGATTTCGCATTATATAGGGGACTGGATACTTTGAACATACTTTAGAAACTCTCAAAAGTAAACTTTTTATGATACATTCTTTACATCTCCGTGGTAAATCCTGTTGTGCTTTTAAAATATGCTCACAGGCACACGTATGGAAGTGTAGCTGCATTATAAGCTGAATGATAACACATGAGATTGTGTGCTGGTTGTGTGCTTTAGGTTGACAAGGTTGATTGTTTCAGACACAGTGACCAAACCTCACTAGAAACATCCATCATCCAGGGAGAGCCTCCCTCTCCTGGTTTCGTGACAGTCCTGGTACTTGGTAGTGAAATAAGACACATACAGATCAAACTGCACTTCTGTCCTCCACCACTGAGATCTGTTATGGTGAACGTAGCCATAGGTTTTATTCTGCTCTTGGAATTTCAGGCTATAGATTCTTTTTTATTGTTTTATTAATTTCTCTGAAAGAAATTGAATTTTGTGTTTGTTTTCACCAGCATGCTCCAGTTGATAATGTTGGAGTTACAGCAATCTTACCTGAGTGCAGCTCTGATTTTGGTTCCCAGCAGGTAGAAAACTTTCCTCCCTTTTTCTTGTTTTTGTATGTGTATCTGCCTCTGTATCTCCTTCAGGAATGCAACTGTTAGAATTTGTGAATGCTACCAATGAAAAGATGATGCACAGGGAAAAGCAAAGATGTTTACCTATTAGTGAGCTAGTCAAACATCTTCATTTCAGTGATTCAGACAATAAATCAAATCAAGAAAGAAACCCGCTGATGAACTCCTCTGTTGCTTCCCTTCATCCAGCTCAGCTGAAGTGAAATACATTTCTGCAAGTACAGTCAAGCCATAAATTGAACAATGAATATCTTGTCCAGTAAAGCTCATATCCCAGCTGGGGTTTTCAGCAGCTTGAGCAACATTTCTGAGGGGAAGACCTTTATGAAGGAGATTAAGGAGTGCCCGTGTTCAGCAGGCACTGCTCTTTTCCCATATGACTGGAGGAGTAATGACTCTGTCTGTGCAAGATCCTGGCTGCTCTCCTGCATGCAGAGAAAAAGAGGCAGTCAAGTCAGATTCCCCTCTATTTATGTCAAGAACATTTGGGAGTGAGTTGGGCTGTACTTTCACCTCCCTCTTTAGTCACTGCTCTGGGTTGATTGAAAGGTACTGAGACAAGTATTGGAAGGTGGTTTTATGCCTTGCTCTCTCAGTGCTTGTATTCTTAAAAATGTGATCTCTTCTGCTGAAAAGGGCTCCTGTAGTTGGGCCCTGTAAGCATTACCACAAGAGGGATTTTGTGCTAAATTCTGATCAAGGATGTAGTTCCAGTCTCTTATGCAGTCTCTAATAGTGCCAAGCACCCCTGTAGATCTGCTTTTGAAAGCCCTCTCCTAATGATGTGGTTTGTAGGTGCACTGATATAAGGCTTTGAATCTGGTATGCAATAAAAATGGCAAACAAGACAATTCTAATATGCCAATCAAGCTGTTGTCTTACTAATTTTTTTTACCTGTTCATTCGTCTTTGTTGCTAAATAACTGGCACCTGCATCCATATTGGTGGTCCTGAGAGGACCCTAGGAAGAGTGCTGAATCCTGTTGAATGTTTTATACTAAAAAGAGCCCATGTGTTGCTGCCCAGGTTTTTTTGGGGTTTTTTTGTTGGTTTTTTTTAAGAAAAACCTCTGGATTTTTGCCAGTGGCTTGAAAAGAGGCTGGATTTGGACTGCTGCATTTTCTTTCTCAGTCAAGAAACTGTGTCTAAAATTTATTTGGTTTTTTTTTAGTGATAATGAAAATTAGGAAAGGAAGCATATGTGTCAATGTTAGTTTGAAGCTATGATGATTTAAACCTGTTTTTCCATTTCTAGTTGTCGTATTCCATTTGGTAGCTGCAAATCCATAACAACAAACACCTTGGAATTTTGTGGCTTAAGGTTTGGCATATTTGGCATGTTATGTGTAGTATGCTGGTGATAATGGAGGTGAGTCTGCTGTATATATGCATGAGGGAGAGCCCAAACACCCAGTTTTAACACACATTGTAAATCTGCTGATGTTGGAGTTGCCTTTAGTGCTTAAGAAAGAGGCTCAGGACCCAGAGGACCACTGCAGTCTTGAGAGCCTGACATTAAAGCCAGTTAGAGAGAGAAAAATCAGCAAGAAAACAAAGAGTCAGGGGGGCCTGCATCAGACTTTCCCCTTTGCTAAGATGAATGAATGATTTATTATTAAAACCACTATCCTGCAAATGTGGATCAGGACTGCTCCTGAGCTTTTTGGTTTTTTTCATTCTGGGAGTGGTTTTTAGGTTTGGGGACTGGAAAAAACATGTTTCACTGCCATTATCCAGTATTTTAGCAGGGAGAGAGGCTTGAATTCACATTTTCACCTGGTAATCTCTAGACAGACATAGAGAAGCGCAGATGTGCAGATAATGTCACCCACATTTTGCCCTGGCTTCAGGACCATAAGCTAATTTTATAACAATTGGCGGTGACTTAAACTAAAGTTGCTAGGGTGCTGTCAGTGATGCTGAATAAATAGGGAAGGACTTCAGGAGAGCAGCAAACAGCAGCTGTGACGACTTTTGTTCTGAAGCTACCTCTGCATGCCAGATTTTACCCTCCAGGCACAGCAGCAGAGCACAACTCCCACCTGTTATCTCTCACCATTGAGGCTTGCTTCTTTCTGTTTAAGTTAGGTTAAATATTTCTCCTTTTCCCAGGATTCAGAGCTCATCAGGCCAGCTGTGGTGCACAGCCTTGAAACACAAAACAGCTGGAGACATAATGTGAACAAAGTTCACCTTTTCTTGTTTACATTTGAAAGCTGCTGCACTGTTTATGGGATGATGCATTTGTTTAAATGAATGTCCAGCTATTATTGATTTTTCATCTCTGCTTTTTTTTTTCTTTATGATTGTGTCACTGGTGTCATGCAGCAGAACTCTCTCGCTTTAGCACACCTGCTCACAAATTGACTGTGGAAAGAATTAGGCCATGTTCTCCCCACAGTTGCTGTGGTGAAACTCAGGCATGGATTTACCCAAGAGACCCCATGGAGTCTCTCTCTTTCCTTTCGGCATCCCCACAGTTCTCTTTGAATTTGAATCTACCCATTGCACAGCGTAACAAAATGTCAGCTGGGTACGTAGCTCCCTTTTCTTACCCTCTTTCTCCTCTCCCCTTTGATCAGAGGCACTGTCTCTGATCACACTTATAACCTTCTGGAATTGTGTGAGAGGGAGCAAGAAGCAGGGATAGCAATTGAGAATTTCACCCTCTTCAAGGGTTTGGAGAACTGGTAGCTTGGAGGTTGTATACACAGGGTATAAGAGTCTCAGTCAATAATTTGACATTCCCAACAACTTGCATTGAGCTGAGGTTTCAGTTTAAGAACAGCTGCTACTAGCAATGGGAATGGAATTACTGAGGAACTGCTACACACTTCAGAAGTTTTTATTTTTCCTGCTCGTTTACAATTAGTGCCTTGTTTTGTTTTGAATTTGTCTACATTCAGCTTCACACTAAGAGGGTAACTTTTATATTGTTTGCAATATGAACACTGATCCATATTACTGCTGTTATCACTTCATTTATTTTTACTACTGTCCCAAAAGAGCTATTTGAGCCCTTGAAGTTTTGTGGGTCTGGTCGAGGTAAGACAGAAATTACCCTGGTGTGCAAGTACCATACTTGAGGCATCTGTGTTAAACATCAGGTGATCACAGTCGGTTGGATGAGGCCCTTTTCTGTTGTTAGAAATGGTGCTTCTCCCCACCACCACTGTGGAATAACTTAGAAAGAAAGTTTCTTCTCTTCTCAGAGAACAGTTGGCTCATGCCTTAAAACACGGAGATTTATGTTCTTTAAAATGTGTGTGGGTTTTTTAATCCTGTTCAATGTAACTGTAGATGGTCTCCATAGCCATATAAATCCTCCACTATTCTTTGATTCCAGCCAAGACCTTGGCTTCTGTGATACCTGGTTTTTCTGTGTTCTACTGAGTTACAGTGAAGCTAATTGTGTTTGATATGGCTCCAGTACTCAATAGCGGGAGGAACTTGCTTAAGTCCGTCCAAAGGACTTACATAGTATCATCCCTGGGTCTTCTCAAAAAGCCAACATTCTTTGCAAGCTAAATGTAAGCATAACCTCTCTCTTGGTCTGTTTCTTCTTGTAGGGATAGATTCTGCACTCCTAAACAGCAAACAAGGCAAATGGAGGTTGAAAATCCTATTGGCTAAGACACAGGCTGAAAGTTCTCCAAGTGCTGAATTTGATCTACAGGGAAAATTGTTGGGAAGGTTTCTTCTTAATAATTGTGCATGTGAGTGTTTTCAGTTTTGTTTTGTCACTTATTCATGTCACTTCTTGTCTGGGTTTGTCTACCAGATGCATAGATTTCGGATATTACTCTTGGGAAAAATTGTTCATGTGCCTTTTCTTTTAAAGAGTGACTTGTAGTCTGTGATGCTAAATCATTCAACCTGTCCTTAAGACTTTTAGGGCTGCTTTCCAGTGGATGTGAAAATCTGAAGTTCATTCTTGAAGAAGCTTTAAGCTTCTTTAATGAGAAAATTAGATCATTTTTATCACCCCTGATCTTTTGCAGTCTAGCTAGTGAAATTGTGAGTTTCACATCTTCTCTCTTGTGCGTTTCATGTACTGGAGAATCTTATAGTTTATTTCAAGGCATATTTGGACTTTTGTCCCTTTCCTGCTGGCCCAGAACTTGAGAATAATGGGGCTTGAATTGTTTTCCTTCTTTATGTAGTATAAGCTTAAAGATTAAAATACAAACAAACAAAACTCTCCACATATTTGAAGCACAAACATGAATGAGATATGAATACCCAAATATAACTTCTGTTCCCCATTATTCCTATTCTTTAGCTATGTAAACATCAGATTCTTATAAACGTGGCAAATCTGTGTTCCAACGAAGCCTCTAAAAATCAATGAAAGTCCATCTTCTCCTTTCAGTTAGAGTGATCTAAATCTGGAATAACTCAATTTGCTTAATTTGAATTGCATGAGTTAACATAGGTGTGGCTGACAGCGGAGGCTGGCTGGCTAGCAGTTCCCAAACACCAGGAAATCATGAGGTCACACTTGCTTCTTGGTCCAAAGACAGCTTTGTCTTCATTCCAGGTGAAGCCACACCAAAAAAAAAAAGTGATTCATAATTTTTTAGGTTTCTGCACCTGTGTTTTAGTCACAATTAGCATGTAGGCTACAGAGGCATCAAAGTATCTTGAGCAACTACAGGAAGTTTAATTATTGCCTAATAATGAATCGCTAGGGAAAATAGATGTAAAAGAAAATCCCCCTTTCAATTTCTCTGAGTAAGAATAATATTAAATATATAAAAAAGTACACAGAAACCTTGATGAAAATTGCTGAGAATATTTTTTAAAGTATGTCTGACAGTTCTCTGTATTAGTTCTTACACATTTTCATTTCATATCTCTTCTCCCTCTCTCTGTTCCCACAAACAAATCACAGAAGTGTAATAAACCAAATTAGACTCAAAACCCCCTAGCTTCTATAAGTAGGAGGTAAAAGAACCCTTTACTTATTCCAATTATTCTTTGAAATATTGCTTTTGTAAAAAACAGGAGAAGAAAGTCCACGACATAAAGAAAGGACAGAGACTGAGACCAGTAAGAGTTGTATAGTGGGAGAAGTGTGCTCCCTTTCATTTTCATGAAATCCTTGACAGAAATACTTACTAATAACTGCAAATACTTTTCTGCAAAAGAACTTGGAATCATTAGGTGAGATCTTTCTGAAGTGTCATGAACTCATTGACAAGATTTAGTTAGTTAATTAGTTTAATAGAATGAATATCTTTCTTCTTTCCTGCTTTAAAGAAGAAGTAGAAACTTCTCTATGAAGATTTTAGGAATATGAGTAAGCCCACAGGGCTTTATATTTTAACACTTCCTGTTCTGTGTCAATCTGTACTGCTATTGCTGAATAAGTTGTGTTGCATCTATTAAGTTTTTGTCTATGCAATTTCTCAGACTCTGATGGATATAAACTGAAGATTTATGGCCTTTGTTAGTCTATCTCAAGACTTCTTAGAGTGTTATGTTAATAATGACCTTTTCTGAGTGAAATAGAATAAAATTTTAACATTCTAGTATCTAATAATAAATTTATTTAAAATACTTTAGAGTATTTTAGTGTAAACAACTTATTTTAATGAAGCTAAAAATTACTTTTAAACATTTGAGAACTTTGTCATTCAGAAATATTTTTTGTACTGGATTTTTATAGATTTTTCTTTTAAATTAACACAGTGATTTATGGAGCACTAAGCTGAGCTGAGCATCCCCTTCTTTACTTTGGGCAAACTGAGTGACAAAAATAGACTGTTTGATGACATTTTCCTGTACCAGACAGTTTTCATTACCTCACAATATATTTATGGCATGGCAGTATAAGTTGAAGTAGATTGTATTGGCACTGCCAGCATTAGTAAAATATTCCATTTGTAATACATCTAGCACTGCAGCTCTTCATTGTATTGCCAGTGGAATTTTCAAAATATGCATCACTGACATAAGTCTGCTCTCCCCAAAGTAAGTGGAAATTTTAGGTGCTGAAATAAGAGCAGAATTTAACTTGTGAGAACTTTTGAAATGGAAAGTCGAATACAGGGTAATGATTTTTTTTTTTAATATAAAAGATCATGCTGTCTAATACAATTTAGTGAATATTCCTAAAGATGTGCAGTTACACATTTGCATAGCCATTTTACACTTTCCTTAAGTATTTCGATAGCTACGTGCCAAAAATGATATCAAAGGTAGTACCCCTGTCAATATGGTGAAGTTAATTTACCCTTTCTAGCATGTCTGCTCTGTGATCCTCTCTTAGAGTCATAATATTTCTTCCATACTGGCTGGATTCAGGGTACAACATAGACTGTCTGGGAATAAATCAGGATTATGTGGAGCAACTGGCTGTTATTTATAGGACCATTGTTCACTGGTGAAGAAGTTGAAGTGTATGCAGCTGATATGATGGGAACAGTGAGGAGGAGACCCCTGAGACTGCAGGAGGTGTTTTCCTTTTCTCACTTCCCTGCCTGGCACCTGAAGAAGAAATTTTAAGGAAAGGCCTGCTTTGTCTCTGCAGCTTCAGACAGAAGCCGACCCACTGGAGCTGCAGGCAGGAGAGAATTTAGCTGTTAAAGTCAAAGAAATATTTTCTGATTAGGTGTGAACTGATTTTATTATTTTTCCCTAAGAGCTTATAAAGTGACCCACTTTAGGTAACTTTTTATGAAGTATCAAAAAGTACTTATCCAATGCCAGAGCAGCTGCTGACAAATTTCAAGCTTTTATTTCAAAGCATGAAACAGTTAAGTGGTTGGGAGAATATTTCTAAGCATGAGAAAAGCAAAGTAATGTGAAGAGCTGTGCATTTATTTTGAGATGTCTGCAGTCCCAGTACTCATGAATTTTTACTTGGTGTGGTGATCTAGCCAGTTCACATGATACTTCCCAGCTTTCATCTCAGTATTTCTTTGAATACAAATAAAATCAACAAATTCCAAAGTCAAATCACTAGCTCCCCCAAATCTAGATGTAAAACAAACTCACTAATTTGAAGAATTTTCTTCCAAGTGACTGCATTTGTATGAAAGCAGTGTTTTAAAATGGGAAATGTCAGCTTGGTAGGTGCTGTGGCTATTTCTTGTGCTTGCAGACACAGCAGAGAGCTAAAATTCTGACTTTGGTGTGCGTGCAAGGACACACCAAAAAAGGTCACTCTAATTTCATTTGAATAACACAAAGAGATGAAGTTCCTCACTAGCAAGTCCCACGCAATGTCAGCATGCCAATAGTTATGTATTTTGAAGCTTTGTTATTTATAAAATAAAGTCAATTTTGAGTTTAAGTCCAGATCTTATGAACACTTACCCAGCACAATTTGTTATAAAGTTAAGCAAGTTTGCAGGATGTTCCCATGTAATTTTCACTTGTGATTAGTTAATTTTGCTTCCTTGAGTTTTAGGGGTTTAGATGTAAACTTTTGAAAGCTTTCTGGAGTGATTGCTTTGTGGTCTTGCAAGATGTCTTTCAACTGAGCACTGGAAAATCAAGACTACTAAAATCACTGGGAGGGAACATGACTTTGGAGGAGTTTAGCATTGCAGACCCAACTTTCCTTTCTCCCTGGAAAGAATTTTCACTGGAAATTGATTTGCACTTAAAGAAATGAAATTTGTGTAAATGGTTAAGTGGCATGTGTGTTCTTCTATGAAAAAAAAAATCCAAATATTCATGAATATTCAGGTCTCCTTATCTGTGAAGTTGTTGATGGTGGGACTTCTTGAAACAGCCTGTGTTACAGAAACCTAAATTTAGAAACCAAATTTGTTGCCTTGATAAATAATCAGGAAAAATACAATATTTTTGGGGAACATTTTCCATGAAGTGGAAAACCCAATCTGAACTGATTACTCATGCTCACCTAAAAAAAAAAAAAAAATGTCAATCATTACCAGTTATCAGATTTTCTACAAACAAGAAGAGTGGGAAAAGAGAGAGACTTGTAGAATTGCATATAAAAGACAGCTTTGGTAGAGTCTAATAGTTGCTTGGAAGATATAACATAGACATAACTCCCAAACTTGACTCAGTGCACTCTCAAGGCTGTCTGTCAAGAAATGTGCACAGTCAATGACACAGCAGTTAAGTCTTGAATGTTGAGGTACAGTTTGGATACTCTCTTGATCAAAGCATCATGGATTTGTAGGGTAGGAGCTGAAAATACTTCTTTGTCGAAATGAATCTTGACCATAGTAGATGGAAAAGGTAAATGATGATTGAATTATGCTGATTCTGCTAAAGAGCTCGAGTTATATATTAAGGCAGTAAAACTCCCTATGAAACATGGGAGGAATGTATTACTAGTTAATTACAACAGCAAGATATGCCATTGAAGGGATTATTACCATATTTTATGATGACTGTTTTATCATCTCCTTGTTTATACTTTGCTTTGGTAATGAACTTGCCTTCAGAAGTTTGAAATATTTAATATTTGAGCACTAAATATTGTACCCCTTGTATTTGATAGGAATAGTTTTTTAATATATGGAGTGAAAATACAACTGCAGATGGAAAAAAAAAAAACTTCAGATGAGAAAATGGCATTTTCAATAATTATATGTAGTGTCCATGCATCAACAATGGTGTGGTTGCTTCAGTTTAGTTTTTCTGGTGATGATGAGGTACATGAAGCAGGAGTTTTTTTTGCAAATTCTGTTCCAGCTAATGTGGCCTGTAAAGCTGTTGGATTCCCAGGCCAGTTTCAGCAGCATCTTGTCAAATGTAGACGTCTGAAAGATGAACATCTCTTGTTTTAAGTAGCTGGACAACTGTTTGATTGCTTCTTCTATAGGAAAATAATCTCTTCATGGATGGCTATAAGTGGCATCATTTTTCCTTTGGGTTCTTGTTGCTTTTTTCTGTGTACATTACACATCTGGACTGTAATGGAAACTTGCTCATTCCTCTGAAACATCTGTTGTGTCCTGCTGCAGTCAGGATCTACCATTATTTTTGCTGTGTACTCCAGAATTGTATTAAATCTTTGTCTAGTGGCCTCTGTTCCAGGTACAATCAATTCAAAATCAAGCAGAAGTAATTAATATTTTTTCACAAATTGTTACCTTATTTCACAACTAAGTTTTTTGTTTTGTTTTATTTTAAAGAGCAAGGTGAAAAAAGGCAAGTCAATGAAAAAGCAGAAAGAGCTTATGTAAATATCTAAGGAGAAAAATGTTAGGAAGTTTCCATCTGGAAAAAAAAAAGATTGTTCCTTTCTTCAGTTTAAAGGTATCAATCTGGTTATCCTGTTTATACAGCTGCTCATACAAAGGCCTTTAAAAACTCCCACAAACCCCCAAACAAACAAAACCCAAAAAAGGGTATTAATGTAATGGATTCTTCTGGTAAGAGGAGGAAGGGAGGAAGGAAAATGAAACAAAGGATAAATTCTATAATTTCAGGCTCATGGTGGTTTTTGCTGTTAAACCCTGGTGAGGGCAGAAAGAAATGGTGGCACATACATTTAATCTCTGGAGCTCTCAGCTTATTCAGTGAATAAGCTACTCTCAACTAAACCAATGGGAAAGAAAAGCCTTTTATCTCCACAAACACAGCTCTGCACACCTAGAGGAGGCTCTGTGTCCCACCATCAGGAAGATCCAGTGAGAAGCACTGCATGATTCTGGGCTAATTTTTCTCCTAGTTTTTCCTTTTCTCCTTCAGGCCCTGGATTTTTATTTGGCTGCTTTCTCAGCATGGTAGAAGAAAATAAAAGGATACAAGTGAATTCTGAGAAAGGGAACCAGGATTCAGTGATCTTGAGAGTGAGGAGTAGTAGAAAGCGTCTATAAATTTTCAGACAAAATCTTTATTGTATTTTGTACCCCCATCAGATCCCATGCACTGTCCTGATACTGTCCTGACACATTTATTATGTTCCCTCCTGTGCTGAAAAGGATTAGAGACTTGGACTTCATTGCTACAAGACTGTATGGCTTTGAGGGGATAGTTTTATGCACTTCTGTCAGTAATCAGGACACAAGGAGAAGTTACCAGTTATTTTTTTTATTTTATAGCAGATCAATGCTGGATAGTGCAAGAGAGATATTCCCACAAAAGAAAACCAGATGCATTTTACAAATATCCAAATTGTGATATCAGAACATTAAATATTTACCAGTGAGTGTCTGCTCGTTGTGTACTTTGGTATATTTAATTTCTTTTTATTGTTATTGTCTGTCTGGACTTGGACTTATCTCTGGCCAAAGATAAAGGATGATTTGTGTCATGAACGTACGGCATGTGAAGTGGTGCTTAGGTTTTTCTTGAGATTCAATTAATGAGGTAAGGCAAGGGCAGAGGTATGGAAAAAGGCTTTGCTAAGCTGCCTTTTAAATTTCATACCACATTGAAAATGGAACTCTGTCAGAAATAGTTTTGGTTTTGAAGGTCTGCTCTGTGTTAGCAGTACAAGAGGCAGCTGCCTAAAATAAGAAAATATTAGGAGGGTGTTTGGGGGCTGTTTATTGAGGAAAAGGCAGGGAGCTGTGGGTGGTGTGTGTTTCCCAGGCTGTTAAGGGCAGCAGGGACCACAGAGCTTGTGCTGATAACAAGTGGATGCTAACATACGAATGTATTTTTACTTTCTGGCAAAGCATTAAGGCTAGAGAGTTGCAGACTGTTTGTGACACATGGTAATTTGTTGAAAATCACTATTTGCAAAATAGAGGAGACCTGTTATATTAACAGAGCTGACAAGAAAATAAACAGCTATTTTTGGGTTTGATGGTGTTTGGTGGCTTTGTTTTTTTTTTGTTTGGTTTTTTTTTTTAATTGACAACCTTTGACATTAGGAAAGATAGACACAATGTTGGCTATTACCTACCAAATCAAATGTATTTAAATGCACTTTCTCTGATATTTAAAAAATATTGTAGTGTAGCTTTTTGTGGCTAATAAAACTTGGTTTACATTACACCCCTTGCTTGCTATGATTTGCCTCCTAGGGCTCACTTACAGTGCATTAAGAAGCTGCACACAAGATCAGTGTGATTTGCTGCAAAACTTAAATAATTCATTTATGCACCACTGCTCTCAGACAGTGTTTCTACAAACGCTGTAATGAGACAAGCTGTGAAATGTTTTACATGGTGGAAACGAGGTCTGCTTCCCAAGAAAAGGCTTTCTGCACAGATTTGATTCCTTGAAGTCTTCAAGAGGACTTTCCAAACATTATGGTCTAGATCTCCAAAGCACACTGATGTGCTCCCAATGATGAGGCTATTTATCCTAACTCAGCAATATCTTTTACTTCCAGTACTTCCAGTGCTTTCACTGGAGGACCTAAAACAAGCATGGGATGTATAAGGAGTGCAGAGTGAAAAGTACAGTTCATTATTCTGGGACAAGGCCCTTTCCTGACTTTGACTATGCCTTGTCTACCACACTGATACTTGTTCCTACTCTGCTCTCTGCAGTACACTTGACTTTTTAATAATGGGCATGGAAGGAATTGGAATGATCGAAGTTAAAATATACCAGAACTGAGCTTTACTGTCAAGGTTGTTGACAACTCCCCTGATGTTCACTCTAAATTCTTGTCCTCTGGAGTTGTGTTCCTTCTGTGTAGCCATAACCTTCAATACCCTCTGCAAAACTCTTGTTGTCATGCAGAAAATCTTGAAAGTATGTCCTGCACCTGCACTTTCAGGAAGCAGTTCTCCTGATATAAAATATCTCTATTACTTACACTAAATTTTGGAAGGATTTGTATTTCTCCTACTGTAGTAATTTGGATGGAAAAGGGGGAATAGCACTTGGTGTTGGTGAAGGAAGGGTGACCTCTCTGTCATTTTTTGATGTGTATTAGGCTATAGCTGTTAAGTACAGGATCAGATCTAATTTGTTCTACAGGAAGAACAAATTACGGAAGAATTAAAACTTACACAAATTAGTCCTAAATTAGTAATTGGGTAAGAATAATCTCTGTACAAAATGTGTCTGACTTTGTCAGGAAAAGTATCCAATAGTTTATATTTCCCATGCACATCTCAGCACTGGCTTAGAGCTTAAGATGAGATAGGGGAAAAACCTAGGTGTAACTGAGACTGCTGGATGGCTTTATTTGGAATTTGTAACTAATTGGAAGAATGTGTAATTAGAAGCACATTTCAATTTTTAGTATTAAGACAGAAGTTCAATTTTTTATAATTTCTTAATGCATCAAATTTGCTTTAGAGTCTTTTGCTAGAAATATTTTGCAATTGCCTGTAGTTTTGCATAGCCATTATAAAACTTTAAGTGTGCAAAGGAGATTAATATTTAACAGAATGAAAGCTGGAGAAAAAGGAAGAAAACAAAATGCTTGTTCTACTGCTAGGTAGAGATCCTTTTGAATTTGCTAGCACTCCTGTGAGCATTCCCCCCCTCTCCTCAACCAGACTTGAATCTGAGAAAATTACCATCTGTGTATAGATATGCAGGAAATGAGCTAAATTTGTAGTGTAAACATTTTCAAATGAATATTTGCACAGTACAGTCTCTCAGCAATGCATTATCCTCTTTCATTTGGTAATCAACACATATCCCTTATGAGTTGTGTTGAAAGGGAAGAGAGTGACTCTCACTAAACTCTAATTATCCTTTCCTTCCTCCTGGGAAGAGCTCTCTTTAAGCTTCCTTTTGTGAGCTGCTCTGCGTTTCACAGTCATTCCACCTCTTGATCACTCTTTCTCCTTATTTTGCCTCAAAGTGTACTGTAGGATGTAAGGATACAAACTCAGGCAGCTCTGTGTAGGGATGTCTGCTGAATTCCTATAAGGTAGGATTCCCAGACCAACACAAAGCCTCTGTGAGATTCAGAGAAACTAACTTTCAGCTGAGGTTTTATGCAGGACACGGTGGTAATACATAAATATTTCTTAGCTTAGGACTGGGAGTATGACATATTTCCATTAGCCTCGAAGTATTTTTGACTCAATTCAATCTGTAGCAATATGAGTCAGCTGTTTCTGCTAAGCAGTGTTTCTAATTCAGCCTTTTTCCTAATAGTCACGTACATATAATGTGGGCTTCCTACACCGATTAATCTGTGTTTCCTCCATATGGTTTGTAGATTTTTATTTTCTTTTAATTCAGTGCAAGCTGCTGAATAGTAAAATGCAGTCAAGATCTTGTTCTAGCGAAAAACGGACTCCAGCTGAAGTTGCCAGGGAATTGCCAAAATTAGCATATCCTGGTAATTTCGGGAAAGGAATTTTTCAGCCCATCCATCTGACTGCTAGGGCTTGAAAAATGGATAAAGTTTTGAGTAGTCCTGCATAGAAGTGTTTTTCTGAGTAAATTACTGAAAGCAGTGTGTGTAGGAGAAAGCTGGACCAAAGCTCACCAAAGCTGGTTCAGAAGGACAAATAAATAGGCCTGTGGAGTTGTCCCGAGATCACTCAGCTGATCAGAAAGGATCAGGATCAGGATTTTCACCTGGACAGAAAGAGAGAGGCAGGAAGAATGGGGACATCAGAAGAAGGGGAAAATCTGTGTTTGGTTTAATATTGAACTTAAGAGGTTTGGAAGTAGATACTTTGTATTTGTGGAGGATAGGAATTTACAGCCTGTGCATGGGAAAGAATTACTTTATTTGCTAATTTAATGTGCAATTAGGAGCATTAGAGTGATACCAGCAAAGCTTTTCTATTGCTGCCTCTGGGCTATCAGAGTAAAGCTGTGGCCCTATTCATGTGCATCCACGGATACAGAGAACACAAAGACAAAAAGAGGTGCACACATGCATGGTAAAACACTGCAAAATCTAACCACTCCCCTCTCAGAAACCTTGATTAATACCCTATTCCCTTCCCTACAAAAAATAAAACCGAACAGAATAAAAACCTTTTTCTTTAGTATCAATGAAATCTAATGGCATAGTTTTTCTCCTTCAAGCAGGGAGAATGTTAATTCTTGGAAAGCACTTTATACAAATTAAAGTTCTTTCCTCTTCCAAACATGATTTTTAACAAAGGAATCAATCTCTCTCCCAGCAAACCAAGGTAAACAAATACATATACAAAATAATTAAATTGCTTTTTTCTTATTATAAGACTTTGTTTGGTTTGCAAAACCAAGCTGGAATATTTATGACCTCCTTTTTAGGGGAGGTCAGCAGATATATACTCAATTACCTATTTGTACGCGTTAAATCAAATGACTCTATATTCAATATTTTGTTTTTTAATTTTGTCTGAGCAGGAAGCTGGAAATCCAAATTAATGGCTCTTCCCCAGTGACATAAATTCTACGAGGTGTTTGTAGCTTGCTTGCCTCGTTAAAGTGCTCTGACATGATTGATAACCCCTGTCCTCTCTGACTGTGAAGGCTGCTCAGCAGAGGCAAGTAGACCATGCAGAGAACTTGTACTAGGATCCAAATTCAAGATGTTTTCATTTTTTCTGCTTCCAGGCTGTGAGGAATGGTTTCTGAATAGGTTGGTACCCTTCTTGTTTCCACACTAACAGCTGCTGTTGGACATGATAATATACCAAAGTCACTGCAGCTGGGCAAGGAAAAGTAAAGTTTGTCCCTGTGAGGTGTCTGGGGGCAGTAAAGTCCCTTCTGCTGAGGTGGGGGGGGATCTCCTGTTTTGGGAGCATCTGGTGCACATCCTGTGCTGTTACATGGCGTGGGTATTTTAACATGCAAAGGATCCCCACATGAGTGGTCTCCCAGCTGTCCCACTTTTTCCGCCTTTCTGTGTTTACCTGTGCACTGGCTGGACCTTGAATTTTAGAGGCCAGATTTCTTTCAAAGAATCGTAAAGTTGCCGTAACAAAAATCCAGATAATAAACTTTTCAAACTACATTTCACTGTCTTTTAATGTTCCGTTCATTTTTGCAAGCAATGACTGACCCTTGTCTCATTCCAAGACAGCTTTTACTCCAACGGACTGGGAATCTGATGGTAGGATGCCTGTGCAGGCAAGATGAGGTGTGACACCTTGGGAAAAACTTCTGTTAATTTTGGTGCTTGGCTTTAGTCTCATACTCTTTTTCCCACTGTATGATACTGAGGCAGAGAGTGGATTTGCCCTCTGTGCCTTTACATTTGTGAGGCTTGTGGATTTGCTAAGAGATATCTTGCAATTCAAATTATTGTGATCTTTCCTGTAATGTGGCAATTCAGTGCCTCCCAATTTGTCCAAAATACAGGAGCTTAACGTGAACAATAGGTATTATCTGCAGCGAGTTCTCAGTAAGGTGTAACTGAGGATAGATTAAATGTCAGATACAAGTTATCTTGATCTAGCAATCCATGCAAAAATTAGGATAACAGTCTAAAGTGTTTGGTCTTCAAATAATGAATATACAACATTTAATGAAATTCCCAGAGCTTTGACTATGAATCCGAACCAAGGATAAAATTGTCAAAAAAAAGCCCTTACAAAGGACTGAAGAAATGAATAGCACCAGTCACGTGTGGCTGCTGATGTGGCTGGAATCCCAGCAGAGGTACCTGTGTTGCAGCATAGACACATCTCTCTAATCAATGTTACTGCTACTTTTTATTTTGTCTTTAGGTTGAAGCAGAAAGTAAATGTAAGTAAGAGAGCCACGCACATTGCTCTTTCTGTAATCCTTGTGCTCTGAACTGCTTTTTTCCCCATGGGCTATTAGTGTCTTTGAATAAATATCCAGTTCTTTTCAATAAACACTGTGCATCTGAAGTTAAAGTGGCTACTAGTAACTGAAGTGACAGCTACTCAACTGCTAGCAACCAAGAGACGCTTGCTAAACCTGAAGACGTCACATCATTTTTGTAGCTCCGTTTCAAAGCTTTTGGAGACTGAAGTGCCATATTTTCAGGCAGAAACAGGTAGTCAACTAGGGTGTTTATTCATTGAAGGTCAGGCTTTTGTATTATGAAACTTCTAGCAGATGTGATAAGCGGTAAATTGCAGATCTATCACCTTCTTTTTTTCTATCTTTTTTTTTTTCCCCCTGTGTGTGCGTGTGAAATCAGCAGAATACTGCCTACATTTGATTTATGGCCCACTTTTGACCAACTCTTATCAGGCTCCCACAAGCCCTTTTCTGATTCAGCTCATGTCTGAATGACAATAGACAACCAGTGCCATTATGCTCCAAAATCCCTCTCTGCATTCTAGACACCTAAGATTACATCTGGGCTATTGATTTATTACTGCCCCCCCTGCTTTTTTTTCCCCCCACAGGGACCAGTTTGTTCAGCCTGAACAAGATAGACTATTATTAAACTGAGCAAACTACTCCATGTGAACTTGGTAGAGAAATAATCATTTGCAACCACCTTTCTAACCACCCAGGTTCATAAAGAAATGTAGGTGTTGAAATATTAAGACTGTTTATATATGGGTCCCACCATTCGTGTTTGTTCAGATTATATATAATTTATATACATGAAATGAGACCCAACAGGCATTCTGTTGTGTTGGACATTATAGGCATATTGCCTAAAGCACTGCAGTATTGCCACCCAATGTACGAAACCCAAATTATTACAAATCTTCGTTACAGAAATACCTACTGTAACACCAACTGTATCTGTGACAGAGAGGTTTTATGACACATTTTAGAGCCCCAGAAAAATTTATATATTCTGCCAGTAGATTTTTTTCTTCTTTTTTTGGGGAGGGAGAGGAAGCTATAAATTTTACAGTACATTGGATTTTTATATCTCCTAAAAATGTACTGTGCAGGATTCACATTTAATGTCCCTCAGCTATAGTAATCTGTGTATTTAAGTCAGTAAGTGAGAAGATAACAGACAGGGCTTCTAGTTAAAATGGGTATTTTTTTTTCCTTTCTTTTTCCTCCCCCCAACTCCCCCTTCCCTCCTACAAGCACATACCTCACGCCTGTATCTTCTTTTAGTTAAAACAGCATTGCAAAAGCTGATGTCCTGATGCAGGTGCCACATGTGAACCCCTCTGCCCTGCCTCTGGGAAACCCTGAGCACCAGCACACCAGCAACTTCTGCAGCTGCTCTGAGGAAAACCTAGAGCATGGCATGGACTAAACACCACAAACAGAGGCTCTCAGAGTTTTCCCTCCCTGTTCCTGGTCATGGGGACAGATCTGCTTGACTTTCAAATAGTCATTCCATGCTAAATGTCCTACCTCAAAGGACTTATTTCATTCTGCCTACTATTCATTGTGTTTAAGTGTCTATCATTGCTTGTGTCCTGATAGACAGTTTTTTCCAGTAAAACACGGGCAGAAAGAATCACACAGAGGCTGTAATTTAGGTATTTTCTTCTAGGCATTTCTTTTTTCTCCCATGGAGCAAAACACTCTATCAGCAAAGAACCAAATAATGCCAGCATCAAGTAGGGAGAAATTAACTTGTGTCATTTATTTATAGATGTCAGGTGTTTATAATGTAATTTTCTCATATTTAACAATAGAATAGTCATTATGGAAAAAAAAAAACCCCAACATTTTTTATTTGAAGTTTTATAATTATTCCATGTTTCCTTCTGTGGACTTTTATTTCTCCATTCAGGGCTTGATCCTGCCAGATCCTGTGTCTGTTCCAATAAAACACCTATGGGTATGCTTAATAGCATTTGAAAGCTCAGATATCCATGAATGGTTTGGAAATACTGAAATATTTGTGTTTAAAGATAGCTGGTCAATGGAGTGTCTGCGTAATGCCTATCACCGAGGCCCTGTAGACAGTGAAGATATTTTTCCTATGAAAATCCCAGCTTTTCAATCTAGTTGAGCATCTAAACCCTGGAATGAGAAAAGGAACTGTGTTAATGCTGAGTATGACTGAGTCTGTTCAGAAGCAAAGAAATAAGTGATACTGAAACACATAAATCAAAGTTACACAGATCCACAGATTGCATTGCTATTGGTAACTGAGAGCACTATGGCTCTGCAAGGATACTGAGGAGTTACAATAGTTTCTGGGTAGAGTAGGGAGTTTAATTAATGTATGATGGAAAAGGATGAAATGTTCTTTCCTCAGAATGGAGCAAGTAAGAAGAGATGTGAAGGCAGCACAAAACAAGAAGTGGAAAGTCAAGCAAACTGAAATATGGCAGGCTGAAAAACCCAAAAGGGAACACTTTTTCCCGTAATGTGTAACTCAGCTGGGAAATCCGTGCTTCTATTCAACAGAGAACAAATCAAATTTTAGAGAGAGATAACCAAATTTATAGCAGTAGTCCATGCTACAGCAGGAAGAGCAATGTCAAGGTCATTAGCAATGCACTGCATCCAGCCTTCAGTGTCTGGGTAGCTGGGGCTTGGGAGGGACAAGTAGCCAGTAAGTACAGGTAGGAGAGTTGCACTTTGAAGCTTAGTTCTGGCCATAGGAGGCTAAGCTTGAATGATTGTTGCCCTTATCTACTATTATATTTCTATTAAATTCTTTTTTTTTTTTAAGTTTGGGATAACCAGTGTGTTGGATGTCCTGTGCAGAATGTTGTTCCCAGTCTCCCTGTGTCATGGTTGACTGTCAAAGAGAGGAAACAGAAATCACAGCAATAAAAACAATCCGAAACAGATTTAAGTCTTGCTGAAGCTGACAGTCACTTTTGTGACATTCACTACTGTTTGGAGTAGACTCTTCAGAGCCTTTCTGGCCTGTGTTACATCTGCTGCATCATTGCATCTCAGTGTCACCAGGAAAAGCAGTGGCAGAAACCTGCTCTGGGTAAGCCAGATCTAGAGTTTTTCTGACTTCGTGGAGGACCTCTTCCTCTGTCATGGAAACTCCACCATTCCCTTATTGCAGCTGACTTGAAATTGTGATTTATTTGTCTGAGGGCATTTCCTGGTTTGACTTTGTTTTGGAGCAGAAACCTACTTTATTTCTTTTAGCTCCTGGTGTCTTCTACCCTGCAATTCAGACATTGGCCCGCAAATTATTGGCTTGCATAATGCTGCTTCAGATAAAGGTCATAAATGGTCTTATTTGGAAATTAATTCAAATAAGAAAGAGAACGAGCCAAAACCAAGCCTCTACTGGGCATGTTAATAATGTAATTTGTTTACAGAGTGCAAACTCTCTGCTAGAGGACATCCTGAATCACTGGCTGCTGCCCTCAGTGTTTGCCTTTGGTCGTCCCTGTTGTGAGGGAAGTGAGTCCAAAGGTCAGAGAGACTCTGCTGGTTCAACACTGCCTGAAGATATCTATTCATCTTCTGTCCATCCAGGCTGATATTTTGAACGATGGAAGTTATAATTTTGGTGCTTTGCAAAAAAAAAAAGATAGATGGGATTCAGCTCATACCATGGACCAGTTCTACTACAGTCATTGGTGCTAAAACCAGGAGGAATTAGTGCTGTAGTTCCTGAACTGTAACCAGAAAAAAGGAGGTTGTTGAAGTGTTGGAAGGCAGTGGCAGCAGATTACGGAGCAGAATGGGTGTTTGAGGGCAGTGTCTGTGGTGCATGTGACAGGAATGCCTGCTGGCATGAGTTTTTGGTATGCTTATGTCTTATGCATGTAAAGTCTGTGTGGTTTGGGATTTTTTTTCTGCGCAGTCTTCAACCCAGTAAATGCTGAAATATTCCCCTGAGAAAACATCTTTGTTTCATTGCTCTTCTCATACATACACAAAAGGGAGTGAGAAAACACACTCAAAATATAATCTTTAGAAAAGGGTATTTGTTGTAGAGGCAGGCAGGGCTTGTGTGACTCCACGCTGAAACTGTGCTGAGTTTCAGCAGGTAGCAGGTAAAAGAGCAGACAAATAGGGAGCCATATTGTCAGTCATACTGAAAAGTGCTCTGATGTCCTTTCCTCAGCATTTTCTCATCAACAACAACAAGATCAGATGTTTATTTCAGACACGAATAACACAAACACATGGCTCTTGGCTCTTTCCTTCAATAAGTAGCAGTAGCAATTAATTATCTCTTGGAACATGTTACATCTATGGAGAGGATTTCAAACCCTCACTTTGTTTTTAAGATTTGACAGTATTTCTGAACTGTTCAAAGGTGCATGTTTAACCATGTGGAAGAAGCTGGCATTCTAGCTTCAGCAGCAGGGACATAAAGGCTGTCTTCCCACAATTCAGTTGCACTTTTGGTTTAAGAGAGTATGTTTCACTTATTACAATGAATAAAGAGCAGAGGATATTCAAACACACTGTGAGGGTCTCCTGAGTGCAGCTATGATAGTAGGTAGTATTTATGCTCCATTTTGTATGCTTGTCAACAGCCTTTTGTGTCAGATTTTTTTTTTTTTTTAATGCAGGTTGTCCTCAGGAAAGGAATGAAAAGGAGTGAATGTTGCCTCATTTGCTAGAAAGTGCTGCATTCTGTCAAGTATAAATCATCATCCTGAAGTTCATCTGCCTTAATATAATTTAGTCTTCATGTGTCATCAGTTGAGCCCAAGCCTTCCAGATGAGTCATTCACTATCTGCTGGAATTGTGGGGGCAAGCTAATTTTTGCATATAAAGAACCTTATCCATAGGCCTCTTTCTTTCTTCACTCTGCTCATTGAATTGGACTGGCATTTGTTGGACTGAGAAGGAGTTGTGAGACAAGCAGGGTTGTGACAGCCTAAAAGAACAGGAGCAACCAGCTCCAGAGGAAAAGTCCTTGTAATAGCAAGGGTGTCAATGGAGCGGTGTAATGATTCTGACTCTCCTTTTTTCTACTGCACCAGTGTGTAAACCAGGAATCACCCTGTGGCAACAAAGGGTGATGTAGCTGAGAAACTTCTGCAGAGCTACCCTGCACCCAGCCTCGGCAGAGCAGGGCAGAAAGTCAGCATTGCTGAGCATTGAGGAAGTGTGAGAACCCAAGAGATGACAGCAGAGCTCAGCTGGTGTCCTCAGCAGCCACCTCAGCCCACCAGCTTTGCCAGCATCCTGCACTACTGCCCCAGGGTCACATAATGGGTTGATTTTAAGGAGAGATGTAAAGTGAGATAATACAGTCGTTGACCTTGTGGATTTTTACAGGGAAATCATCCTGTGCCCAGGGGCTGGCATGACACAGGTGGAGCTCACTGGAAGGTTTGACAAATGGGCTGTGGAGACTGGCACTGTGTGTGGAGCAGAGGTAGGGGTCGATGTAGTGTGTGTAACATGAAAGATGAGGACAGGGCTAGGTCAGGGAGAACATTGTATCTTGAGCTTTAGTCTTTTCCACTGTCCAAACTCTGCAGAATCAATTCTGCCATCTCTTCCAGCAAATCAGAGACATTTGTAATTCACACTTTTAAAAACTGCTACCTATTTCTACTACTTTGTGGATTAAAAAAAATATACCTGAAGATGTACACACAGAGATAGAATAAAATAAAAATCCCTCCATAGCTTCAGGTCATCACTCTTTTGGCTGCATGAAGCTCACCTATTGACAGAAATCATCTACCTCCAGCTGATCTTACTTCTCAGCCAAGGTCTGAGAGTCTGTCACCTCCCGTCATGATCTGTCATACGAACATCACACACAGTGTTAACCTAGTGGTTAGAAAGATTTGTTGCAAGTCTGTTGGGTCATTTTTTATTTTTTTTTTTTTTAACTACCTAGTACGATGGGGTTGAATTGTCTTATAGATTATGGGCAGAGGCTGGATCTCAGTTTATCCCAGTAATCTGCCCAGATTTCTCACAGGAATCCTGTGGACTGCGCAACAAATGCTTGAGTCAGACTCTTCTCTGCTCAAGACTCAATAAGGGCATGTGTTGATCTAAACACATATATTTTCATCTGTGCCAGGGGGACAGGGGGTGGAGAAAAGGAAAATCAATGCCGTCTGTGGCTGAATTTCTAGTTGTGTTTCACAAGGCTGTTACTTGGCTCATCTCTTACCTCCAGACATTGCAGAATAGCCCTGCTGCATTCCTTCTGCATTGGACTGTCTGCATTTTTCTCCAAGAATATAGGCTCGGCCTATTACTTCTGCTTCTCTGCTTTTTCTTTTTCAGCCTTTTTCTCTCCTTTTTGCCTCTCAAGGCTGTCACAAACTGTGTCTCTTGATGCCGTTTTGTGGCTTCTCTGTTGCCCTCTGAGTGGACAGAGCCAATGAATTGCTTCCCGAAGCCCAAGAGCTGCAATAGTCTGGTTTTGCCCTCAGAAAAATAATTATTTTTATAGATTTTCTGATTTGAAAGAGGTCTTTAAAATAATAAAGAAGAAGTGTACCTGCTAAAAATCATCTTCATTTGAATGAAAGTAATTTATATGTGTAAGATTTTTAAGGACATCTTGAGAGAATTGAGAGAAAGGACCCATAGGTTGTTATATAATCTTTGAGGTCTTTGTGCTACATTAGAGCCTCAAATGAGAAGATACTTGTATCATTACAATTGATGTTCAATTTAAACATCTTTGCTTAACCTGGTTTAAACTGATGAACTTATAAATGTATTTAAAACATAATATAAAGCTTAAATGCAGGTTTTCTTCTTTTAAACATATTCTTACTGTTTTTCTATTGTTTTCTGAAAACTGCTCTTTTTGCTGTCACAAAACAGTTCCAACTAAAGCACTAAAAATACTCTGAATTGTAATGACAATAGGAAAAGTTTATGTTCAAGGTCTGGAGAGAGTAAGAGTGGAGTCGTAGTTCTGAAACCCCCTAATAATTTACCTAGACCAAAGCTCCAAATCTTTGCACTGCATAACCTATTGTATGGAAGAATCAATCAATCAGCTGTATTGATGTTTCCCCAATAACTAGTTTGTCCTCAGTTCTTGACCAAGTGAAGGGTCCATGTGGACATAGGTTCTATCCTCAGTTGCATGACTAGGAGCAAGACTGAGGCCAAAGTAATGTTTGAAAGGTTTCCTTTTATTTGTAGAACAAATGTTTTCATCCAACTGTGGCACAAACAGTGTGAAGGAAACATAACAATCCCCCTGTCTCTTTATCTGTGTTTTTATAAGGTCACCCATCACCACGGTATCTAAGAGTCTTTCTTCTTTCCTTTAAGGGTCCTGGTCAGGAGTTGAAAATAAGGAAAAGAGAGGAAGAGAAACCACAAAGGAAGAGGCATATGAAAAGTAAAAAAATACAGAGCTGGAGGTGAGCCTAAACACTCAGAGGTAATTTGCCTTGAGGAGCAAGAACCCTTGAGACCTACGCGTAGACTTTGGAAAAAAGAACCTGTGAACAATAGTAAAGGCTATGAACGTACCATCCTTCTGACAGGTATGTAAACCTTAAGATTCAAATAACAGCTTCAAAAGTCCTTCTGTCAGACTGAGTTTGCTTTAGCTAGTCGGGGTTTCAGGGGAAGTATCAAAAGGACAATATATATCAAGCAGAGGTAACTAAGGAAATTTGTGAGAAATTTCTAAACAGGTTGGTCCTTGAAGCATACTCTCTAAAACTTGACAAAGTTATCATGACTTTAAAATAACATTATATAACATCAAGTAATTAAGGGTTATAACTAGTGGATTTTTAAAATATTTTTTTCTGTATAAGTTGAATCATCTTTAAGATACATTTTATGCATAAGAAAAATGAAGAATCAGGAAGGGCACAAAATTTGAGTTCCCATTATTTGTCTTTGTGTCAGTTATTATTTTGATTTTAAAAAAAGCTCACCAACATTTCTGGCAATTCCAGTTCTCTTTTACTTCACAAAGTAATTGTGAAGGATTCCTTAACAGGCTTTTGCATTTTTGTCTTAGTTTAACAACGTTTTTCCTCTCTATCACTTTTAATTGTGGGGGGTGGTTTATTTTACTTAGATTCATGGTGACACTGAGGAGGAGATAGTGGGTATTTCAATCACATGTGAATGTCTCTGAGCATCCACTAGTTGTATGCTAATCATATCCTTTCTACAAACACAAGCCACTAACCAAACCCCTTTTTGCATACTGTAAAGAAATAAGAGAATTCTTGACTGCAGAAAGCAGACATGATATATATTAAAGGAGTGAAATTATTTAGCAAGTGCTCATTGATACTTCTTTGGGCAGCAGCTTCCTCTTCCTAGAGATCTTAGTTGAGGTTTTCAGATGACCACATGTAATGATGTGGTTTCTTGTCGCTAATAATAATTATGTGAGGCAGCAATATGTGGTGCAAAATATTATTACTCAGTAAGTGGCATTTGACTGACCTAGCTACCCCAAAAGCTTATTGCCAGCTTGTATACATCACCACTCTTTCCAGAAACACAGCAGACTTCAGGAAATGTTCAGCAAAATTTCAGCTGCTGTCAGGCCACGTACAGGACAGGTATAAGACCCACCAGAGTCAAAAGCTGGCTTACACTGTGGAGCAAAGTAGACTGAAAGGTCAAATTCTCAAAATCATCTCATAAACTTTGGCATTTACTTTGACAGATCCCATATCTCTATGAATAGCCAGTGGTTCCACAAAATAATTAGACCTATGAGCAGCTTAGAAAGATGTGGGTCATTGCCCTGCCTTCAACATAGTGACTCCCACCCCCAAGCAGCATCCCCTGAGCTGCCCCTCTGGGTTGGCCCCTCCACTCCAACAGGCTGCTGGCATGACTTGTCTGCAGTTTCAGGTGTTTACTAAAGGCAAAGGGGTCATGATGATGGATTGTGGTTTTGCTGCCCAATTGGAAAGTATGATCCCAAATCTTGCGATCTCTGTGTGGTTCTTTCCTATTTATTCCACCAAGAATGCTGTATGTAAAGGTCTTATAATTCAAGAAGAAATGCCGCCCCCAATTCTCAAATAGGAGCATGACAATAATCTCTTTTAATTCCTTTGCCTTTTATTTCTGTTTCTATGTACCTGTTTTATGCAATTAACTTAATTACAAATCCAAATAAATGTTCACGGTTGTTCCTCAGGCATGTTATTTGTGCATGTCTATCAGAGTATCATAAAAATCAGAGACAGAAAAGTTCTTTTGCATTAGATCATCTCATCACTGCCCTTGCCAGCACAGATTTTTTTTCCCTATACAGTATATTCTCCAGTGCTTTGTCCAGTCTAGCTTTAAGTACATTAAATATGGTACTTTCCCACTGTCTTGCCAGAAGCTGTTGGAGAGGTTTGGAGGTAATTGACGCTGGCACCCTTTGAAGGTGTGCTGTGGATCTTACCACGCTTTTCATTTGTATCCAAACACGATGCTTTCCCCCAGCTGTCATGAGTATTGCGTGGCCGTAATTCTTTCAGTGTTCTGTGCTGAACACTTGCAACTAAGATGGAACAAAAGAAATGAAAATGTGGTTTTGGTTTCTTTTTGGCAGACAGTGTACATAGGGTTAGTTCATTTAAGCAACCCAGAGGTGAAATAGTAAGGTGAGGGCCTCTAGAATATTTTATTGATGAAAACTAGAGGTATTGAGGTATGATGTGCTTGTCTGCACATGAATATTTTACCTAGATAAAGACATATATTTTACAGGGTTTAATTAATAACTACATTTGAAATACTGTCTGCTCTCCTGACACAGAAAGCAGATTTAGCCAAATGGTGGGTGCTTTTGAAGAGCACTTCTGATGATATACACATTTAAGCAAAGTAGCAATAATGTTTGCAGTTTCCTTTTCCTCTGAAGGAATGTATCAAATGTTTTACTCAGTCCTTGCTCAAACTGTGCTGCTGCTTTGGGGTTGGGACATGTCTGCCACTCCGTGGCATGACAAAATATAGCTTAGACTTGATGGGAAGCCAGCAGTAAGCTACTGAATCTCTTGTATTCAGACTCTTATTCTTGAACTATTCTGTTTCTCCCAAAAGATGTTAACACACTGTCCAAAACCGAAAATAAAGGTTGTTAGCTGATCTCTTGGTTTAAATGTTTGCTTTCTTGTTGCCATCGGAGCCTCAACTTCTAAATGTACCAACCATAGACCTATAAAGCCATGAATCTCTAAGTACAGTTCTCCATCAATATCACTGTCATTACTCATTTCTAGAGCCTTACTGAGAGGGGAGTACTGTCTCTTGGTGCAGCCTCTTTACTTAATACTTTATTCATGTTAAAGGTTTTTATCCTAGGGATTATTCATAACACTGTCACTGCTTGCTGCTACTGCCTCTGAGTTCATGAATGCTAAACTGAGATCATATTGTGTAACCCAACATTTCTTGGACATGTAGTACCCCATTAAAAGTTCATTTTAAGCAATTAATATTTTATTTATAAATACTTACAAATATTTATTATAAACTGGGCTTTAAACAGCAGCTCATGAGAAAAAAAAGTCCATTACATTTGTATTAAAACATGTTCAAAAGTTTAATTATAAGAGTTCATGTCAGGCTGCCACATTCAACTGAGAAGGCAGATTTTGTTGTGTTCCATGCTAAATCCAAGAAACCAAACTGGTGATTTAGGGAACAGCTAAATAATCCATGTTCTTGTCTTTCTTGGGCAATACACTTGTCTGAGACCCTGGTTGCTGTTGAAATTCCCTGTGTGATTCATGGCTGAGAAGGAGTTTTGCTGGACTGTTGAAATGAGGGTTTGTGCCTACTGGAAAGCCCATTCTTGAAAGTGGGAGTCAAACTCCTGACTCACACTGTGGGCTTTATATCTAGCTCTGAAGAGTCCCCTAATTTTCTCACCCTGTAAATCAGAGGCCTGACTTTGATGGAATCATCTTCTGTTTGGTAGGGATCCTTTCTTGTAGTACATTGCTTTGTTTTCTTTCCCATTTCTATAAACTCTAGGAAAGCCTTCTTGGGCTGTTTCCCCAAAACACTGCAGCCTTTAGGAGAATAGTATTTGAGTATTTACCCCTTTGTAATGCAGGGCTGAACACAGAGTAGTTTCAAAAATAAATAATATTATAAAATTATCAAAATAATCATCATTGTAACCCTGGCAGTTTTTTTATATCTTTACCTCAAGCCAGAATAACAGAACATTTCTGATTAATTATCCTACAGGAGCATTTAAATTCAGCAATTGTAATAGTTCTTAACAACTGCTGTTGATAGTATTATTTTTCGTTGGGAAGAAAAATGATTATTGCTCACATTGACCTCCAGTAAATCTTGTCACCCAGCCCAAACTCTAGTCTCAAAATATAATTAAAGCACTCTGCTTTGATAATAGTGACTTAAAAAACTGTAAGGACTAGTATTTACGTTTTCTCTTTTTGTTGATTTTAAGTTTCATACAACAGGAAAAGTAATGCAACTGAATTACCTTAAATGGCCATGACTGATTTATTTCTGTCTAGAAATGTTGTAGTTTACATATATAATTTTTTTCCTAGGGTTACTTCAGTGTTTAATTGGTGTTTTTTCTCTTTTTTTAAAATATTATTTTAAATTAAATCCACAGAGTGAGGATTCACCCACCACCCCCTTCAGAGGATTGAAGCAGTTGTTTTTATTCCACATGAAAAAAGATGACTAAACAAATAAATAAAAACGAGGTTTACAGCCATATATTTCTGCATGCTGCTGTTCATGATATTCTGTGTTGTTGCAGCAACATGTTTCTCATCTATATTTAGTTTAATAGCTGCTTTTGGAATATTGCAAGCTAGTACAGTATATTATCAAGTGGTTTGAATGACATCATAACCTGTGAGTGTCATCTCTTGTGGGTTATAAAATCCTCCCAAACCTTCCGTTTGTATTAATGTCTCGTAATATAATTTTAAACCAGGTATTATAGTTTACAGTGGAAAGATAAAATTCGGGCCTGCCTTGTACAATGCACTGTGGGAAGAGGAGGACAAAGAATATTTCCCACCCTATTCAGGCATGGACTG
>VYXF01010817.1:1729670-1850929 GCA_013397295.1 Polioptila caerulea | reverse complement strand
TAATGTAGCTTTTGCATGCTTCTCGAGTGATATTTCTGTGTTTTCTGAAACACATCAAGTCTTGCCTCTGATATTTTTTTGGGTGTTCTTGTGCCAGGATGGCTGCAGCCCTGGCAGAGATAGTGGGGAGGTAATGAGCTGCCTCCCTTACCCCATGCATTCTTTCCTCTTACACAGGGACAGGTGAGCAGAGCAGATTTTTTTAGCCAGGGTAGAAAGTTGTTGGGGCCTTTCCTCGGTACATAAAGGACCCATAAAGTAAATGCACAGCTGATATCATTGTGGTTACCTTCTCTCCTATCTTCTTTTACATTCCATATTTTATTTTACTTTTTTTGGTAGGCATTACTGTGGTCGCACCCATTGTAGCTCTGAGGTTCTTGGTGAAATATTTTTTTCTCCAGTTTTAGAGACCAATCTATTGGAGTTAGACCTGCCTCTGCCATGCTGTTATATTTCTTGCTACAGCAAGAAATATATATTCCTTCACAGAAGCTGCTTGGGAAAAAAAAAAATAAAAAAAGCTTAAATGGTTCTGTTTTTTTCATGCTTTTTTGTTAATTTGCACTATTAACCAGGATAAATCATTACTGGTTTTAAGTGTCTGTGGTCACATAAATATGTACTTGTGACTCTCATTAATTCTTATCGGTCTGAAATACTGACAAAAATATATGAGCTGGGAATACCTGAGTTGAAACTGTAATTTAGTTGAAGTCTTTTTAATTATACATTCTGGATAGCATCATATAACTGGTGACAGAAATAAGCCAACTCATATTCACCTAGAACAGCTATTCCTTGATTCTTTGTAGACGGTCAAAAAGACTAGAGGAGAAGAATAAGAAGGAGGGATTTGAAAAATAAAGTCTGTAATTTTTCACCTGCATTTTTGTACCCATGGTCAACTTAAAGGGAAAAAAAAAAGGAAAAGAATGAAAGAAAAGAATTAAGATCTTGGTGTGACCGATAGATTGCAGATGTTGCCTTCTTTTTTACCCCAGCCCGTACTAGGGAGAAAAATCTCTGCCTTCTGTCTTTTTCACCCTTAACTAGTGAGAGCTACAAAGTCATGGATACGAGATGAGAAGTTTAGGTGAAGCCTTGGTGCGTATTGGCCAAGTTGCAAAAGTGCTCCCAAAGAGTCTGATCACAGGCTGGCTCTCCCAGCTGGCTGGTGGTTGGTTTTGGAAAAGAGTGAAGCTTTGTGGGACTCCATGTGCAGCTTTGTATGTGGCAGGGAGAGGGACTTGTTTAGCTTGAAGGAGGAGCGCCAAGCCCTGACTTTTTCATGAGGAACTTTGAAAGAAAAATGCTATTTTAAGTATAGAATTAGAATCACTAATTACAGCTGACATGGTTTTGTAATTTTTATTTACAACGTTGAACAATGCTTGGATTTCTCAAACCTTTGCCAGAGACCTCTTTTCTGACTGCATAAACAGCAAATGGCAGATTCAGAAATCAACTGTTTCCCTAATGAATTCAGAGAAATTCACATGGAAACATGGACTCTTAAGGATCATTTTTCATCAATGTGGAGGCAACTGGAATTCTGACCATATAAAGGTAAAAGCAGGTGTTTCTCCAGGGCTGTGTTTGGCTTCTTCAGGGGTTAAACACACACAGGAAACATCTCAAGATTACTCTGTATGTAACACGTTATCAAAGCTTTTCTTTATAAATCCGTTGCCTTTTGAAAATGAGAAAATAAACCATGACATGAGAATTGGAGGGGTTAGAAATAGGTCCTGGTGGTAGCAAAACCCTGCATTTGCTGTAACATTCCCTTCACTTCTTCCACTTTCCCTCATTATCTTGTTTGCTATGTGTAGCTGAATAAGCGTGTAACCTCTAAGGCTGTAGAGCAGATCATTAGGAGTTACTGATTAACACCATGTTTCAATAGCAGATCCTGAGTTCTTCTTTTTACAAACTGAAGGGTTCTGGCTTTATGATTTTTTAATTAGGGTGTAAATATTGCAGCCTCATAAACGGTTTGATTTATAGAAGAGCAAAGTTTGCTCTTTGGGAAAGGACAAGGGAGGCTTCAGATGTACAGTTTCAGTGCCCCTGTTTGCCTGTAACAGCTGTCCTGGTATTTTGCCTTTGGTGAGCTCATCCTATCAGCCTTACCAGTAATGCCAGTGTGTCTAATCTGGCAGGATGACTGAAATTCCTTTTCATGTTTCCAAGCATAAGTAGTACTCACATACTGTACATTTTAACTGATGAAGAGTGGGAAAAAGTTTTGGAGGAATATCGAGCTCTCAAGGTTAGCTTAAAAGTTGATGTTCATCATGAGGATCCCAGAGAAGTGGGGCTAGATGCATCACTGTAAATTTCAGAGGCATGAGAGAAATGGTGAATCAAGATTGACAAAAATTTGAGGTATTGGTGGATGATAGAAGAGTATTTCTGATATCCCTAATGCAAAATGTTACCAGATTTTTCAGGTTGAAAACTCTGAAGAGGGAAAGTCCCACCTTTCTCAGGAAATCAGAAGAACTTGGCTTCCATGTACAGTACATGTTAGGAAACTCACAAGCAGGGGGAGTGATTTAATTTTGACTGGATTTGAAGCAGCATTATTTGCCAATGGGGCACCTATAATCCTCAGCAGAAGTTTGGACTCCTCCAAGACACCAGGCTCTTTGGTCAACATCTCTGTTCTTGGACTTTGCAAACACTGAACTTCTTTTCTCCACGAATCCTCCTTGCTCCACTTCCATAATTGACGTTCTCCAGCTTGCTGTCAGCATGGTTATGCTTGCATGGGGATTATTCAACCCGAGGTTGCTCTCAGGAGCAGCAATTTACCAAGAGAGGCCTAATTCTTTGCACAGAGGGTTTTAAAAATTCACTAGCATGGCTTGCCTCTTTCCACCTCACATGTCCTCTGGAAAATGTTCTTGCCAGCACTGCCAATATGATTTGTCTATGGAGATTTTGGGGGTATGTGTTTTGGGCTGGCTCTTTGTTGTGTTGCAAGGAATTGGGTTTCTTTGTTTGGCTGTTTTGCTGTCCCTGTAGCCCTTACACAGCCTGCCTGCACCATTCCAGTGTGCCTGGGCTGTGAGCAGGGGCTGGAAGAAGTTGAGAATGTGGGGATGTGAGAGCAGCATAACCTCACCTGAACGTTCGTAGTGACAGAGATGAAGAAAGTTAAAGCAGACAGTTTTCCTTAATATATACTTGATTTAGAATAGGTCAGTTAGAAATATTGGTCAGCTTTCTGTCCCCAAATACATCGCACAGTGTGCAGTGCTGGGATGGTTGAGACAGAGGAGACAGAATATAACCTGCGCTGTGAATTCTTCTTCTTACCTCTTAGCAGAGCCTCTCTGAGTCCCCATGTTGGTCTTTTCTCTGCTTGAGCACCAGGGCCCACCTCTCCTGTCTCAGACCAAACCCCTGGGAGAGGAGGCAGCCAGCTGCTACAAGCCAGGAGCACAGCTTCAGAATTGAATGCTCGGCACTTTGCTCACCTTCTTTTCTCTGCAGCAAGAAGACAAGAAGCATAATTTTCTTTTAATGATATCCAAAATGTTCATGAACAGTAAAGAAATCCAAAAACATGCCATAGTGTCAGATTCACCTCTCTCTCTGCTGGAGCTGTACTTGTTTTACTACAGGAAGTATTTTGTGGCTCTACAGTAGCAGCCTGGGTTTTGTTGCCAAAGGCCCAAATGGTGAAGTTTGGTGGCTTTTTCTTTTCTTCATCAAACTTGTTGAAAGGCCTTTCAGTGCAAACTTGATGTCAATGGCAATTACATGTATGTTTACAGATTATGGCTTCAATCCTGGTTAATGTTTTTGTACATGGTTAAATCTGCATGTATAATTGCCTAGAGAATAAAATTAAAAGTGGTGAATATAGAAAGACAATAACTTGAACTGAACTGTTTTCTTGTTCCTGTTTAATTTTGAACATGTTCAACCCTTATGGGTTCAAAAGTTCACTTCAGTCTTGACCATTTTTGAGCATGAATTCTGTTTTGGAGAAACCGCGACTCCAAGTAAAGCAAAGGGTCAGAAGACAATAAATCCAACAGAATACATAAAGTGATAAATGAAGAAGGCAGAAAGACAGAATAAAGAAAAATAACATGTATTGGGTGAGTTCTTGGTTTTATAATGTTGAAAGGTGTTTTGCTGCTGACTGCTCTGAGGCTGGGATTTCTTTCATAACACCTGCTTCAAAAACCCTGGAATTCAACCAGAATGTTTCCATTACCTGTAGTATTCCTGTGTCACTTATAATGAGCTTTGTTTTGTGTCTCTAATGCATGCTTTAGCTCCCAATAGCCCTTAGCTACAACATGTAGCAGCCCAGTCTTTTGGGGCTGGGGGGGAAAAGTGAAATTACAGCAGAGAATGGCTTTTCCTCATCTTCCTGTCTCCCCACAGCGGCTTCAGAGCCTCAAATGCATTTATCTTTGCAACCCAGTTTCTTTGTGACTCAATTTCTTTTGTGTTTATTGAGCCTCTCTGCGATACAAATGAAGCTGGTGCCAAACATTTTATTAGAAATTTCATTTGAAAAAGGACCAAGAATATTTCAGAGCATATGTGTGCCTACTGTCTTCAGTATCCTCAACAAGATGTTCTTGTGTTGTTAGTGCTGAATTTGAGGATGAAACAGGGCGTCCTAAAGGTGAAGCCCAGTTTGCTTTGCATGACATGTTTAATTTTCCCTGTGTTTCCAATGAAGAAGCCATTTGGCTTGGTGTCTTTCCTTGCAAAAGCCCAGATTTGTATCAGGAAAGTGCAAAAGTTATGTAGGGGAAAAGCTGCATGACAGGTATGTAAAGTGATTTAACTCTGGTGTCTGCATAGGAGCAAGAGAGATCAGTAGGAAATACAGATTTGTCTTGATAGTGTACAAAGCACTTCAATACCTTTTGGGTTGGGATGTCAAGACTTATATTAATTATTAATATTTTGGTATTCTTGAGATCCTAGTACTTCACAGAATAAGTTGACAAAAATCCAGCCATCATCAGCATGTAAAAGGATTTCCTTTCTTTTTTCCTTGCAGAAATGAAGCTGAGCAGATTTCTGCTCCAATCCTACTGAGATTATTTTCTGTGAATTACTCATCTTCTTTTAAAAGAACTAGAATTGATTGAACAGTAAAAACTTGTAAAAATAATTACAAATCAAAGTTTAATATTTTAATACTTATTTTTAAAGCATGCAGTGTTTAAAAAGTAAGATAATTTCTCTGAGTTCCTTGAGTAGCATATCTAGCCTATGAAGGAACCCAGACTTAATGGGTTAAGTACTTGAAAACTGAAGGAAGCGCTCCAAACATTGCAGAAAGTCTGAGATTTTAAAGAGAGAGAGAAGCATTTGAAATGTTACTTTCAAGTCAAGTCAGGATTTTCCAGTTCAGAGATATTTCTTGTTGTCAGTAAACTAAAAATGGAAAGAAAAATCCAAACCTTGGAAAGGAAGGGAAGTCAGAGAACCTGAGTAAGTGATGATTTATCTGATAACAAAAATCCTACTACCCTAATCATTCATGGTTTATTTCTTTGGCATGCAACAGTTAAGAAAAATCCACTGAGCACTAGTAATTCCACTATTGCAAAAGCCAAATCCTTCATTTAAACTTTTGAGACAATTTTTCCATTTACTTCCCTGCCACTCAAGCAAAGAGCAGAAATCATAAGCTCACTCATAGCAGTTCACCTCATCAATTAGAAAAGAGACAAGAGTTTCTTCCAGATGAAAAGGGGATGCAGCAGAGGAAAAATATGCTGGGAAATCAAAATTGATTGCCTCTAATAACTTCTGGATAGTGTTCCAAGCTTGGGTTGGCCACATTGAGACATCCCTAAACTTTGTGGAAGTTGAGATTTGGAGCTGTCTGCTAGAACAGAATCATCAAAGAATATTGCACTTAATTAAAGAAATTGATATAGAGAACAGAGCCAGCATTTTGTCTTATTTAAAATAATTAAATCGTAAATTAATACACTTTAACCCAAATTTGAAAACCTAAAGCCCATCCCCAAATTTTAAGTTCATGCCTGCTGCCAGCAGTGCCATTTGATAGTGCACTGCTCTTACAAGTAGCAGGATTATGGTTGATGAGTCCTTCGTGTTGACATGTGAAAGTTAAATGCAGAACAGTGTTTGCTCCATGGTTTGGGGATTTTTTATTTGTTTTAACACCACCTTTGGCATCTGTAAAGTTATATGGTATTAAAATAAAATCTTAATGGACAGAGTGAAAATCTGTAGTTTCCAAGCTCCCTGGTGAGCCAGGAAAAGTTGTTTACTATAATCTCCCAGAGTAAGGTAAATGGAGAAAATTGTAACATTATCCTCAACCAAAACACGTGTCTTACGCAGCAGAGAACAGTGTTGTTCTGGTACGTTTCTTCAGAAGGAGAAATTTTTTTCCCTACTTGTATCAGGCTTGCAAAGCTTTTGCATGGACAGTTTGCCACACTATTTTTCCTGTTTGGAGTGGAAACAGGTGATGCTGTGTCCTCCCACTGGAAAGCCATTGCTTATGTGCAGGCAGAGGATGTGGGGTAGCCTTCTCCTGATGGTTCAGGACCGACATCTATGGAGGCAGCACGTGTTGGTGCTGGAACTGTGTCTTTGGAGGGGACTCATTGTTGGAGAAAGGCATGTGAGCTGTCCTTCTTGTTTCCTTCCACTGTGGATAAGCTAGGGATGATGAGAGTGAATGGAATCTCTTTCTACAAGGAAACCCAAAGTTTCATCGTTCCAAAGGGCAGTGTATCTCTGCCTTAACTTGGAACCATAGATCTGAAGCACATGTTCCACATCCCTCCTGACAGAATGCAAAACAAAAACTAGAAGACACAATTTTGCTGGATATGACACAGGATTTTTTACTTTTTGCTATCTTTTACTTTCATTTCTTCTGGGAAAAGATGGGCCAGAAGCCTATTCACTCAACCACTTGAATTTTTGTTCAACCTCTATCCTGAAATTTAAGAGACAGATTTAAAATATTATTGGGAGCTATTCCCATAAGTCATCTAGTTTAAGGGAAACCACTTTCATGTGGGTGCAAAGTGAGTTAGAAAAGATAGCAACTCACCAAGCTACCAGTGCCTCATTGTGAACCTGAGAGGATGTACTGAGTGAGTTCTGTCTAGGTCCCTTTCTACATTGTTAATAATGATTTGGATAATAGATACTGAAATTATTAAATTTGCAGGTGACACCAAGGTGGGGGGAATCTGAGGCAGGTTGTGGAATGGGACTAGATTTCAGAATTGTCTTGATAAACAGAAAAAACAGCCTGGAGCAGGAGAATGTATTTGGTGAGACCAAATTCCAAGCTCTGAGCATCTGAAAATGAATACTCTGAAAAACCCAACCCGGGAAACAACTGTTCTATGACAAGGGATCAAACAGGACTTTAGCAGGTTAGTAGGTGAACACAAACCTGATTTTGGGGAAAAAGCAACTATGTCCAAGGCAGGGAAGATGGTGTGCATACTGAGATGAGGAACTGCCGTCATCATCTCCTTTGTGAAGCACTGCTGAGACTTTTTCTGTGGTGGTGTACTCTCTCTCGGGTGTGATAAGGAGAAAAATGACCCCTAGTGGGAGAGGTTGCAAAGGGAGCAAGACAGTTTCTTGGAGGTTTGCCAAATGTGGCGTTTTGAGCACAGACTGAACTAGGATTGTGTAGAGTAAGAAAGGCAAAGGGAGAGTGATTACAAGCATCAAATCTATAAAGGGTGGCTACCCAGAGAAAGGGAATAATTTTTCCTCTGTGTCCCCTTGACACAGAATTAAAAACAGTTGGACTAAATTATAGAAAACAAGATTGTTAGATGATGGAGAGCATATTCTGACAGTATGGACTTTATGGACTCAGGAGGTTGAGGAATTGCAGGCTCCAAGTTTTGCTAAATGTCTGGATAAAGATGATCCCTCTTCAGAGCATTCTGTTGACAGGACGACTCTCATAAGACCTTAAGTTTGAAGTTAAATAGTGAAAAAGTGCATTCCTAGAGCATTTTTTTTTCTGGAAAATACTAATGAAGAAAGTTTTCCAAAGAAATAATCCCATTATCAACCCTCTTAGAGGGACCATTTATAGCTGTGTACATCTCCAGCTCAAAGCAGTTTCACTATGGATACCTCTCCTTGCTCTTTGCAGGAATCTAGCATTGAAAACTAACTACTTAGAACTAGAAACAAGGAAAGCAAACCAAAATAGAATGGTTCCACAAGCCAGTGTTGTTCATATACTCTATAGTGAAAATTAATTGTAAAATCATGTCTTTTGAAGACCAAGAAATGACACAATGGAAATATATAATAGAATGTAAATAGAGGGTGAAGTGTAAACTAGCAGTGCAGTGCCAAATGAAAGACTTCCCTTCCTTCAAGGGTATTCCTTTCCAGGGTGAGATATACTGCTTTACCTTGAGATTCTGTTTTATTTCATGACATTTCATCTTTAGTTTTTGTAATAGCTTTATTTCACTGCATGCAGTATGGATTCATCTTGTGCTTTCCAAACGTGCTGAGCAGAGAAAAGCCTGTGCCATTAATTGAGAGAGAGAACTCAATCATATAATAAATATTTGTGAGATATATACATGCACAATGGGAGAGGCTGGGATTTTCCCATGCAGACTAACTTTTAGCATTTTAGGCCTACAAATGCCAGTGTTGTGGAAGCGTTATCAGGTGGTCTGATTCCAAGATCAGTGGGGCCCTACTAGAATCAAGGGCAGATTATCCACTGCCTGATCTGTGAGCAGGCTCTCAGACATGGTGGCTGCAGAGGCAGGCTTGGAGTCTGTTGCTCACAGAAGTCTCCATCAGCACTTTGGTATTTCTTTCTGAAGAGATCTCTTTTGCAGAGGTCAGAGCTGCCAGCTTGTCAGGTATTTCCCAGAATTGTCAGTCTCTCAGGGGTGCAGCAGACTGTGGTGTATAAAGCCACAGCACTGACATATCACTTACCTAGTTCTGCTAGACTTACCCTCTCTGTGAAGTATGCAAACTGTCTCTGTCTTGTGCAGCATTTGCATTATCTAAAGCTCACTATGTATGCTATGGTCCTTTTGCCTTTGCAAATGCTGTTTAAATATAGCATCCATAAATAAATGTTAAATAATTCATGAACATAATTTTGTAAATTCTGCCAGGCCACACCTCTCTAGGGGCATATTTATGAACATGCGTCAGCCTGGAATCAATGCGTCTGCCAAGCGTCCTACCTCTGAGGCAGAATTCCCACATCTAGCCCAAAATGCTGCAAACGACTCTGATTCCACTTCACTAGTCATCCATCATACTGTCACTTTAATTCAGATGCTGCTACTTGTTTTAATAACATACATCTTACACAAAGAATATTGCTAACACAAGATTCTTGAGGTAGATTTTTACAACCTCATAAAATGGTATTAACCCTTTGATCCCTGATATTCTTTTCATGCAGCTTTTTTTTATGCTTATCAATAACCTGTGTTCGTGGGGTCTATTCATGCTGGAGAATCCGACATCAATCACTGCAGTAAAAATATTATTCCTCCAGCATTACCCTAAAGAATTATGGAAAGAATAAAAGTGTTATTGCAGGAATTATTTAGCAAACAATAGATGGATAAAATGTATTATGGTAAGTGTTAAATTATATCACCACATTACAGAAAACTACCTGAGATAGCACAGAAGGTAGTTCAGTGCTTTTTCTAAGTAGTTCAAAGAGAACAATAGCAGAATCCCACAAAAGATTTTACTATGAAACCCTGGAATGACAAGGCAAATGATGTATTATCACATAAAATGGTAGTTTACAGGGGAAAAAGAAAATTCTTCTTGCCTATTTCTGAGTTGCACCTGGCTATATTTTGGGAGTGAGAGGAACTGAATAATAGTAATTTACACTTAGCTGCTTAACACTCAAGTATTTAAGGGACTTACTTGTTAGGTTTTTTGCATGTCTTTATAGAAATACCGTCCTTGTGTTGTAAAAGATCTACATGGAATATGCAATTTAAAAAAATATTTTGCTTCTATTCCAAATAAAAACACTGCGAGTTATTTCTTTCTTCCTTCTCCCTGCTGCTTTTCTTTTGAGGTCAGCACCAGGAATTAGAAAATAATTTACTGAGATGCTCAATTAACCCTATTACTAAAATCATGCCAATATTTTTGGTAAAATTAAGGATACCTAAACAAGGTTGGGTTCCATGATTTCACCAAGTAGACTCTTATCGGTTAATGCAGATTTAGAGAGAAGAAAAAAAAGCATAATGTTGCACTGGGCTCATGGGATTCATTTGATCAACATGATTAAATTATTTCCTTACTCAGCTAGAAGGAAATTACTAGTAACCAGACATTATGTGTCTGTTAATTATGTGCAATAAGGTTCTCTGCTATCACACCAGCTCTTGCATTCATGTTCTGTGTGTCTTAGAGACATTTTCATTTTTAAAATCTAAATATTGGAAAGGGACAGCTATATTTTTTTCCCTTATTTAATAAATATCAAAATGTAAATATTACAGTGCCAAAAGCACTGGTAAAAGGCAGCTGTTTGTCCTTTGGGTAATCATAGGTAAGTTTGTGGAGGTGACATGTCAGCATTTCACATGTTTTTGGTTGCTCCCACCAGGATTTGTTTTTTGTGTTGCAATTGTTCATTTTTATAAACTGGATCATTTATTATTGTAAGGAATGAGGAGGACAGTTTGCCAGAAACCTGTAATTTTGCTTGAAACAGTTAATCTCCCTGATTCAAGATCTGCTCACCTATATGTTGTCTTTGTGCGAGATCTACATTCTGCTCTGATGCTGCCCAATCTAGGATTTCAAAAGGATTTTTTATAAAGGAAGAAACATATGGTACAAGAGAGGCCTTATTCTTTTTCTAATGAAATGATGGGCTTCTGTTTCATATTAAAGTGTTAATAGGTCTGAAATTAGGTCTCAAAAAAGAGAATAGTGCTTTTAAAATTCTTAATATGATTCATTATCTGCAGTCAAAACCAGATGACATTTATTTTTATCCCAAAAATAAAAAAAAAGCCAAGCCACAAGAAAAAAAAAAAATCCTGGATTCAGGCTCTGATTTATTGAATGGAAAGCTCTTTAGAATCAGAGCCTGGGCTGGAGGCTGGAGGTTTTGTTCGACTTTGAGAACCTTCCTATGTTTTTGAAATCTAAACAAATATTTCAAAGAAGGTGGTGTTGCATTTGAAGTAAGTGATCCTATTAGGCACTGGGATACGGCTGCTTTGTGGAAGGACTGGGCAGCATTTTCTGTATGATAGTGTGGTGTACTGCTAATACACCGAGACATCACTTTCATCTGAAATGCCGATAGGACTGAACTTCTCTCATGCACTTTGGCTTTCAGTGTTAATAATGAATGAATAAAAGTTCAGAGGATAGCAGCTAAATGGATATTGTACTTAAAAAAAAAAAATAAAAAAGAAGGATTTTAACTAACGGCGTGCCAAGCTATTCAGAAACGAGGGTAAGACAGGAAATGGACAAATTCATTATAAGTGGTTGGGAAGGCTGTACCAAGGCATTTGTATAAGTTGCACTGGCATCAAACACTAAGAATTTCAATACAATTAAAAATGCATTTTAATTAGAAGTAATTAAGGTTTTATGACATTTTCTTAGTTATGGGGATTTTGAGTGCCATCTATTTTGTCACAGTTAGCTTCCATAGGATAGCCATCTCTTCCATACCATATTTGAGATCACTATTTTTCTTTATGTCTGTCAGGAAAGTAACTGAGAATCTAATGGGTTTTGTAGATCTTGGGCATGGCCAGTAGGCAGCCTAGAAAGTGCTTTCTCTGGAAGCATCATCTGGATGATGACCTCAGACTTCCTCTGTCTGATTATTACAAATCACCAAGCTGCCACTGCAGTGGTCTCTCTTGACCAAGAAATCTTGTTGGTGGTCCAGATCTTCATTAACATTCATCTTCATTATTAAAATGTCAGCTCTCATCTAGAGCAGGTCCAGCTCAGAACAGTCATCAGCACTTGTAGCACATGGCAAATAAGAGCAAGGAGCAAAAACAGCCTGAAGTTTCATGTAAACTCCACCAATGGCTTCTCTTCCATAATCTGCCTCCCACCTCTGGGTGCTGGAACTGCTTACCAGGCATTTAGAGATGCTCTCAAACCTGAGTGGAAATGGTCATATTCAAGTAGGGCTTGTTCTCAGTTGTGTCAAAGTCACAAAACAACTACCCTCAGCACTTTCTGAGGGATGCAAAAAGAATTATATAGCAAAAAGCTAATCCCAAAATGATGTGCATGTGTGTGGAAAGGTACGTCTGACATTCACATTAATACCAAATGAGTTCATCATGATTAATGTTATTACATTAAATATCGCAGGAATTAATAATGATTAGACCATTATTTTAAAGGGTTACCAGCATGACACCAGCTCATTTTTTAACAGCTGTAGACACTTGGGTTTGTACTTTTTTCTCTCTGTGCATTTTCAGTCCTCACCTCCTTTGACCAAATATACTCACTTGGAATTTCATCTTACTGAATTTATGATTTTATGGCTGTGTTTCCTGTCAGGACTAAATCCAAGTCCTGATGAAGTCATTAGAAGCTTTGCTATTCACTTCATTGCTGTAAAAAAGGCTGAGGCCTGATCCTGATTTCCATGGACTAACAAGCACTATTTCCATTGGTTTCACTGGACTTTTATATGCCCCCTTGAACCTAGAAAAAACCGAAGTGAGTATTAGTTTGGAATCTTTTAAATGTGTTTTTAGAGGACCTAAGGTGCTTGAAGGACAGTTCTTTATGTGCGTTCTTCTACCTTTTCCAAAAAAAAATTGCCTGTAAGAAAGTCCAAATTACATGTGTAGTATTATTCTTTAAATAAAACTGCCTTAACTAAGGGAAAAAAAAGGTCAGATGCAGACTTTGCAAATAGGAAAAAATGCCTGAAACAGATTAAGAACTATGTGTTTTACAGGAATTGCTGCCAACGCTTGGGAAATCCAGTATTTCTTGATGCGCAAATAATATTATATTCCACACTTTTAATAATACTAAAGAAGCCAAAAGATCTCATAAATAATCTATTCAGTAGAAACTACTAAAACTTACTAAATCTGTTTTGAAGTACTAATGTCACACAGAGTATTTTAAAGTGGTGCATATCAAAATATCATTCATAAAGGGGAGAAAGCAAATATTTTTTCATTTCTAATTGGAAATTCTTATATAAAGGGATAAATCTTGTAATATTTATCTGCTGTTCTTTACTTTTTGCCTATGCTGTCTTTTTAAAGGCCTTGGCTATGATTAAATTGCTTCTTGATCCGCTGCTGCTGATTAGTCATTTCAACCCTTTCACAGATATTAGGAGATGTAGTTTGGCTGTCATTTTTTCCCAGCTTTAATTGTTAATAATTTTTCTGTGGTCGCTTTATAAAATGGTAGCATAGGTAGCTTCCCTAGGCCTTTTGTTCTGCAGTACAAGAAATTAAAGAAAGGAGGTCCAAATGGGTTCCAGTTTGTTATAATGTTGTTTTTCCTACAGGTTTTCCTGCTCTGTCCAAGGCACGTCAACATCTTCAGCAAAATATATCTATGTGTATCTTTATATCAGGATACTAAACATGTCAGGGATCATTCTGTGGCAGTAAGGCTCTTGGGCACATGCTACTCACTAATTGCATATTATTATACAATTTACCTTCAAAATAAGATGCTTGCACAGAGGTTGCCTGTTGGGAATGGTCCTTGATCCATGAAAATTCCCAATCCTTGCCAAGGATTTGGCCAAGAGAATGGTGCATAGGTTGGGTCAAAACATGCAAGGAATGCAATTGGTGGTCAAGCAGCAGAAGTGGTGGAAGTGTTGTTTGTGAAGCACACAGTGCCTTGTGTCACTCTTGCTGCCAAATGCTGCCTCAGAGATGAACTTTCCTACATCCAGTGTGGGTCCGTGTTCACTGTGTCCATTTTGTACCATTGTGCACTGATTTTTCAGATGAGTGATACCTTCCTCTTTCAGTTGATGTCAATGGATAATGGTAACACTCACTGTCTCTAAAAATCTTGTTGTAGAAGTCTGAACGTAAAGTTTGGGGTCAAAGTCTCCTGTTTATTACTCTTATACTTCATGGAAAGCAACAAGATTAAAATGTATATTTTAGTGCACAAACTTTGCATCAGCTGATTTTCTATATCAGATCAATATACTGCACCTGAAAAATCCGAGTGCAGTTGTATTTAGCCAGATCTTTGTATTACATATTAAATACTCTCTAAACTGCGCATTATTGTCAATTATAAAGACAATAAAATAATGAACAATGGGGTCTTTTGTGCAGAGTAATCTGCCTGCTGATAGATAGTCTTGTCAGTAGTGATAGAGATAGCACTGTTTTTGTTCCTCAGTTATGAGGAAAAAAAATTTTCCTGTTCTAAATATACCTGCAAAATGTTTATAGAAAATGGAATATTCTGCACTCAGATTTGAATGGTGTGCAAGTGGTGAGCTGACAGAAGAAAAGTTCAGCTTCATGAATGTGCTTAGAAAAGTGCATGAAGTTCCACTTGTATGTCGTACAAAGACAAGGCATCAAGTCTGCTAGGAGTATTTTGAATTATTATAATGTAGAATCAAACTCCTATGTGCATGCTTTAGTTCTGGTTGGCCATTTTCTTTTGCTACAGTAGTGCCTAGAGGTTCCTGAGAGGTTTCTGCTCCTTCAGCAATAGGCTTAGTGCAGGGAGGGTACCTCAGAAATACGTCCTGCTTGACTGCCATCTGTACTGTGGCATCAGGAAAGGCTGGAGAAGGCTGAGGGTGGAAAACCTTTCAACACAGTGAGAGAAAAGGGCATGGCAGGGTGGTGCCTCAGGACTTTGCTTGCCTGGCTGGTGCCAAGTATTGGTTGTCTGAGCGCTTCTAAGGACTGTGGAGGACATCAGCACGAGCTGTGCCACTGGCTCCAGGGGAGGCAGACATTCCATGGCTCCAGCACTTGTCAAAGCTCATGTGACAGAGGGAGGTATAAATGTGTGACTGTGGCACCGAACCACTTTGTGTCGCTTGCTTGACGGGAGAGACGGGTGACGGCAGCCTCGGCTGGTGCCACGCGTGTGTTGGCAGAGCAGCCGTGGGGCTGGGACCTCCATCTCCCCACACTAATGTGGCAGATGGTATTGACAGGCTCACCTGCCCCCCTGCCTTCCCTGCAGTGGGTCAGCAAGACTTATAGCAGTCTAAACTGGGAGAGTGTTACCTACTTAAACTGTTTTTCTGACTTAATAAGAATTTTTCATCTATAGCAAGCCAGTTTAAAATATTGTCTATACACAAACAGTCATTCTGAATAATAGGCCTGCACACAGTAAATGTCAGCTCTTTAAATCACAGAGGACTTCGGAAGCGGAGTAGAGAATGCTTCATAACAGTTTAAACTTCAGCCTCCCATTTATTATGTATGTGTTTATAAATCTCTGAGGGGCACTCTTTTCCCTTCTGGGAAGCCCAAAGGAGCAGAGTTGTTTGTCAGCCCGGCTGGGTGGTGCGTGGTGCTGTGGTTGCTCCTTTGCATTCTGACCCCATTTGGTTTCAAGGTTGGTATCCAAGGTTGTGCCTGAGGAAATTTTATTTTCTTTTCTCCTAATAGCAGCATATAGGACCTTTTATTTCTAGGAAGATAGTACTGGCAGAACAGAAAGTGGCAAGGGGTCAGCAGAGCACTGTTGTGCTGTGTTTTTCTTTTTAAGCTGAGCATGAGTGATCACCACTTTTAGAAAAGGGCTCTCCAATTGCCACAGAGGAAGAGTGTAAAGGTATCTTGCTCAGCCATGGCGTTGAAAAATTTCTTCAGCATTCCCATCTATCTTGGTTAGTATGAATACTTTAGCATTAAATGGAGAAAAGAAGAATCCATCAATAGTTAATAACTGACCTTAAGATAGGAATTCAAAGTTCACTACAATTAAACCCAAGTGTCAGCAGAACCCACAAGGGAGGCTATCAATATATTTGACTATACCTACGCATAGATGGCAGATTTAAATTCTATAAGCGAAACGACTGTGCATTATTCCTAATAAAAACATATCCTTGTACTGTCTTATCACAGACAAAACACAGAAGTTCTGTATTATGAATGATGGTAAGGGAAAACATACTGAAGAGCAAATGTGATTCTGGATGGAATTTCCTCACATGACTCTATTGTAAACCAGATGTTTGTCAGATTCGGTGGGAGAATGTATCCATCTTGAAATTTTTAATAAGGTTACATAAAGGATTAAAAGCAAACATTTACAATACATAGGATTTAAAGATAATTATATTTCTCTTAAATTGGTTATTTGCTTGGTAGATCGTTAAAAATATTTACATAATCTATCTATGGTGCAGTGCACCTCATGGATGGCTTCTTTCATTATGTTGTTTGATGTACATCCACAGCATCAGAAAAACAAAACATAAAGAGACTGTTCCACAGACATAAACAATACATGTGATATAAAAAATATGCTCTATTATCGAAAAAAAAAAAAAAAAAAAAAAAAAAAAAAAAAAAAAAAAAAAAAAAAAAGGAATATGCAGCCAAATCCAGGAGGTCTGGGTAAGATTCTGATGACTGGAAGAGAGAATTACACTTCTCTATGAAAAGCAGTAATGCCCTCACTACAAGGAAAGCTGGCTCTAGGTAGAATGTAGATAGGTTGTTACTTCTGCTGCTGCAGCTGTTTTTTCCTTCAGTATCTTCCCCCTTCTGAGGAAGGAAAAGGGAGAATAAAGCTTGAAAAAGGGACGGAGAAATGAGAGAAAGGGAGTCTTGGGTTTGTAGCTGAGACTCCATTAAGAGATTACTTTGCATTTGTGAATTTGCTCATGCCAGCTTCCTTTTCACACCTGTGGTCATTTTTGTGGGACTACATTCAAGGCCACTAGCTCTCAAGATTATTTTCTCTAGTATTCTTTTTATTGGCAGACAATTTACAAGGAAACTTCATGGCAGAATGTATTGAGTGTACGCATAAATGCTACATCAGTATAACACTACACTGACCTCAAAAAGAAAATGCTGAACAAATCTATGTGATGAATCTGAGGTTTTTACATGAAATCATATTTAAAAGAATAGGAAGCTGAATCCATCATACTCTCTGTTTTATTTTGGAAAATATTTTTCCACTCCGTGGAATTCTGATTCATGGGAAACAGGGACAAAGTAAATGAAACTAGCAAAATAGGATAATAACTCCTCATTTGAAGTTCTCTCCTGTGTAGCTACAGGATGTGTAAGTCCAGTTGGACTTCAGCTGTGATGTTTTGTATACCAACAGACTTGTTGGGAATGGTAGCTAATTTCCGCAGCACTTTGATCATTCCTGGTACCAACAAGGTCTGATGAATACAGAATCTCCATGAAGTCAGCATAAAAGTTGAAATATAACATACTAAGCCCAGGAAGTTGGTTGCTCAACTTCTAATTCAACCACATTATGGATCATTTAGAGCCCAGATGGATTATTACAAATGAAAGATATTGCTGATGATTGCTATAGCCAAGTTAATGATGTGATAGAGGTGTTGACACTCACTAGCTGTATTGGGCAGCTGTAGCCTGTTGTCACACTGCTCTTCTGGCTGCCTCTTTCACCTCCCCAAGCCCTCCTGCATGGCATAGCCAGGCAGGGCTCAGTATTGCCAGCTCAAAGAGCAAGGAGATATTAATTTTTCTTGCAGAATAGTTCAACATGCAAGAGGGATTTCTAATTCAGAGCTCTTAACTATAGTCTTTAATAGAAAAAACCCTAGGTGCCACAAACTTCTCAATGGAAGATAGCAAAAGTTGTCTTTTAGTACTCTGAGTCATGGTCTTTTTCTCATTTTTTTTTTGCTTGGGAAAGGATAGGTTTGGGACTATGATGCATGTATAACTGGGAGAGAGAAAAAAAATATAGGGTTACTGGAAAATCGTGAAAGTCCTGAAGACTTGTTCCAGAAATTTTCTGCAGCTGCCTCCCTGATACTCACTGGATAGTCCTCCCATCAGTGTGGGAGGTCCCACAAATATTTTGTGAATATACTTCTAGTACTTTTCCTTTTCTACATTCAGCAGCTATGTAAGATGGGCCTGGTCATCAATGTCTAGGCTTATATTTAGGCTTGATAAAGAACATCACAATTGCTCTGCTGAGATACAAAAATATATCTCGAAAGTTCGAAGCAGGACAATTGCCTAAGAGGTATTTCTTGTATTGAATAATGTGATTTTAAAGCCTTGAGATTGTCTTGGAGAATGTTACCAAGTTTAAAATGTCAGCCAAGATCAAAGCATAGTGATCATAGTGAAAAATGTATTGCTGGAGAAAAGAATCAGAGGTGGGGAGTAGGGGACCCCTCCTAGGAGACTGTGTCCAAATCCTGTGCCCACTTATCCCTCACTCTGCTCCTTGACCATGTCAGCTAATCTCATTTTAGAGACATAGCACAGGAAAAGATAAAACATGAAATAGCTGTATCTGACTTACTTTGAATGTCTGTCAAGTTTCATGTCTTTTAAGTCCTCAACAGATTTATTTCACTTGTATCAGTCACTCTGTGACAGGTCTACATAAATCAGAAAGCAGTCTGGGAGAAGGTCCTTCAGTTACCAACTTGCCTGTATCACAGATTCCCACAGAGTACATAGTTATACATGTATATGCAGAAGAGATTTGAGATTCAGTACAGTCATCAAGGAGTGCCACTTTCCTCATAGCTAAATACCCAGAAGAGCTGGATGAAAAGGTTAGACTTATCTGTCAGGCTTTTTGGGTACAACAAAAGATCCTGTCCATTCACGCTAAATAAGGTGTAATCTCATCTGCATGGGTCAAATATTCCAAGTTCATTTACCAATTCACTGGGCAAATGTCACAAGTTCAAGACAGACTTAGTATAAAGCGATGCAATCTATCAATACTTAAGCATATTGGAGGGGGAGCATCATGGCTGGGAGTGTTATTTATTCAGTGAAGCACAGGCTAAATTGAACAGCATGCTTTGGATAGAGAGAGTGGGGGTCTACTACTCATCTTTCCAAAGAGCTTTTTCATTTCCATGTAGAGAGATTTTATACTCAAAAGAACTGTAGCAAAAGCTGGTTAGACTCACTTGCCATCCAAGTGTATAATTTCTCCCTGTTAGACTGCAAAGTCTTAAAGAAAACAAGTTTTTTTCTGATAATTTTCCGTTCAGATTGGACCGGTGTGGGCTTATAAGGTCATTCGCTTGACTGAGCAACCACGGACGTTACTCAGTGGGAAGTGGGCAGGGCTAGTGCTTGACAGCTGTTCTTGGGAGTGATGGCCATATGTATCCCTTGCCACAGGACTGGTTTTCTGATTGAGATCATTCATTTGTGGAAACACTTGCCTGCACTCTGAGGGATGGTGCTGTAAATTCAAAACAACGTGGAGATGCATTTGGTTTACATGGGTGCGAGCGGGCTCTGCTGGTGTCCGCCTGACAGCTCCAGCTGGCACAGGGTCAGATGTCCCTCTAAACCTTTCCCTTCCACCAAAGGGTTATCATTATCTGGGAAAGGTGCGGAATAGTGTCTTCTCTGATCAGCAAGGTTGCATTTATATGGTCCCAGTAAAGCCTTTTCATTGACTCAGTGGTATTGCATGTCGGTGAGAAAAGCCTGTGGTCAGGTAATGTGCTGGGCCCTGTGTATGCTTTTAGGAAAAATATTTTTCGTGTCTTGCAACTCTGTCTCCCTGTTACTTTCTCCCTTGGTCTGACTCATCCACTTGTCTTGTAAGCTTTGTTATCACTGAGAATGCCTTTTATTGTGCCTAGATACAGCGCCTATCAGAAGGATCTTGTTTGATATCTTCATTTCACAGGTGAAAATAACCAAGCATGCAACAACCCTTAAAGGCCTTTGCTAAGATTGCAAAGTGAGGTAATGTGAGATTCATGATTGCCTGTACTCATTGAATTCAGCCCTCTTGTGCATATGTGTCAAGATACAATCTTTAGTGATGTGTTCACACATTATTTCTTCCACAGGCCACTTCCCTAGGCTGTAAGCCTGTTCTTCTAACTGACTTGCTCCCTGTACTTTTCTTTAAACTAGCATCCTGAAAGCTCTGAAATGCTATGGTGACAACATTCATATGAGCCATCAGTATCCCTGGGAAGCTCAGCATGCATAGCATTCTGAAGTTTGGTGTTTATTTTTAGAGGGCTAAAATCAAAAGACATTACTGACAGCTATCTGTGCAGAGCATACTCAATCTGTGAAGCAAAGAGGGTTCTCATCAGGTAGTGCTCCCATAACCAGGATAAGGCTTCATGCTCTGCAGAGCTGAGGCAATCTCAGCAGGTGTCCAGGGCAGATTCTTACCTTCTCTCTCTTTTGCCATGTGTGTTGTGCCAAAATGAATGGCTCATTAACCACTGGGGGACGGAGACAGCCCTGAAGTTACATGATACTGGTGTGCTTTCACATGAGACTGTCACTGCGGGTATGTTTTGAGCTGGTCCTCTCCTGTAGCTGCAAAGTGTCATGGCTGATGTGAGAGAAGAGAGTTCATCTACACATACAGGTAATTGTCACATTTTTGACATAATAGAAATGCAAACAGTCTGCTCTGTCTGCAGCTTAGCAGATATCAAGGAAGGGGTCTTTAAGCAGTTCCCCTTCTCCTTCCACTATCCTTTCCCATTTACATGTTTTTATAGTTTTCTTGATGAATGCTCCCCAATATCTTAGAGGTTCAGAGAGACTATCTGGACAACTCATGTCCCATCAGCTTTGTCTGTCCATGACTTTTGGGTCTTACACAGCTTTTTGCCTGATTGCTATATAGTAAGAAGGCTGGAGAATCTTTTCAAAGGAAGAAGATGTAGTATTGCTAACATCTAATCCCTGTATGCAGCTGGAATTTTTCCTGTTCTTGAATTCTTGCCCAGAATCCACTTTAACACATGGAAACAGTGAGTAGCTTCATAATTGGCTATCCAACAGTATAGTTAACACCAGCTTGTTAAATAGAGGCATGGAGTCAAGCTTGCACGTCTGTAGGGCTTCATTAAGCCTTTATTTCCATTAGCACTTCAATCCACAGCATCTGTAAATTCATAATTTAAATCCCCACTTTTTTAACTTCCCAGTGAGTGATACACTAAATCCAGCCTGATTTTGCCTACCCTTGCAAAGGTGTCAAATTGCTATGAAAATAAATACAACAATTCTTCATGAAGTAACCATCAGACATGCTGTGGTAATTTTTTGTAAAACTGTTGTCTTTCATCAACTGGTTTTTCAATGAGGTTTTGGAAAAGCCATTCCTAATTGTGTAAATATCAGAATATAATTGGCTTTCAAATTTCACAGCTTATCAGAAGAAGAAAAAGAGAAAGGAGAAAAACTAGGTATTTCAAAGACAATAAGTGCATTTGATGTAATGGTCTATGATTTTTGTCTTTTTTTGTTGTTGTTGTTTAACCCAGGACTGAAGAAACAGATGGTAAGATTTTCTAGGAAGCTTAAAACAGAAGCCAAGCTAATACAAAACTGTTCAGCTATCAGGCAGGGTAAATCCATTCTGTTGCTTTCTTTCTTTTTTTTTTTTTTTTCTTCCAAATCACAACCCATCAAAAGGAAGGTTTAGCTTCATAAAAAGATATTTACCAGGAAGCTTTTTGCAAAGAAGAAGGGCATGCTTTGTTAAACCAGATGCATTTTATTTTTCCTGGAACCAAGATTTATGAAAGCAGTATGCTCATATTTCTCCATATACAGTAATTGGAACTCATTATGCTAATTGTATTTCCATTATCACTAATTAACAATCATAGTGACCTGGCCCACAGTCTAATTTGTCTTTAATCTGTTTTTGTATAGGGAGTTTTACCCTGTAATTTCAAGGTGATAATTCTATTCAGCACAACTTTATTGAATAGTGAAATGTAATTCTTGTAATATTTAGGGCTGTTCCCATTCAGATAGTTCAAAGGGAACAGGAAGTGAATTTATACCTGTCCATGCTGCTGTGTTACTGGATCTGCCTCCCTCTTGCACTCTGTTTAACCTACCTGTGTCTAACTTAACCTGTACACAGCTTATCTAGAGTAACTGGAGGTTAGTCAACACTTGCTGATGAGATTTGTGAGCTGTGAAAGAATGTGTGTGTGTTTACTCGTGGATAAATCAGTGGGAATTTGCCGTTTTTCACTTTGTGACACTTCACCTGCAGGAAAAGAGGATTTTCCTTAAATAGTGTGTCTGGTGTCGTATAAAATACGTCCTATATCCTGAGGGGGGAGAAAACTCTCTGAGCTTAGCATGGAAAGTGTTGTGGTCTTTTTTTTTTTTTCCTTTTTACCTAAACAACAACTAAAGGCTTGTTTGCTTTTTCTCCAGGGCTTCCCAGCATTCAGACGTTTCAGGGTGTTTTTCTGCCGTTTCAGTGTGAGGGAAATGAGCAGTGCTGTGCCACTGGGGTTTTTGCAAAACCTGCTGTACTGCTCATCCCTCTTGAGTCAGTGTCATAAAAACATTTTCTGGGACTTATTTCAGGCAACTTGCCTGTTTTTTTCTGGTGCTACCCACCTACTGATCTTTTCCCTCTGCTGATTCACTGCCTGTGCATTGCTGCTGATGTCATGTTGTTCCCATCTTACACACTAATTGACTGATACCAGTAATACTGTGCTGTGCAAGCCTCTCCCTTAAATTTTTGGCTTGTTTCTTGGCTTCCTATCCACACAGGGTGTCACCTTTCAGTGAGGTGGGTACTAAATTTATCTGATAAGCTATATTATTGCATAGCCTTTGCACTGCCCCTGGTGTGCTTTGTCATTGAGGACTTCAGAAGCTGGGAGTGATTCTAATTTGAGCCCAATCTTTCTGGCCCAGGATCAGCCCACTTCTCTGAGCAAACAAAATTGTATAATTTGGTTTCAATGTAGCATAAAAGCTTTACATTGCTTGTTGATTTGTCCCTGGGTATGGATGGGTATGAATATATATATGGTGATATAAATATATACATATTTTCTTCAACCAGTTATTTTCCAAATTATTTTCTCTTGTTGCAGGTCTTTTCCCCAGTGCCTTGGCATGTTCCCTACATGCCACTTGTCTGCTTTAGGACGAGGTGAATCACATCACTGTCAAAAATCTTCACAACTCCTTTTTTTCACACTGGAATGTGCAGCCTTCCAAACCCACAAGTGAGCCCTGCTTCCACGTTCCTCAGGGAACTGCTAAAGCCTCCCACATCTCCGGGTCCGGTCCCACTTGAGCTGCCTGGGCAGCACAACCTTTGCATAGTAAATGCTTCTCTTTCCCCAGCACATAAATCAAAGTGCACCACCTAATCGACAAAATAATCTTAATCAATGCTTTCACCGTCTGGCTTTCCCCAGCAAATATAACTCCCTGTTGATGTTTCCCATCCTCCCTTCTGTTATACCAGATGGTGTATGTTCCAGTCTTTTTATTTTCCTTCTCTGACCACGACACTTTGTTCAGTCCAGAGATCTTCAAACTGCATCCCCTGAGTGTTCTTGTCGGCAGCTCTGTCCTGCTCATTGCATCTTACACTAGTGACCCTCTTCTTCCCCCCTCCTTTGCACAGATTTTTTTGCAGTATTCATTCCCATAGGTTGATCAGCTGATACCAGTTGTGTAAAGCACTTGTGCTTTAACCATCACATATCCTAAGTGACCTCTGCAGAAATGTTGGCAGCGTATAGACTGATTTTCTTCTGTGTTACAGATTGCTTAAATTCTTCAGGATGGATTCAGAAGACAGTAACTTCTTCCTTTTCTTTCTTTCTTTCTTTCTTTTTTTTTTCCTTATAGAAAATTACAGAACTTGATCTGCTTCACATTATCTACAATTATGTTGTTTCTGGGTAGGATGACATAATAACATAAGCATCAGTCAGAAGAACTGATGAATCAAACAGATTTGATTTATAGCTTTGTCTTTTTAAGGTGTTTACTCTGAGAAACAAGCATCATGTTTGTGTTGCTAAAGAACAACATTTTTAGCCAGAGGCCTTACTGGAGTATGGCACATTACAGAGGATGTGTTTTCTGTGGCATTCAGGGTAAACATAGGCTCAGTCTAGTGTTGGTTTAGTTCACAGGTTCTTTCTGTGCTAGTACCCAAATCTTTGCTGCTCTTATCCTTCTGTCTCAAAATAGAGTCATTTTATATTCTTTTTTTTTGCTTTAACATGCTCTCCAAAGAATTTGACCTCCTCTCCTGAAGTGCTATGGCAGAATAGCACTCTGTGAAGCTAGGATGTGTATATACTGTACACTTCACAGCCTCTTCAGAGCCTCTGCCACAGCAGCAACCCCCAGGCTGAGCAGTTCCATGTCCAACTAGGCCAGCCTTCTTTTGAACCATTTGGGTGGAGAAGCACAATCTGCCTGGACTTTCCGGCCCTCCAGGCTGCAGTTCCGCTCTCCAGGAGAACATGCTCACATAATACAATTTGTAGCAAATGTAATAGAGGTGGGGAGTTGAAAGAGAGGCTGAGCATCTAAATTGCAAAGACCACAAATCAGTTACTGAGTAGATAGATATGCTAAGTGAATGCCGTTTTTCTGAAGTATCTGACAGAACTGGAGATCACAATGCAGAGCGATTTTATCACAGAGGATTTTCAATTTGTTGTTTAGAAAGATGGGTCAGTAAGCATCCACTTTATCCCTAATGACTAAAGAACGTAAATAATCTTGTTGTAACCATTTTTCATGTACATTTTCTGTCTAGATGAGGTATATTGCCTTCTAGGTATTTTTTTTCCCCTATCAAGGGTCATAAAGGATTTTTTTTTGCCTCCTGTTAAAAGAGGCACTGCAGACTAATAGCTCTTTCAGTCATCATAGAGGTTGATGCAGCTAACGTTTTAAGTGGTATTGTCTGCCAGTAATAGTTAATCCTATTGTGGAAGACTGCAGTGCACAGAGAATGTGTTTTCCTTGGAAAGGTAGCCTGTAGGGAAATGTAATGACTATTTAACTCTTAAGCCAAGGCAAAGACTGTACTCTAGCATCAGAAGGCTTATACCAGCTACTTATTCCAAGAAGAGCCTAAATTTTGTCTTCTAATTTATTCTGCTTTGTAACAATTCAATAAAAATATTTAACAACTCCGGGTATTTGCGTTAGACTCTTTCACTTGCAAGTTGCAGTTTTTTGGAAATGTAGTTCCTTGCTTTATTTTCCTCCACTGTTCTTTTGGCTGATGGTGAAAGAGATCTTGAAACATTTATTGCACTCTGTACAGGATTATCTGTTCAGACAGGAAAAAAAAGGTGGTCTATGTAACTCTGATGAGGTAGAACAATTACTAGGATTTTACAAATAGAAGGGACCTTTGCAAGCTAATGGCCTGTGTAACATCACTCAGGCCATTCCCTAAAGCTTCCTTGAAGTCCAACACTTGTGACTTACCTTCAGACACCTTTTATGACTTTGTTGACACAACTTTGATTTATAAGTTTTCAGTGATGGAACATCAATCGCAACCTTTAATTGGTTGTCTTCCCTGTAAAGAAAGAAAAAAAATAAAAAAAGGAAGTGCTCCATATTCTGGACCTTAATTTGTCTAATTTGAACTTCAAGCTATTGAATCTTGTTAAGCCTTTGTCAGCTAGATTGAAGAGTCATCAATTATCAATTTTCATTCCCTTTGATAATAGACACTTATAGACTAATAAATTATCCTTTAACCTTTTCTTCATTAAGCTAATAGATCGAGCACCAGGAGTCTCTCACTTCCAGGCATATTTTCCATTTTTTTGCTCATTCGTGTGGCTCTGAATTCTCTCTGATTTTTCAACATTTTTGCTGAATATAAGCACCAAATGTATACATGCAATAGGTCCTCCACCATAATCAAGGATGGAGTTCTATTGTTTTCCTCTCTGCCTTCTTGCAATTCATATTTGTTTAGCAACAGATCACATTAACTATCAATTTTTTTCCAGCAAAGTCTCCCACAATGATTATTCTCAGTGACTTCTAAGTACCAGTTACAAGAACAGAATAATTTCCGTCAATTCAGTTTTGTTCCTGGCTATATGACCTGACATTTGATCATTTTGAAATGTGTATTGTGGGCTCAGCAAGGCAGAGATATTACCAGACAGTCCAACTCTGAATTGTATATTTGTTGCTTCTGAGAATCATATGACAAGGTGTTTGATCCCTGTTTCATAGAACACCGGTCTTCTTAGGAGAGAACAGACAATGCATTTTATTTTGTTTCTTTTAATTAACTTATTAACATTGTGGATTACATCCTTTAATTACTCAGTGGAAGTATTGATGAAAGGGATAAAAATAGAACTGGCATTTTGGGGAGTGTAGCCCTTCAAAGAAACTGAAATAAAACTCTCCTGATAGCAGAATACTTCAAACACAGTTTGCATTAAATTTTTCTTTTCCTTGCATAAACCTTAAACTTTAGAAATCAAATCTCTTATTATTTTACTTGAAAATTATCTGCAAATCTGTTGCAAAAATATTCAAACTAGATTGAAAAGGCTGGAAGATTCAGGGCAGGAAGGAAAACACACTTTTTTCTCTGTGTCTTTATTTCTTTTGTGGCAGAAACTTTCCATTAGTTTGTTTATTTTAATTAAAACTTTGTTCAAGATTTCGTCAAGTAAGGTATTTAGGCACAGAATTTTCTGTGGTTAGAGCGGAGAGTCTATAGTTTTTCATTGAACAGATGCCCTGGCTTTGTTGGGACAGAAATTTCTTTTCCTCTAGTGCTATGTTTTGGATTTAGGATCAGCATCTTGATAACACGCTTGTGTTTTAGTAGTTGCTGAGCAGTGCTTTACACTAAACGAGGCTTTTCCAGCCTGGCCAGCGAGGTGCACAAGAAGCTTGGAGGGGGCACAGCGAGGACATCAGACCCAATATGGCCAAAGGGCTGTTTCATACAAAATGATGTCATGTTGAACAAAAAAACTGGGGGGAGTTGTGTGGGGGTAGATGGCTGCTGTTCAGGGTACTGAGCGATTGTGTTGTGCATCATTTGTTTTGTCTATTCCTTTATCGTCATATTTAACATTTTTATTTATTCTTGGTTTCCTGCCTTTTATAACCTATTGAAATGTTGAGAGAGAGCATACAACTAACTCCTCAAATGGGTCCAAGCAGCACTGACTTGTTGTTCTTCCATACAACCTTTAAACCATTTATCTCCCACGTGTGACACCTGTGTGGCCCCTCCACCCTTCTGTGATTGTCCAAACCCCTCAGCATTCCAGGTCTCTTTATACCTTTAACACTGCTCACCTGTCTTACACAGCTGTAGCCCATTAGGGATGAGCCTCAGCTCCTGCCCCATTCCCAATCACCACAAACTCTGTGCCTACAAATGTCTCTCTCAGCCTAGGAGTTTTACCTTTTCTGTGATTCTTTTCCCCATCCTGCCATGGGAGAGTGGCTGTGTGGTGTTTAGCTGCCTGCTGGGTTAAAGCACAGCAACAGAGGAAGATAAAACGTGTCAGTTCCACAGGCTCATCTCCTCAGTTTTGTCAGAAATGCCTGTAGTTCCAACAACATTCAATAAAAAATAAAATTAAAAATACACAAGAAAATTAAGCATTAAAGAGAAAAGTGTATTCAAATCAATACTGTAAAAATATCACAAATTTATTCAGTAATAGTTCATTGTTTCTTTTGAACTTGGTTTTATAATACCTAAACCACGGTTCTGCAGCAGCTGAGAGAAAACACTGTGCCAATATATGGTGGTGGAAATATACATTTAAATTAAAACCCCTCAATCTTCTATAGCAGTAACAATTTTCAGGGTAACACACTGAAGGGTAAAAAGAAGGGTTTTTTTATTATTAAATAACCTAACTAAATAAATAAGGAGAAAGAAGTTATTTAGGACAATAAAACTGGCCAAAAATAATCATGATTTCAAGAGTCGATTGAAAAAACAATGAGACACTTTAGCAAGTGCCAGGGAATTTCTGCTTCTCCAAATACCTCTTTTGTTCTATTTATTCTCTTTAAACAATGTTTAATGCATGTGTATTCCATAAAGCTTGAAAGCTTGCCTTTAGGGGCAATAGGGCATCACTCTGTATCTTTTCATGATGGTGAACTAATTTTGGCCTCCTTTCTGTGAGAAATACAGGGATATACAGGAGCAAGTCCAAGGAAGGGCCACTAAGGTGATTGAGGGGACAGGAGCATCTCTCATATGAAGAAAAGTTGAGAGAAATGGGACTGTTCATCCTACAGAAGGCTCAGGGAGGATCTGAACTATGTGTATAAATACCAGTTGGGAGGAAGTAAAGAAACCAGAGCTAGGGTCTTTTCAGTGGTACCCAGTGATGGAATAAAGTGTAATAGGCACAAATTGAAACATAAAAACATTCAGTTAAATGCTCAGAAAAGCTAGGAAGTGCTTTTTGTTTTTCTCTTTCCCTGAGATGATAGCATCTTCATCCTTGAAACTTTTCAAATTTTGACTGTACATGGTCCTGAGCAACCTGCTGTAGCTGATTCTGCTTTGAGGAGGTCTGGTAGACTAGACTGTCTTCAGACTTGCCTTATGTTAATGCTGACAGATTCTTCATCTCAGTAATGATGAAGTTCAGAGAAAAATTCATTAGAAGTATTAGCTTATTTTTACAGCAATGCTGCCTTCTTTATTACCAACACACAAAAAAACCCCCAACCTGAGAAGGCAATTCCCATTTTTAGTCCTATAGTTAGGGAAACTCAACAGTCTCAAGGGGAGCAAAAAACTGGTGATGGCTTTACTGTGCATGTTCTGAGCTGGATGCCCAGGACCTTGCATACACCCCCATTCATGCTGTGTGAAAAAGGGAATATTCAGTTACATGGAGATATAGTGGTCTTCCATGAATGTTAGCTCCTTACATAAAAAGTAGGCATTCATATGTTAGCACTGTGGGCAAACCCCAGGCCTCCATATTTTAACAACTTCATCAAGCTGTTTTGAGACCTCTTCCACAAGAAAGAGAATCTTGGAATTTCTTATATAGCCTATGTCAGCTGTAGGCTTTCAAAAGTTTGGGAATGCACCGGGGCCAGTACTCCAATGTCCGGTGAGGGAGAGATAGAGATTGCAACAGATGATTTTTTTGCATGCTTTTTGGCTGAACAGCCCAGTAGTTTGAGGATGCATCTGAGCCTCTGAAGGCCTGGGGTACACACTTTACAAATAACTTTTGTGTGAGTTTAAAAAACTCTGAAGGAAGTCAGCTGTGCTGTCGAGACGTGAAAGGCCTGCTTATATAATGAGTCTGCTTGCCATGACAAAACGAAGGAGCAAATTAGGGCCGAAACTTATAATCCAAAACAGTTGGTGTTTTCTCCTGTGTTTTGTGGAGCTTATGTCTCCCTCCAGAGTTTAAAGATAGGAAAGATGCTGTTGATATTACATATGTAGAGCAGAATGTGTGGACACTTGGAATTCCCCGTGCCAAATTGATGAACATTTTATCTTCTTCTTTGGGAAGCATCCATAAAAAGCCAGACCAACATTTTCTGAAAATTATGAAATAGTTATTAAAAAATGGAAATGTATGCTATATGTATCTGAAAACTGTCTCTTGGAGCACATATGTTCTATCAAAGGGAACAAATGCATTGCAACATAAGGCTATCACATCTGTGAATAAAAGCTCCAAATACCTCTCAAACCTTATTTTGCTTCCCTTTGGTTTCAACTGCTATCTCAATGGAAATTTTTCTTGAGTGGAATGGTTTGGCACAGTTGTAGAGCACAAGACAAAAAAACAGGAGATAAAGCCTGACTTATTATGTAATGCTGACCCAGACTGTTTTATCCCTGGTTTACCCACATCTTCTTCCATTATACTTGCTTTACAGACATATATTGAGTGAGAGGATAACTACACTATGCAGAGAAAATAAACTAAATTCTAGAAATTGTATTCTGAGGTCATTCATAAATTTACAAGTTTCAGAATAACTTGTTCTCTTTTATTCAAGATCCACAAATGTTGAAATTGCAGTCAGTGAGAAAACCTGCCTCTTTCTAAATGGTCAGGTAACTGTGCATGGAAAGTATTTAGGAGTTTTAGCTCCTTTCTTTTTTTGACTTTTCATCACTGTTGTTTAAAGCTAAGAAGGAGAGGCTCATCTAGGAAAACCATCCAAGGTAGAATATTCCATCAGCCTAGCACATATCACTGCCTGTGTGCTGACAGTGACAGCAAAGCTTCATTCAGATCTTCCTGTTGCTAGAAGTTGAGGATAAATTAATTAGATGTGCAGCTTATGCTGATTAACTGTGAGGTGGCAAGAGTGTTGCAGTGATTTCCACTGTGTAATATAGGTGTACAATCCGATTGCTGACCACTGAAGAGCAGGTGTGCTTCTCTCTTCCTTAAGATGGGCTTGCTGAAATTTCCAAATTGGGCTGGAATAGCATTCAGCTGACTTATTTGGATCAGCAAGGAAACAAGGAGAGACGCATCCCTGGGTTGTGTGTCGTCTCTGAGTCTTGAATGCAGAAGATGCCCTTACTGTCAGCCTTGAGTGCTCATCACAGGCCAGATTACTGTATGAGGAAATATTTTTCCAGAATGCTTTTGTACAGGTTGTGAGGTTGTCAGACAGGTAAATGTCTTTGAATTGGTTTTGAAAATCATTCTTCAGACGTTTGAATATCAGATCTCCAGCTACCCACCAAAGAAAGTAACAACCCTTATTCTTGGAGATAGTAAGGGTGATTTATTGTCTGTGATACCAGGTGTAGTGATGATGGGCCTCAGTCATGCTGCCCAGTTTCAGTTGCTCACTCAAAATATCATGAAATGGGCTTTGAAGGCATTCATTTGTTAGTTTACAAGAACAACTCACACGGCATTTTTTCCTGGTTGTTTTCTCATCTGTGTTCTGGCTGGGGGCCATCCTTTTTTTAAGGAGCAGGTTTTTTCCCCCCAGCCATCAAGGTTATAATGTATTTAAAATGAAGAAACAAAAATGTTGCCTTCAGAGTTTTTGTTGGTTTTATTTTTTTTCCTCCTGAAGTTTCTTGATTCTAGATGCTGGATTTTCAAGAAATCCACACGGAACCTTGAATCTTATCATGAGATATCTGGCAGCAGAGGTGATTACTGCTGACCTACTGCTAGTGACCAACTTACATATATGTTGGCTTGTGTATCACATTGCTGTGAAATATCCTCTGAGTCTCCTTTTTCTATGGGCTATGTTGGGAGCCAGAAAGTTTCCTTCTGAAAGTCTGAGCAGATAGGTCATATTTGAAACCTGACAGCATTGCCACTCCCCATTGCAGACTGAATCCAGTTGCATTCCTAAGGCCACAGCTGTAAAGCAAGTTTGTGGTTTTATTTTTGCTCTTTTCAAGCTGTATTTTTAGTGCTCCCTATAATAAATCTTCATGTTTTGATTATGTGTAAAAAGACAGTGACTAGAGACAGAACACAGCACTACCAAAATAAACTCACTTAATGCACGATGGTCCTGCCGCAAGCACGGACTCCCATCTTTGCCTAAACTTAATTTCATTTGAAGTGGTGCAGAGAGAAACATGGGCAGAAGGGAACAGCCCTGTCCCAGTGAAAAGAAAATAAAATTAAAAAGAAAGAGCACAAATATATATCCTGGCAAAATGTGCACGAAGGGTTGCCTAGCAATTCTGCAGACTCTTTGGGCAGTCTGGGGACCGCGTTTGAATTCACATGAAGGAGAAGGCAGAGCTGGTAACGCCAAACTCTTGAACGTGGCAAGTTGGCCACTGTTTCCTAAAGCTCAAAGTAGCAATTTGCTTTCATCGAAAATGAGTCACTGGGAGCCACCAGCATGGAGACGTGGCCATGGGGCAAGGGCCTGCAGAATGGGGGGCATGGTGGAGGGCCAGGGTGCCTAATTTTTGTGCCCCTAACTATGAGAAAAACATTGAGGTGCTGGAGCAAGTCCAAAGAAGGCAATGAAGCAGGTGAAAGGTCTGGAGCACAGAACTCCTATGAGGAGCGGCAGAAGGAGCTGGGGAAGGCTCAGCCTGGAGAAAAGAAAGCTCAGGGGAAACTTTCTTGCTGTCTACAACTCCCTGAAAGGATGCTGTAGTGTGGTGGGTGTCGATTCCTTCTCCCAGGTAACAAGTAACAAGATGAGAGGAAGGGGCCTCAAGTTACCCTAAGGGAGTATTGGACTGGCTATTATGAATTTCTTTTTCACACATGGGGTTGTAAAGCATTGGAACAGGCTTCCCAGGTGAAGTCATACCTGGAAATGTTTAAAAACATGCAGATCCTTACTTGAGGACATGATTTAATGGTGGTGGTGGTGGTAGTAGTGTAGTGCTAAGCTCCAGTTGCACTTAATGATCTTAAAGGAATTCTCCATCCTTAATTATTCTATGATTCCAAAGCCACTGGTCAGCGTTTGGTGGCCAGCATGGATTATCCTGGGGTGCAGGCAGCTCGGAGACTGCCAGGGCTGGGTGATGGGAGCAGGAGCCCTGGAGGATGTCCCTGTCCCAGGGGTGCAGCTAGGCTCTGTGTGTCCTGCTGGCTTCTCAGAGTTCCTCATGACCTGTGCCTATGCACTAGATGAGATGTCATAAGCCTTTTCACAGTGCATTTGGTGGTGCCAAGTACTTTGGTTGGGAGGGAAGTGTTTTTGAATTCTAAATGCCTTTGTTTAAGGCTGCATTTCTAAAAGCACTCAGGAAGCCCTATAAAAAGCAGCAACTTTTGAAATCTGCAGTTCTAAGAAGAGTTCAAACTTTTTTGAAAAATACTTTTTAGATATTTTCCTCTGGAAGAGCTTTCTTTAACCAAGAAGATTTCTCTTTTTCTCTTTCAGCAAATGTAATCACACTTGTCAAGTTCAAGTCTTAGCTCAGACCACATTTAATCATAACATTCTAATTTTGCTTCTCCTTTCAGTGTTAATTTGCACTTTCAGTGTAAAGCTTAGATTTCTAAAATCCAGTTCAATGGTTTGTCATGCTTCATATCAAAGAGTGGGGAAGCAGCTGAGGACAAAGAAATGTTTTTTTCATTTTTTTCATGGGACATGGACAAAGTCTATTTGGAAGTTTCACGTTTATTCTTTCTTAGCTTTTTCCTAATAAGTGACTGAGTGCATTTCTAGTTTGAAACACAAATGTTTTTCTACCCCTTGAAAAGCAGAATTTCTTTTTCTCCCATATGCACATTTAGCACCTTTCTGTTTTTTCAAAGATTTAACTTCCTAGGAACTCATAGAATTATATATCTCATTCGTAATCTCTAAATTCACCAGAATTTCTATTAAACTATATGTAAGGTACTTACTTTAGAAATATATGTTCAAAGAAACCACTAAACTTCATGGCTCTATCAATATGTACTTATCTCTTAATGGTATACTTGTTTAATATATATGTAAATAAGAGTTATTAGCAGAGATTGCATGTTTGGCTATAACTGTAGGTACCAGAAGATTACCCTGGGGATCTTTTAAACTCTTCTTTGTTTTATTCTACATGAGACTGATAAGATTTCTATTGAATCAATTTTAGTTTTATTTAAATTATCTTGATGTGTACCCAGAAAGCGTCCATTTAAAGGAAAATGTGCATCTGATTTCAGAGACTCAGGGTGGGTATTTTTATACTTCTCTTTGGCCACAAGGGAACATGGCAGGAATATTTTATTTCAGTATTACTTTATTAAGTAAGAGCTGATACAGAAAGTGTGATGTGACCTGTAATTTGATATGGACATTTTCTAACCTTTGAAACAAACTGTAGAAAGTTCTCCATGTATATCAGTTATTGGGTTGAGCAAGAGTGGATATTTTTTGTCACCTTTTTCTGATGTCCTGGCAGTATTTTTTCCTTATCAAACCCATAAATTATGTCATATCTATTTCTGTTCTTTCTTTGAATCAGTCAAGGTTGTGGATTTGTTTGTTTGGTTTTTTTTCATTAGCTGTTTTACAGTGTCACTTCTATTCCTGACATTTGTATTTCTAGAAGAATTTGTGTGACATTTTTGCATGTTTAGCACCTGCAAGAATTGGAATTTATGAGCTCACTTTGCATACAACCACCATACCTACATCTCTGATGTTCACTGATTCACTCGGAGCATGCAAGCAATCTTAGCACAGACAGTCCAAAAGGGAATGTGAAAGTCCAAATAGGTGTTGCAGGACTATGTCTGGACAAGCATTTTAAGGGCTGTTTTGGACATTCTGCTACAAAAGCTATTTTAGTAAAGTGAAAAAGCACAACCAAATACCTTGTTCTGCTTTTGCACTGTTCATGGCTTCCCTTCATAAAGCATCTCAGGGCTGGTGTGTTAAGAAGGGTCTTTCTCACCAACCTGAAGCTCTCTGCCACTCAGGGCAGTAGGCCTATTTCCCAAAATTTAGGAAAAATGAAAACTACAGGATTATATGGGTAAAATGTCTGTTTTGACTCTTCTGGATTTTTTAATGCCGTTTTAGTTTTTATTACGTTTTTCTAGGTAAGGTAGAGGAGGCAAAACCACGTTCATGATGCAAAGACTGACAATTCAGATATGCCAGGAAGAAATGTGTAAGAAAAGCCTGGGAAGCATGCTAAGGATGAGGTGGGAACTGGGTGCTGCACAGATGTGGTGAGGGAACACCACATCTTTATTAAAAACTAAACAGAACAAAACATAGGGATTTTGTGTTTCATCTGTACCATCCTTGTGCTCAGTTAGGAGGATGCCCTGCAATCCTCAGGCCACGCGTGTCAGGCTGATTGGGTCAAATCCTGCTGTGGAAGAGCACAAATGGAAGAATAGGAGAGCAAGACAAGCATCTCTACCATAAGTGCTCCATACCACATACTCTGATTCAGGCACAGGAATTACCTGGTGCATGGGTGTCCCTAGCATGGGATCTGCCTCGTCCGTGGCAGGCAGCAGAGCCAGCTGCGTTTCCCTACCCCAGTGTGCTTCTTATCCCTGTGGCAAGAGTTGGTTCAAACTCACTGCTCCTTTGTCAGCATCTGCAGTTCTGCAGTACTGTAAAGAAGAAGAAAAGAAGCAAGTATGTTGCTGGCTCTTTCTTTTAGAAAAAAACACATGTTACAGAAAAAAAAACCAAACTATCAACTTTTATAAATGATGTTGTATCCATACCTTGAGGCTGCACCAAAAACACTCATGAGAAATTTTACCTCTCCATTATCATACTTGCTAAATGTAACTGGGCTTATTGGGTTCCTCTTCTTCATTCAAGGTTTTTGGGGAGAGTTTCAGCTACATAAATGTCCCTTCTGGGTCAGATTAGATCTCACTGTCTAATCTAACTTGGGTATTGAAGTTACTTGGATTTTTTCCTCTCTTTTTTCTTGTCAATTTTCTTTTATTTCCTAACTTTTGCCTTTGGGAACTTTTTCAGTAGCAGAAAATACTTCTCTGCATAAATAGATAATGGAAATTCTAAGAATTCCAAGTTTATTTTCAGACTGACTTAAAAAGAAGGGTAATCATTTCAAAATAAGCTCCAGAGTACAAATTGCAAAAGAACAACTACCAATTGATAGGGAGCATTGAAAATTTTCATTTTTTTCTGGCAGGTTGTGAAATAAAACAAAATCATTAATAAAATTTAAATAAATCAAATTTTAAAAGCAAGGTTAAAATAAATTGAAAACAAACCCTGATGGATAAATGAAACATTTTCATTTTAATTAAAAGTTTTGAAGTTTGCAAAACAAATATTTAGACGTAAGCATCATAGCTAGGAATTAGACTGTCTTTCTATATGTTTATTTTAGAACATTTTAAAACGCTGTTGAAATTATCATGGTGGACTTTTTATCATTTTCTTCCTTTTTTTTTTTTTTTTTCCCCAAAGTGGAATGTTCTGCTTAAAATCTGTTTTGCTTTCATAGAGTTCTCAGTCCAAAAAGTGTATTATGCCAACACATCTATTTAGTGCTATATTTAGTGCAATTCAGTCACATACTGAATTCTTCTCACCTTACTCACGGCATGCCTCAGCTGAGGTCAAGGGTTGGATTTGAGCAGTCAAGCAAACATATTCTGGCCATTTTTTTCGTTCCTGGATCAAGAATCACAAATTATCTGGATGTGAGTGACTCAGACGAGCCACAAGAAATGATGCCTCACTGCAAATCAAAGAGAAGTGACCCCTTCAATTACATAAAAAAATTAGTGCCCTGATTTCTGGGGATTTTTGTGTAGTGATGCAAACCTTCTTAGTTCTTCCATTTGTGTGTATCAAACCCCTGTAACTGGGAGAAAAATATGGCTTTTGTTATGGATGTTACAAAGTACTGATGCCTATGTGGATGTGCCTTTTCTGGTTTGATGTTACCAACTTAAGTGTCAGTTTGTGAAATATTTACTCTATCTGCAGAGCAGATGGACTGGAAATGTTCGTGTGAGTAAATATTTGCCATATATGCACTGCACAATCTGGCTGCATCCTTGCTTTTACTCTTTAATTTATGCTTTTTAAATAGCAATGAAGAAACCTCAAAAGATTCAAAGGTTCATTTGGATTCTTATAAACTCAAAAAGCTTGGATGCTTTCCTTTGCCTCTTGGGGTTTTACAATTTCTATAGGAAATTGGGTGGAAGCATTTTCTGTGGCACTGTAGTTCCGAATTCTAGTTCTCCTTCTATCTAGGTGTAGAAAAAGTGGGATAGCTACAAGTTAACATGGACATTCACTGCATATATTTAGACTCCAATACACAGTACCATTTACATTTGCATCAAATATGAGGCTTAGTGTAGACAATCCCATTTTTACCTAAAAAATGTCATCTGGTTTTAGCGTGGTTTTTATTTTTTAAATACTTCCTTCTGTTCAAGACCCTATATAAAAGAAATTGCATTTGGTTACTGTCTGTTGAATGTGTCACCTACAAACTCATTTACCTTCTCTTTTGCCAGAGGAGTGTTTCAAAGCACATTCACCAAGAAAAAGAGGAGAGGAATAGGAAAGTGTTGTGTTTTTTTTAATTATACTTTTAAATTATTTTTGTCTAAAGATTTATTAAAAGGAGAAGAAAACCCCCTAAAGTTCTGAAGGAATATTAACATAACATGCCTGTAACTCAAGCTGTGTTTAATGAGAGGTGCTGTTTTTTTCTGCCATGAGGGCTAGAGTCCAATGAGTGATAGCTATGAAAGAGGTCACATGCATATTCATCAAATTCGACATGCACATGTAAACTGGTTTTAATAGGCCATGACAGCAGAAGTTGTGTCAGGCAAATAGCTGCACATGTGCTCATTCCCTCGACCGGCGTATTTAGCCATTATCACTCTGGTATCCATGGATGAAATATTAGCTTGTTAACTTAAGACCATCAGTTGTTGCTGATGCTTAGTGGCAACCAAAAAAAGCACAGATTCCCTCTGCAACTTTATTATGTACAGAGCTAGCATTGAATTATTACAATTTCACTGCAATATTTCCATTTCCTTCCCTTATTTGTTATGGAGGATATTTGTAAGTGATAAATTGGAATGCAGCTACAATATAAATAAAGGGACTATTGATTCAAAAATGCTCCAAGGATTGAACTCCATGAATTTCTTACACTGTGCTTCTGATTGTACGTTCAGGAGGGACAATGTTGCTAAAGCATTAATTTTTCCATGAGCACACACACACAAAAATAAACCAAAGGAAAATACAGCCCCTCAGAACCCTCAGCACAGCAAGGAGTAAACCACCACACTCAGACAGGTGTAAATCAGTGCATCCACTGGATCCCACAGGGTTGTTTTGCTGGAGGTGTGACAGTTCAGTTAATAGTTTACCTCTCTCCTAGCACTAGAAGAAAGGTACACTAGGTCCTTCTTTTCCCTTCTTTTAAGGGAATAGCCTCTTCCTAAAGTAGGAAAGTAGCAGTGAATGACGCCACTGTACAGAGAACAGGCTCACTCAGACAACAGCTTTGCATTTTAACAAGCAAGGTGTGCTGTATTTTGGTCCTTTCCCCAAAGTGATGTTTTAAAACTACGGATTGTGTCTGACATGTGGGACTGGGCTATGATGGAACGTTTGAAATAGAGGTCTAGACTGCCACAGCAGCAAATATACCTTTGTATAGTACAAGAGGGATGCATTGCTTCATAGAGCTGTCTTAGTAAAGAAACCTGAAGTGAAAGTTGAATAGGGAAAAAAAACCTAAAAAAAGCATTAAATCTTTTGTGCTCCAATTATGTATGCTGAGGTGTGAAAGCTTTGCTTTTCGGAAATTGTTCCCTTGCATTTCTTGAAAAGCTTTTGCAAATATTGAGAGCTAGTGAAAGCAGATGTCAAGCTTGGACAAGTTTTAGTGTACTTGATAGTAATTTAAAAGTAATAAAACAAGTCAAGTACTGAGCAACTCAGTAAAGGAGGAAGTAATTCCCTCTGTAAACATGTCCCTCCCCTTCCATGTCAGATCAGAAGACATAGTTGCCCAGGTCATGAGGGACAAAACCTGTAGGTGCACAAATGGGATGTGGAAGGTGAGTTTCAAACTATGTGCTTTTCCAGCGTGCTGGCTCATGACATGGTAGAGGAAAGATGGCAGGAAACTCAAAATAATGTTTAGGTTTTCTTTTACTCATGGACAATAACTGTCTCCTTGGAGACAGCACTTGTAAATTCCTGGTGCATGCTCTTATTTAGGTCACGGTTCCTGCTGTACGTGGTCCATTCCCTATAAAGCTCTTCATGCCAGGTCTGCTGTGAAGTTGGCCAAGGCAGCCTTATTCCCTCAGAGACTTACTCTCCTCCCTTGAGGAAATATTCCCCTAGCAAACCACAACTGCAATGAATAATACCAAAGAGTCTTTGGAGTCGATGTTGATGTTTATTTTAAGAAAGCACACCTCCTCTCTGTGATTTCAGACTCTGGCACAGCTGGGAATGCTATGGCCAGCTGAGAAAGCAGTAAAGAGTAAAGCTGGACTCCTGGGGCAGATACATTCATGAATAACTGCCTGTGCCTTTGCATGTCTTCTACGGCTTCTGTTTCATGTAAGAACATAGATGAAGAACAGTATGCTATTAACCATGCTGTCTGCAAGGAGAGTCAGCTTCAAAGGGAAATACTTAAGGAAAAGTACCGTGTTTCAGTTTTGAGGGACAATTTGAAAATTGTCTGTATTCACAAAAGGTGACAAGTTTTGAGAGGGCTCTCTGTGCTGATTTTGTTCTGTATTCTGAATTTGACAGTGTCTGGCTCTGAGGGAAGCTCATCCTCCAACAGAATAATGGCCAGTGTTTCAAGGTCAGCCTTGCTCTAATCATCTGGAGGTGAAGATGACATTAGAACATAAAATTGCTGGCATTGCATGCTGACCAAAATATTGATTAGCATTGAGTGTTGCTACTGCAGGAAGTTTTGACATCCAGATAACAGATATTGATTCCTGCCAGTCTTCTTCATTCCTGAATTGGAAGATTCTGTTCCTCATAGATCTGGAGATACAGGTTCTTGGTGTACAGGTCACCAGCTGATCAGGATTTCTTAGTCGGAAATCATCCAGACAGTACCTGTCTAGACAGCTCTATAGTGAGAGTCTAGAGCAAGGTGTCATGTGGGAGGCTCTTAAGTGCTGCTGTGCTATAAATGAGAATAATTTAGAAGCAGAGACATTGATGTTTGCCTTCAAGTTAATCTTTTTCTGTTGTTCTATTTCATATTTGTTGATGTATCAAGTCTGATATCAAATATTTTGAAAGAAGACCTGAGATTTCTCCAGTATTAACTGTGCAAGAAGTCTATTCTATAAAAAGACTTTATCTTTTTATTAAAAAATGCACAAAGTCATGGGAAAATATTCAAAATGAGGAATGATCTGATAAAAAACATGAGAGGCTTGGCTTTGGCTTGTATGAACTTTTCTAAAAGAGAAGGGACGTGTTTGTATATTCCTTATCAAGCAGCTCCAGATTTATTTATATCAATCATTCCTGTAACATGACATGTGAAATTAGCATTATGATATAACTTTACATCACAGCAAAAAGCAACATTGGTTTTGAACTTGTCTAGATGGAGGGAATGTATTTTAAAAGTGCTTTGCAATAAATGGGAGGACTGGCTGCTCTTTAACAATGCAGAGTGTAGTTTTTGGTTCATCTGGGTTTAGGAGCACAATTTTTTATGGAAGCCATAAGAAAGTTTTTCAAAACTTCATAGTCACATTCAGAAACCTATCCCTAGATCAGGACAATAATATGTTGCAGTCTTTGACACAGTGCAGCCTTTGAGGTTTTTCTCCAATTTCCTGACCTCAAATCAACTTCCCATCTTGAACATGTTGTAAACATTTGAATTTCATTCATTCCAAAAGGCCAATGCATCTGAGTTGCAATCATTACTATTTATTTGATTTTTTTGTGTGTGTTTGTTTGATTCTTTTCTGACAAGTTGTTTAGCCTCTTTATTGATGTGCTGAGTTAATTATGTGCATGAATAGGGGATTGGGGTGAACTGGGGTCTCAACATTTGCAACTGGAAGTCTAGACAGTGGATGAGGCAGCAAGAGCTGATTGGTTATTTTTAGGTGTGCTTTAGTCAAAATCAAGACATACAAGAAGATAATGGATAATGCTTGCTAATATGCATGCAGTTAAACTTACTGTAACTGTTCAACTGTTCCATAAGCTTCTGAGTGTGACCCAGTGTTCCTATGGTGATATCCATTTGCTGTATAATCCTAAATTATTGGTGGGATGAAGAATCAAAAATGAAAAAAAACCTGAAGTGCTAAAGTCCATACTTTATGTGCTGTATATAGAAGGATAATTCAAAATTTGTCAATTTTGAATTAAGTCTTCTGTTAACCTGCCTGTATAAAAGATTTTATGCATTTGCAGATGGCAAAAGCATATGAAATAAAACCTGATTATCTTGTTCTTTCTCCTTTCTTCTGAATGTCTTCTGTTTCAATTAAAATAAACCTCATCTTCATCTTAAATTTTTAGAAAAAACCTTTTCAAAAAAGGTTTTTTTTCAAAAACCTGCCTTTCTGTAACCATCTGCAGTACTCCTGTCCACCAAATAAATGCCAGCCACACCATCCCAAAGAACTGACATGGAATTTCCTAGGGAATAAGCACAAACAGGGACATGAAGCTTCAGGTGTTTCTCTTGCTTCCCTTGCCAACAGGAAAAGTCCTGTAAATCAGTTCTGATCACTTTTCTGAGCCAGTAAAACACAATTTGGCACACAGCTCCCTAACGTTTATGGGGAGGGTTTTCCCATGACATGACATATAGAAGATGGTGTCTTGCATGTGTTTTTCCTTTCTCCCCTTCCTCACTGGCTGTTGGGTCGCTGTTGTCTGGTGGAATATACACAGCGTGTGCACTATTGAATTCACACTTCCTTGGCAAAGGCACCTCATACAGAAAGCTCACTCCATAAATAACCCAGACTGTGTGTTTATTCTGCTCTGAAATGCTGTAAAAAATAAAAGGCTACCTATCAAAGTTGTTTGTCTAATAATGGAGGAAGGGGATGATATTGTAAACACTGTCCAAATGAATTGTAGTAACCAGAATAAATGGTGGTTGCTGTTGCTGAGCGCTGAAACCGAATTCAGGCCTTTCAAAATACATCACATGTGACTTTAATCCATTCCAGAGCCCAGGTCTCTTCCAGGCTTGGAAATTTGATGCTCTGAGGTGCTAAGCCCCCTCTATTGCTATGGAAATCAGTAGGGCAGCAGCCTGCTCAGCACTCCAGAAAGGTGGTCAGTCTGCTGAGAGTCCAGTTCTCCCGGCCTGATCCTGCACAGTGTTTCTATCCACACTTAATTTGGGGCAAAGATATATCACCTTTAGCAGAAGTACCACTCACTTGTCTAAGTCAGCATGTATACAGGGTTTACAACAGCGTAACCCTCATCTGGGTTCACTTTTCACATTGTTTGTTTCAAGTGCACACTCCTTGTTCCACTCTACTTGAATAAGGACCCATTTCTCTTCCTAAAATCAGTGATTTATCTCCTTTTGGTGAACGAAGATTCAAAGAGCAGAACTTGTTGGTGGTAAATGGTGCCTAGGGTTTAAAAAATTGTGTTTAGAATGTATACAAGAGACTGTAGAGGATGAAGTTAAACTATATGCAACCCAAACTGATTTTATGTGCAAGTTTTTAATCCAAGGGATGCAGAAACTGTATGGTGTGGGAGAGGTGGAGGAAATAATACAGAAAACAAAAATGTTCTCAGCCATCAATATTTGCTGCCTGAGAAGGGGGTGAATCCTGCTTCAAACAGCCCTCTAAACGCCACCACTTAAAGGTCTGAAAGGGAGTTTTTTTTGAGGTGACATTCAAACCTTTAATAGTGGGAAGTCAGTTAGAAATAGACTGAAATAATAATTTTCTCTCATGGCAGCCCAGCAACTTTGCCACTCACTTACCTGTCCCCGGCAGCCTGGGCAGAGCAGTAACTTAATCCTGTGAGTTTTAGGGCTGGGGGGCAGAGGCAGTGTCTGCAGGTCTCTCCAGCCCATCCATAATTATATGGCTGGCAGAGGAGTGCCTCAGGTTGCACATTAGGCCCTTGCTGAGATTAGTAATTATAATATCAGTTTTCTCCAAATAGGTCTGACAGAATGGCACTGGTAGCAGAGGTGACTCAAAGTTTAGTAAGTCTTAGGGAAAGTTTACTGTCTCCTGCTGCTTTCTGTCTCACAAATTTGGCCTTTCTAATAACCAGCACCAGCCACAAACAGTAGGAATCCTTTTCAATCACTATTAGCAACACTTAATTTCTGTCATATTTGACCCCTGGCAAGCTGCAGCCCAGCAAAGAGCATTCCCTGCAGAAAGTAACCAGACATCCAGGATTAACTCTGTGACAAATGACATTTTTAAGGGTCCTTAAAAAACTCTGAGACAAATTCATAGCAGAAATCTGGAAAGCCCTTTACCAACCTCCAAATGAGATAAGGGAGAGCATAGCTCTTACTCAGTAGCATCCCATCTTTAGCTATTTCTTCTGTGTGACTTCATCTTTGCTGATACCTCCAATAGGAAACTGCTATCCTTCAGTGTCTTAAAAGCATGATAATGTTATTTCTGTTATATACAGAGAACTTTCCCAACACAAAGATGTTTTTCACCTAGATGTTTTCACTTGCAGCTCTTTCTGAGTAGTTCAGCAACTCTGTTTTCACTAGGGAAAAAGTGAGGCCCGAGGAGGTTGTTACAGCCACTAAGTTCTAGTCTATGCTTTAACTTTAAAATATTTTTTTCAGTTCGTCAGGAAAACAAATCTTTATTAAGATTTTGTTGTGCCCAAGAAAGAAATCATAGAGGGATTTTTTTGCCTGTTTAGTTTCTTGTCAAGACAGTCATACATTTGAGATGAGGTTGCTGACACGAGTGTTTGGGTAATTCACTTTTTATGGATCTAAAATGAGTGCACCTGGAAGAGGCAATCAGGGGGAGAAGAGAGCAGAATAACTCTGTCTGGATACAAGAACAGAGTAAATAGGAAATGCATAGACTTCTCCTCTTCAGACACTGCCAACTTGGTAATTTTGAGCTAGGTCTTGGATGCTCAGTGAGATCTACAAGATAAAGATGAGGCTGTAGTATGTTAAGGGTAATGAATATATTAAAAAGTCAGGAGAAAAAAATGTGACAAAACAGATAATGCAGGGCTTGTGATGCCACAGCTTCTTAATTGCTCTTCCCAGCTGTTCTTCCNAGATAATGCAGGGCTTGTGATGCCCTATTTATTCTCTATTTATTTTCTTCTTATTTTGTTTTCTGTGATTTAAAGAGGGGGGGAAAACAGAAAAACATCTTGGCCCATGATATATAACCATTCTGATCCAGCAGTCATCAGGGTCACCAGTGCTCTCCTTCTCTCCTGCCCAGAGACTTGGGCAGGCAGGCCAACAGCACTGGGGGCAGAGAGCTACCAGGATGTGGCAGACCCTGCCTTAGGTGGAAGAACTGCATTTTTTGCCCTTTCATGATCATTTTCTGCAATGCTCACAGTTGAAATTTAAACACATTCTGGAGGATGTGTGAGGGGCTGCAACTCAGCCTGTGCCCACAGGCTGTTGTCTCTGTGGCCTGGGAGCCTCCCTGGAAGCCAGGGTGAGGGCTGCTCTCTCTAGTCAATGAATATATGCCCAGTGCATCCTTGCTTTAGAGACTTGTGAGGTGCTTTGGTCAGCACCAGGACTCCTATTAGCAATTTGGGAAGTGTGCTGGTGGCTGGAGACAGAAGGGAGGACTCTGAACCCACTGAAGCAGTGCCATGCTTTTTGATCAGGAGTAGGAGGCTTCACTTGTTCCTACATGTTTTCCTTGCACAGTGCCTTGCACTCGTACCCCTACATGCAAAATCAGAGTTTTGCCACAGCTTCTAGACTTCTGTGTTCTGTCCAGTTTACATCTTCCTTGGCAACCCAGTTGTTTGCATACTCCACTTCCAGTCACCCAGCCAGCATCCATGGGTAGGGAGAACAGGCTGGGTGCACTCACATGCAGCACAGAATGACGAAAGGCTGGACGTCTGCTCAGCTGTGTAATGGACCATACCAGAGACTGGGATTAGGTGAATGAATACCTATGAGGTGCAAGAGCTGTGTCTCTCAGCCACTGATGTAATGATAACTGTATGTTAAAAGGTTGCACAAAAAGATTACAGTAGATACACGTGAGAGCATAGGGGAGGAAAAAAGCAACCGAACTTGGAGAATTGTTGTGTCTTTACAGGCCTGAAAGTGAGCATTCTTTAGAGCCATTGATTCACAACATTTGGCATTTTGCCGAAGACTAAGCTAGACTGGTCAAAAAAGAGCTAGACTGATCAAAAAGACTAAGTTAGACTGTTTGTGGTATGTTAAAATTTTGTTCTGTAATGGTTGCGGTCTGTGTTTGTTCTGATTGAATCTTGGAAATTTTGTTGTCAATGGTTTAGTGCATGTACTCCTGTCCTGTCCCCATGTTGATTTGCCCCTGAGTTGTACCTGCCCCAGTTGTTACCTTTTATGGTATTTCCCTGCCTTTTGTTCCAGTTCCTTCCCAGTCCATCATTGTTACCCTGCCCCTTTTTCCTGAACCTTCCCTGTCACTCCAACCGCAGACCAATCCTTCAAGTGTACTTCCCCTTGGGTGTGCCAGGGTGTCACCCAAACCTCGACGCCCCACTGGGGCATGTGACCTGTCCTCTCCTCCCACCTACCCTGGTTGGCCCCAAAGTTGTTGGCCCCAATCCTCCCCTGCAGAGTCTCTATTAATTATTTGTATCCACCCCCGATTTGTTATTGTGTAAAAACCCCTCCACGGGCAGTGCTCTCTGCTTTTCATCTGTGGACCCTTCTTGGAATGAATTGCCTTCTTGGAATTGAAAGACCCTTCCCTGGTCTTTATTCTGAGCCTTGGTGCTGACACACCAGCTGCTGTAGAGAGCAGCCTTGCTGCTGCTGAGCTTGGCAGCCCTGCCCTGTCGCTACCCAGACCCATCTTGGGCAGACGCTCGGCACAGTCCAAACAAGAGCTAGTGGGCTAAATTTATTTTCTCTGGCACTGCGTCATTAGACTGTGATGAAGGATCAACTACTACATGCATTGTGTTCAGTGGGATTGTCTTTACATTTTGATATGCTTGTAATAGACAGAGAGTACCTTAAAAGAAGGGCCAGCCTTGTTGCTGGGATTGTATACGTTGAATTGAAGGTATTTTGCAGCCATCAAAATATCCTTTAAGAGTACATTTAAGTTTTGACTGATCTTCTCCCTTATGCTTCCTGTCAAGGCAGACTGAGTCAGTAAAAATAGCACAGCAGAGCTGCAATCCTCTCACATGCTAATAGGGTCCATGGTTTGTACTAGATCAGTCAAGAGAACCTGGATAAAACAAAGCATGTTGAGCATGTGGAACAAAGTGTGTGACCTACTGTTGTCCCCACTCTACACCCTGCTCTTCCCACCTCAGAGGCTCTAGGCTGATACATTTATTAAAACAACATTAGTTGTGCTGTTGGGCAACCATCTTGGCTGAGGCAACCATCACCCCAGGCCAAGTATCCCAGTATTGTGTTTTGTCAGGTTGTTTTTCAGCTGACTGAAGTTCTCCAGCCATGCAGCATTACAAGCTCTCTGGTTGGGGTCAGTGGGAAGAGACACCTGAGGTGTGGGGGGATACCCAGGCACATGCTCAGCATCATCGCTGTTTCAAAGCCCAGGCAATGCCTGCTCTTTCAGTGCTCAAGCAGCTGAAGTCCACTTGTAGAAAAGATGGATTTTCCTTAGTTATTTCTTATTTGTTCTCCCTCTTAATGCCACTAATTGATTTTCTTTCACTGTGGCCAAGGACCTGGATTTCCAAGTTCTATCTGAGCCCAAAGGTACATGATACTTCTAAAGACTCAATGCAATTAGTGAAAAAGCCCAGTTAAAATTTCATCCACTATTGAAAATTTTCAGTGGAACCATGCTGAATCTGCAGAATGTGGGGCAGAAAAGACATCATAAAAGTCCAGTCCTACTGAAGAGGAGAGGTGTGTCTTGTGCCTAATGTATGGAATTGAGATCCAGGAGTCAGAAGCCAAATTTATGATTTCTCAAATTCCCTGGCTCAGCCTTGCTGTCTGCCCTTAGTGTTGCCATATGCTATCTGAACAAAGTTTCTGTGTTCCTGTGCAAAACTGAATTGCCTTAAAAAGCCAAAATGCCTGATACAACCAAGCTGTGCTCCTGAAGTTGCCATCAATATGAAGTGTCCCAGCTAAAGAGGATGGCTGAATACTTACCTTTGAGTTCAACTTTGTTTCTTGATCTAACCAACAATGTTGAAGTATTTTGGGCTTGTTGACTTGCTGCCATGCTAATGCCCTTTGTCATTGTTCATTTCTTTTTTGTGTTGCCCTTGTGTGAAAATCTGCATCTTTACATTTCCAGTGACAGACTGGTCCAGACTGAGTTAATATAAAGCTCTGCAGAGAAACAATGGAGCAGACTGGTATTAAAAGGAAGGGAAGAAGAGGTGACTCAAAGTTTAGGGAGTCTTAGAGAAAGTTTACTGTCTCCTGTTACTCTCCATTTGACAGAGTTGGCCCATCTAAAACCAACACCGGCCAGCAGCAGTGGGAATCCTTTTCAATCACCATTAGCAACACTTTTATTTCCATCATACTTGACCACAGCAGGCTGCATCCCAGTGAAGAGCATTCCTTTCAGAAAGCCAGCAGACATTCAAGTGCAGCGGATTTACTGTGTGAAAATGGCATTTTTAGGGGCTTCTGAAAATGTTTAAATGAATGCTCTTTTTTTATTCTTTCTCACAGCTTGATTCTCAGCTTAGAAAGCCCTTCTTGCTAAACAATTTTAGAGTTTCCTACAGGAGCTTAGAAGTTAGGTCAACGTTGGCAATATAAATGTTCAGTTTCTGCTGTGAAATTACACATTTCTTAAGGCCTCTATATTGTTAAAACAAATGTTTGTGGCTATTTTGTTCAGGGTGAATGAATCTGCGTTAGCTATGCATGTTTTCAAGACGACAAAAGAATTCTGCAGTCTTTTCATTTTGATGAAACTCTGCAGTAATGTTTGCAGGGATTTCTTGCTCTGACTAGTGGGACAACTTTCCATAGCGCAGCCCTATGCAAGTTGAAAAGAGCCAAAAAGAAAAATCTCCCCCCAGTTTGGCCCTATTCCTAAAACTTTCCATATCTCGTTAATCAGGAGACTGGTTTCAGGGCAGAGGGAGCCAGCAAAGGGACATAAAGTGAAAGCTTATTTGTTGGAGAGAACTAATAAGAATAAAGTCAGTCTCCATTTACCAATCATAGCTAAAGCAGAGTTACAAGGAGCTGGATAAATTCAACTTGTATAGCAGTGGAGTGCTCTCCTTCACTCCCCTGACTTCCCTTCACTCCCCAGACCATATTAAAGTGGCTCTGGGTTTGGTTCCTTTCCTGTGTAGAAATGCCTGGGCTCATGCCAGTTCTCTCTGGAATCAAAGGGAATCTCTCTTCTGCAGTGAGTTATGTGACGGGCAATTATGTGCAAATAACTATAAAAGTATGGGTTTTGTCAAGTTCCCGTAAAGTCCCTATTTATGTTCACAAACTTTTACTGTCTTCTTCCCTGAAGCTAAAGATTTCAGGAGCAGCTTGTGAACTTTGTGCCCCTCATAATTTATTTTTTCCTGATCCCACTTTCAGTGGTATGGCCTGCCTCTGTGATGGGATTTTCACACTCTGATTCTGCATACCTCTCCCTACACAACCTGTAATTGTGTTCCAGGTTAATTCCACATCCCTAAATTAATATCCCAGTCAACAAAGACAATCTTTTAGAATTACCAGGGAGAAATTATCATATTTAGGCAGTTTTTCAGCCCACCTATAGGATGAATCATCTCCCTAAGTGATTGTAGCTCATTGTTAATTATGCAGGCTGGGTGAATCATCCTTTAACTGAGATGCCACCAGTAAAATCAGGGTCAATCCAGGCCTGGGGTGTTCCTGCCAAAAGCTCTTCTGGGCATTCAAAGCAATGGGTACAAATTTGGTTTGTGTTAATGTGAAAACATAATGCAAAATGCAGTTTGAAAACCATGTGCTGTGGAACAGTTTGACATACTTCTGCTGTTCTCAGGGAATAAGAGTGGCAACATTTTGGGAGTCGTGAACATAGTTTGAATATTGGGCTTTTTAATGGATCCCAGTCTCAGTGAAAACAACCTTGACATTGCATCCTGTATGATCAGTGGCACAGCAGGAGTAGTTAGGCAGAGGGGATGGAGTGGTGTGTTCAGGAAAGTCCTAATGGAAATTAAAGATAAAATGGTGCCTCCAGTAAATTATGCTCCCCTACACACGTGTGGTGTGTTCTTTCTTATACCAAGAATATAGAGAATATTTAATGAACTGGATCTTAAGTCAATATAGTGTGTTTTGCCCAGCAACTATGTGGTCTCCATTAAATACAATACAGTATTTTTGATGGGCAAGCAAATTGGTTTCTTTTGTTTTGTTTTGCGTTGCTGACATTAGCCAACAGCTTACATTTTCAATTTCCTACAGTAAATTGTGCTTGTCCACTTTTGAAGAGCACAGAACAAAGGTGTATAAATGTGTATTTCAAGGGTGGCACTGTGGAAGATGGAGTTCAAAAGTGCAGGTTCTGCTCCCTTTAAACTAGATTGAGGTGAATACTTACCAGACTGCCAGTTGTATTTTTCTAGAAATCACTACCCTACCTAGAGTTCTCATGTCCTTTTGCACTCCTAAATTCTAATAGTATTAATTTAAAAGGTATTTTGGCTGCAATACTGTATTTAAATGACTGATTCATTCAAGTGCACTACAGACTGTAAGTTAGAACTTCATCACAGAATGGCCAATTCAGACTGAAGGTGAAATGTGCTCAATGAGCATGAGTTTATCTTGCTTCTGCCAAGTAAAACCATTCTTGTTTTAATGGTATTTTCCAGTGTAATGTCTATTATTAGGATGTAGGTGGGATAGTGCGTGTCTCCTGTTTTGGCAACAAAATCAGTAGCCGCTGGGTGCTGAGATGACTTGAAAGTGCAGCCAATGCAATGTTCACAGTGATCAAACTGGAGCTATTGCTGCTATGTCAGCTGCCAAAGATACATAGTTAGAGACTTCATTCAGGGAGAATGAGGAAAATTCATAGTCCCATGACATTAAACAAAGAGAACAGCCAAACCCCTTATTATGTATTTCCTTTTTTCCATTTCTTTGTATGTTTTTTTCTCCTCCTTTACATTTCTCATAAGGGTTCTTTGTTTAAAAGATTTTGTAGGTGTTGGTAACAAAAGCAGCTGAACTTGTAGTTTGATCCATCCAACCAGCTCCTCCTGCCACAGACAGCTGTTCTTTCCTTTCAAACCCTCCAAAACCACTCTGACCTAAATGTTTCATTTTTAAAAAGTGAATCATCAGTCATAACCTTTGTAGTAAGGAGAAGATACTTCTGAACAATAATTGCAAAATTTCCTTGCATTTCTTTTCAAATAGTGTCTGTTGCTCTTTGTGTAGCAACTGTCCTTTTTCTGCACCTACCAGTTCTTACTGTGTATCCTCTTTTTCATCCTCTCTCAAAACATGCTGATGCTTTGTCTTCCCACTTGTATCACATTCCCTGACTTTTACCCTTTCCATTTTGTTTCCATAGGCCTTTATTAGTACCACTGAAATTAATGGACATTTTGGCAATTTCTATGTCTATAGCAAAGCCAGATGCTGTCTAAGTGCTGCTGCACTTGGGCCAGTAGCAAATATATCAGGTTGCCTATGAAACTCCATCATGCTGATACTCTACAGGAAAACCAGCAGTGCTTTTGTTAGGTTAGCCAGGATGTACAACGTTCCTAAAGAAGCAGTCGGGATGTATGGAAAATTAAATCCAACTCCCAAGATGAATTGGAGATTGGCTTCCTCCCAGTTTTGTTCCTTAGGCTGAGATCTTTTGCAGACACGTGCTGGAGGAGGGATCGGGAAAGAAGGGAAAAGAAGGAATAGGAGAAAGGGACACTTTAAATGCCCTGAGGAAAAAGCTTAGCTGTCCTCTGCAGCAATTTCTAACTCTCAAAAAAACTGTAGCTTTCAGCTACTGAATGAGTACTCACCATTCCAATTTCTACTTTTTTTTCCTTTCTCTCCATTGAAGTATAAATATCAGTCTGTCCTAGTAAGATTGTTTGACTTTTGGAACAGACAAAGGTTAAAAAGTTGTTTGGAAAACTTTTCAGAAATATATCAAGAGCATGTGACCTGCCTTGTCTCCACATTGGAGAGCTGTGTTATAGAATCTCTACATGAACTGTTTGCTTAAGCTTCCTTTTTAGGTAAAATAAGGTTGTCCATGTAAACCAGACAAGGCAAGCCAACTGGAATCTTAAAAAAAAGGATCAGAGGTTGAGAGATGAAGAATCACAAATCAGGGATTGGAAAAAATGTCTATACTTTGTCCTGAACTTATCCCCTGTAAGCACTTTAGTGATGCATTAGAAAACCAGTAACCCTAAGCTTTTTCTTTTCTGGAGAAACCAAGAGGCATCTCCAAAGAGTGATTCTACTCAGCTAAAACCTGAGTCAGCCTGTCCACATAAAACATCTCCCTTTCTTGATGATGAGGGAAGCAAAGGACAACTCATTTTCTTTTTTTGGCATTTCAAGCAAATGCTTAAATTTGAAAAGGAAGAAATTGGTCCTTTATATGTACTGTGGGGTTACAGTGTGTATGAATCTGGAGGGAGAAAATAGGACCTTAGAGCCAGTGTCACAAAGGATGGACTGGCACATGAATGAGGTTGTACCTAAGGGACAAAGGAAAGAGAAAAGTTAATGGTTACTAGGAATAGATAAGAGTGATGGGCACTTGACAGAATCATCTTTAGTGACAGAGAGGAGGAAATGTGGAACAAATGTCCCTGGTTTTAGCCATGTTCAGTACACAGCAGTAACAAGACAATGCTAGAAGCTGAGAGTTAGGATTGCTTGGGAGGAGACAGCCAGATCATCTGTATGTGTAGTGGAGACTGGGGTAGACTACATGCAAACCTCTGTTTCTGAGAAGCTTGACAAATCAAATTATGCCTAAATTGTCTTGCTCACTGTCACTAATAATTTGCCACAAAAGCAGACAAAAATAAAATAACTTTTCTATGTTAAAAAATCCGCCCTAAATAATTTTGTATTTTCTCTCCAATATTTGTGCAGGATCAGCAGGGTCATAGCAATCCTTGAAAAGTTAGAGAATTTTTTTGCTAAGAGAACATTGCTCTCCCATTTGTTTATTGCTTCATCTGACACCTTAAGCACTTCCCATGTTGCTGAGAATTGTCTATAAATCTTGTATCTTGTACCAAATTAAGAAGACCATCTGTGAAAGAAAGTCTGTGTGAGGCGGTTTCCTGGAATGCAGCATTGATGAAACTGCACCTCTACGATCATTTTAAGCACTGCTTCCTCTGCAGAGAAGGGGCCAGGTTTGGTTTTCTGTTGAGCAACACAGAGCTCCAGTGAATCTGTAGTTTGCAAATCTGTGTTGATTGAATTTGTGTATTAATGGTTATAAGGATCTTCCTCCTTCAGCTATAAATCAGATTTTATGGTATTAATTCATAGAAAATGATTAGAGCATCCCAAATAGGTAAAGATTTACAGGTTTAATATTAGCTGCTTGACTGGCATCTCCTCTTGATGTTGTAGTGCCCGAAGACTGATTGGAGTTTGTTCATTTTTATGGAGTTTTTCTTCATTAATAACCTGTTTCTGACTCCCTCAAACATGTGCTAGGGACACAGAGACAGTTATTTGTTCTGAATATGAGGGACTGTAGGTTAAATGTTTTCCTTCATTTCACATTAGTTACAGTCCTGTATTCTCAGCCTTAATCAGCAACTCACTGCTGGGAGTGAAACAGCAAGGCAGTCGGGTTATGTTCTTCATGATGAGTTTCTGAAAAGTCAGGGAAGTCCACTGTGAGAGTGTGCTGGCTTTTTCTTTTTTTTTTTCTTTTTTTTTTTTTCATCTGAGCATGCAAAAATTATTTCCATTTTGAAGAATGTGCAATCTTTATTAAAAAAAATAATCTTTCTGGAGATTTGAAGATATGACAGACAACAATTCAGAAAATGTTTTCCTAGGTAGGATGCAGCAAAGAAGAAACAAAATTATATAAGAGAACAGTTTGTGAATTAGCACTTGTGTATTGGAGAGGGTAGAGGGCAATGTAGAGAGGATCAGAGATGTAGTAATTGGGTCTGGGAAGGTCCTGGACTGTCAGGAGGATATGGTAGACTTTAAATGGTATAAAATAGGAAGAACTTTGTTGAATGACAGTTGAATTCCTGTGTTTTAGTGTCTGCATGCACATAACTTGTATCTCTGAGTAACCACATTTCTGCAGAAGAAAAGGCTGTGTAGGCATCTCGACTTTAATCTCCTCTTAAAAATAAACATTGCTGCAGAACTACCTCCATGTTTAATCCAACTCTTTAGGCTAATAGCAAACTTGAGAGTGCTCCCTTTGATTTTGATATAAACATTTTTCTTTTCTGGAAGGCACTGTACCTTTTGATCTCCTGAAAATTAGATGCTTTTTTGATGTCATCTCTCTGTTATGGGTCACACTGCTATTCAGTAAACAGCGAGATCTCAACACTACTGATTTCTCACATTGCTCATTAGTCCACTTAGGGATGAGGTATGGTCAGGTTTATCCATCATGATGGAACATGGATAAAATCAGTAGTTTCCCAACTGATACACAAATATAAGCGTTTTCCAAGATTTATCTCATCTTGAGAAATTTTCTTGCTTTGATTCAGCTATTGAGTCATGTTCGAAGAAGTTCACTAGTCAGAAACACACCATCAGCTGAAGTCAGTGCAGTCATCCACTGTGCCTGAAAAACTGTCCCTTTTCCTGGACTTTGTTCAAAATCCCTTTCTGTAAAAGGCAGCAGCAGTTTCATTGCCACTGCAACAAGGTGTAGTTACTGGTGGGAAGGAAAGACTTCATGATTGCCTTAATTTAAGAAATGTATATGGTATAAAAAGTTGTGGACTCTTCTGGTTTTCCTTCCAAGAAGCTGATGTGAAAGTGAATTATTACTACCACAGAGAAACAAAAGTGTAATATTAGGATGTTTATATTTTAAAGGTGATCCACGCACAGTGCCTGGAGGATCTTATGATGAGATGTCACATCAAATAAGAAATACAATATTCAAATTCAGTTGTCATGAAAAGAAGGTTTTACTTTGACTCTATTCCAGCACTGAATCCATTCCAGAAAAAGTCTCAGTTTCAGAATTATTTTTATTTTGCTTTGAATGCAGTTCACATACTCTAAATGAAAAAGAACTTTCATGTTGTGATTAGAGAAAGTAGCTCAAAGAACGTTTTAATGCTACTTGCTCTTACTTTTGATTTCATGTTCCAGAAATGTCTGTGGTGCTTGCTAAAGATCATAAAGCATCATCAACCTCTCCTTTGCCATGCATAATGAAAGCCAGGATTTCAACAACACTGGAAAGAAGCTTTATTTACATTGCACAAAGGAAAACAACTTTTTGAAAGACCAACATTAATCATGAACAGTACAGTGAATCACATTGTTTTCACAGAAAAACACAAATCAAATGCTTTTACTCAAGCTGAAGACCTATTTTTTGATTTTGAGAATAACACTGTTAATATTTAGAAGGCCTAATGCTCTTTACCCTTGGTTATTTCAATGATACTTTTTAATAACATCTAGATTCTTATTTGTTATTTTTGCTTCTTTGAGAAATACGTTTTTCTTACAGTCTGAATGCTTTTTGAAAAGGTGTGTGAGATTCCCTCGGATTTCCCCTGAAACAAGTCAAATACTTGCCTCAATATTTTCAATTGATTCCACTTTTTAATCCTTCAAAAGCAGTTTGATGCAAAAATTGCATCTTCATGTATTGAAACTCTACATTTCCTTCTCAACCATTTTTGTTCACTGTTCCAACGAGAACACAGCTTCTGTGCTTCTAACAATGATAATATATATCATTAAATACATTACTTGTAAGAGTTCCTGGGTCATCTTCCTGGTAGTTCCCTTCTGTTATCATCCATAGGTATTTACATGAAAAATCTGTGACAGCTTGGAAAAATAAAATGGATTAGTACCACAGTGTTCCTGTTTCCTGGTCTGTTGTTTTTCATATACCTAGGAAAGTCCCATCCTACCTAACACTAATCTTTTTGGCACTGCCCTTTAATTGCTGCCACCTATCTGATCAAATCAGGGCAGAAGCTGCCAAGTTCTAGTATTTCCTTACTTTATTCCTTGAAGAATGTCGTCGTCTCCTTGTTCCTGAATTTTTTCTGTACATCTGTTTGTGACTATTCCCCAAAATAGTGTGTGCTCATAATTAGTGGAGCTTTTAAGCAGATTTAAGCCACTGTTCCATAATCACTTCTTTTCCCCTCTTTTTCAGGCATTCTTCTATGATAGACAGATATATTTCATTACATTATATTGTCCCTTGGCAGATTTCCTCTCATTATCTTAACGTGAATGTTTATAGACAATGGATTCAATGTGCCAGTTAAAACAGCTTTTGATTTTGCTTATCTGAAGCCAAAGTTCTTGTCCTCTCGTGCACAACGAAGCTATGTGTAAAAAGATATTCAGCTCTGAATGAGATCACTAACATCTGTTGCTGCACATAACATTTAATCCTCAAACACCATCAACAACAACAAAAACCAGGCAATCAAAAATGCATAAGTGGAGAAACATGGGTGCTGTGAGTGCATCTTCTGTTGCTCTTTACTGCTGCCGTGCCTTTTGCACACAGTGGTGTTCTCTCAGCTACAGTAACCTGCCCTTGGGAAACCCTGGGGATTATACAAGTGAAAAAAAAAAACTTTCTGAGAAGAGCCACTTAAAATGCAGCCTCTGCCTTTCATCCTCTGGGCATTTTATTTCCAGCCCAATGCAGAGGTGGAAGGGTGGTGAGAGAGGTACTGAAGTGGTCAAGAGTGTTTATTAAATAGTCTCTGATATGCAGAGATTAACCTGACCTTTATGGTAAAATTAGCTCCTAATCACTCCAGTTTGCTCCTGATAGTATCCAAATACAATTGTGTATCTCTTCTTTGTGATACTCCTGAGAGATAAAAGATGATTTGCAATTTTCCAGTTGTCCTGAACAACAGAAAGGAGCAGCCATACCTTCAGGTGTTCTTTGCATTGGTCATTGAGACACATCTTGACAAATTTGTTTTTCTTTTCCTTTCCATATTCTGAGAGCTATGGTGTCTCCTGGATCAGGAGCTGAATAAGGTATCTGGGCATTACACAACCTTTCAAAATGCTGGGACCCTCACCTTGGAGCATTTTCAGAAAGCTTGGGAAGAGCCCTGCTTCTAGATAGATGTATTTTTTCTTTTTGTGGATGGCAGATGGTCTTGGCTTGTCACAGAAGTGTCCAATGCTCCCAGAGTCCGATAACCTTAGCCAACTGGGTCACAACCCTGTGTACTCATGAATTCTTGATAACTTTGCTGAAACCTCACATATTCTCTTTACTGCTTTTCTTAGTCATAGGGATTCTCCCATGATTCACTGAGCACTCTGTCAGACTTACATTTGTCGTGCTCCACTGACATGTGTCTTGAAGCTATGCTGCTTTTTAAATACTGGTTAAAAATAGCATGGCAATGATAATGGGAATAATATAACAGTCTGATGAAATAAAGTAAATTAAAGTTTAATGCTAGCAGTAGAGGTTAGTTATGACATTTTTGTTACACTGTTCTGTCTTCTAGAGTTTTAAGTCCTTGAAGAAGGAAATGTTTATGGAGTTTTGTTATATAACATTGCTGTTGTAAATGTACCTGCTGGTCTGGTGCTATTATGTTCCCCATCTCCTTGACAGCTCTGAATTTTCATAGATTTCACAGAAAGTTCATCATAGTCTTGCACAGGCTGTTCCATCAAATGGAAATTCGTGTCTCATGTCCTTTCCAGGAGTCAGGGTTAATGAACTTGCCCCAGGATTTCCTGCATGATTTGTGTTGGGTACCTGTGGTTATACCCTAGCATTCCTTGCAGTGAAACAGATGTTTGTCACACGGCCCTAAACACATAAATCAGCCCCGGTCTTTGCGAGCAATTTGTGAGCCAAAGGATTCAGTTATGGCTCTAAATGGGCCTGGGCCACAATGCTGTGAGATGTGCTTATTTAACAGAAATTCTAGAGTGTTTGGCACATTATGTTTACCAGGGTGAGGTGAACAGGAATGAAATGCAGTCCTGGAAAGGGAACTGTCATGCAGATGACTCACTGCAATCAAACACTTTGAAAAAATATGGTCTCTAAATGTTATGTCTACAACTAATTAACTTTATTTATTGTAGGACCTATAGAAATACAGAAACTGTGAAGTTTAGGGAAAATTAAATTAGGTTTTCAAACAAATGCTAGGCTGCTCAGCATTCCTTTTTTTTTTTTTTTTGAAAAAACTCCAACAATCTCTTTGCCAAGTAAAGTGAAATATGCTAAAATGCAAATGTTGATGTGTTTCAAGAAGGAAATTCAGTCACTGACTCAAATCTTACTTTGAAAAATTGAAATGTTAAAATCATCCAGGTTTCAAACTGAAAAGCAGGCTCATATATACACAGACTTTATTTGATCAGAAGCTTTGATGTTTTTTCTTTAATCCCCTTCTCCAGACTCTGTATTTTCCCCCATTGAAACATGCCATTTACAAAATGTACTCACACTCAAATAGGCACACTTGCACTAGAGCTGACAGACTTAGTTCCAGTTTTGACTATGTATGTATATATGTATGTATCATACAATACATAATGATTTTTTTTCCCCACTTTGTTACTAATGTCTCAATATTGTTTGAGTATACTTGCATAAGGATTGATACCACTATAGACTTGATGCTATGTGCTGTTGACTACAAGGATGGAAAGGATAAAGTTTAGGATCCAAACTCCTCAGTGAAAATACTGTGATCTTCAATGCAGTGTGTGTAGGAGCAACAAATAAAAACAAGTGATGCCTCACTGATGCCCAGGGATAGAATAGGCCATGTGTTCTTTGCCTAAGGATTTTGATGATTTGTTAATTGCATCAAAAGACAAAAGAGAGGGGAGAGGAGAGGGATGTACTCTGTCTTTACAGAGGGTGAGTATCTGAAGGGCCAAATCCTCTATTGGACAACAAAAATAATGCCTTTCCAAGTAGGTCTTAGGAAACAATTTTTCTCTGCAAATCTACTGATCCTCGTACAGCACTGAGAAAATAGATTGAGTACTCAGGAAATAAGTGATCTTAGACAAATTAACACTGCACAGCACAATCCATTTCAACTTCAGATCTTGGAAAAGCTGTTTGAAGACTGAATTCACAAGCGAGCTGTAGGCTGTCACTCTTTTTCCCTCATCCAGATAATAGTCCCGCCTCTTGGCAGGCAGAAACTTGCTCTGTGAAATCCTGCATCATTTGTAGAGCAGTCCAGGAAATCATGGCTCTGCTCACCAGCCAGCATGGCCATGTGGACACAGAAGGGCTAGAACATCTCTCTTCAGCCTGGGCAGGGCAATGTCAGTGCAGCACTGAGTCTAAGTTCACAGGGAGCCCTGCCAAGTGCCTTCAGGCTCCAGGCTGGAGGAATTGTGCACGGGAGCCACGAGAGGGAAGCCCTGAAGAAAGGCTGTGGCCAAAACTATAGAAATCAAGTCTAGGTCTGAATAAAGCACTTTGCTGACCAAATTTGGATTGTCACCAATTGCTTCTACTTAATGAGACCCTGTGGAAAGCAGTTCCTTACACTATTAAACTTCCGAAAGAGGGGGAGCAGAGCTTCTAGGTCGGTGATTAACCAACTAGAATAATGAATTGTGTGTGAGACACTTTAGGGGATAGATATGATTCAGTTTGTGGAAAGAACGAGGTGTCATTTCATTTTTTTAGGGATGTAAGTTTGTAACTAATTTTTGTCTCTCCTTGCCAGCATAACGGTTTGAATGTTAATTTAATTTTGCAGAATATCATTTATGTAAATGTAATTAGAAGGGAAACATGATCGGGAGATGCATAGCACCAAAGAAAATTTATTACTCCAAGGGGTATTGCTCTAATCATTCAACTGCAATATTGAGTTTCCCAAGATTTAATCTAAAAGCAATAAATTACAAAAGGCTAATGTCCTGCCCAACAAAAAGCTGTCATGAACCCAAGTTTCTGTGGGGAAAAAATTCAACTTCATTTCAGCAACAGGCTCTCCTCGTTTACACATTCCTTTTATGATTCCAGTCGAGTCAAAGTAAAATGAATACAAATGTGAGAGTTTGAACACTTTCCCTGAATATGTATGTGTGTCTGTTGGTGATTGTAATAATCAGCAATTCAAGGCACTAGGACTCTGTTATCTCAGGCAAAATTAGGAATGCAGTCCCACAAAAATACTGCAAATTCTTCTCCCCACCTTCACATGACCCTTTGATTTAAGGGAAGGCAAACTTAAGTCTGATTAATTCCAGTGTCCATATGAATGTCTGTTGCTAATGTGCCGTTGTCTTTGTTCTGCCAACAAAATGAATGAGAAGAAACAAGCTGTCCTTCTGCCTGTGTTAGTGACTGCAACCTATGTGCTCCGTGGGAAACACTGTCCATGTGGGGGAGTCACCCTGTAGATTCTGATGGGCTGGATTTACTAAAGAGACAATTTTGCAAGGTGGAATGGAAAACAAATCAAATAATACTGTGCGCTTACTTCTCAAATCCCTTGAATAGCAGTTCTGCTGTTCAGGGAGCATCTCTCCACTTGAGTAAACCTGCAAGAAAAATTTGTCAGGAAATAAACAATAGCTAGGCAAAATAAAAATTGGTAAACTCCCTTATGTGTGGGCTAAAACACTGTTAAGTCCTGGGGTTTTGTAGTGCAATTTAGTATGAAGGCTGATGCCAACATTACACTTCTCTGGAAGTGGAGTAATTAGTACAGGAAATAGGTTTCTTATGTTTTATTTAGCCAAATTCATCTCTGGTTTAACTCCACTGTAACCTGCATTAAGTTTGTTCTTATTTCCCAGTGTTTCTCTGCATAGTTCATATCATGATCTTTAATTCGCTGTGATTGTCTTTTTAGGTAGGGACCATAGTTCCTCTCTCAATTTGTTACTATCAATTATGTCATAAGTCTTCATTTCTTGGCTTGCAAAGTGAAATCCATCAGATCTACAACAAGTTTTTACAAAGTACTCATTGGCAGGTTTACAGATTGCCACAGCTGTACATGGGACACAGGGAGAAGCACAGGGCTGCAGCCTCAAAGGCACAGAGAAGTAGGGGGAAAAATGCAAGGAACAGAGAAAAAACAATTTTGTTAAAAGCAGGGAGGGAGGGCCTCAACATATGAACTGCTCATTTCCATGTGGAGGAAAAGTACATTTTAGGAGGATGGCTGAAAGCAGCAACGAGCAGTCCAGAAAGCGAGAGAACGTGACTGAACTGGTAGGGCCATACAAACAAGCTCGTGAGGCTCAGAACCTGCTGCTCACCAGCAAAGTCAAGTCAATTATGAATATGATTATTGAAATCAAATCAGTATCTTTTTCCTCATCCCAAGCAAGTTCTGGAGATAATGATTGTGGCTGAGATGGCTGTGAGGAGTGCTGGGGTCCCGTGCTATGATGGCACTGGGCAGACAGGGAGATATCTGCCTTCCCCTCCTGTTCCTGCCTCTTGCACTTGTGGGAGAGAGGAGGTCCTGTGCTTGGAACTTTTCTTACAGGGTTGCTTCCATGTAGCAGACACCCCAACTTATGTTCCAGTTCAGCTAATGCAAAGTCAAACTGACAGGAGGAAAAGATGGTTCAATAGATTCATACCAACATTCATACGTGTCAGTTTTTGTTCTGTAGAGTACTGGTGTGAAGCTGTTAGGGTTGTAATTCTCCACCCACAGCTGTTTTGGGAGGTCCAAATGTGTGCAGCAGAGCACAGGACAAACTGCTGTGGGTGCACCTAATTGACAGTCAACATGCACAGTACTAATCATCTCATTCTTGATTGTGTTCAAGTACATCACAGATCAGGGCAACCTGAACAGAAAGCTGCATGTCTCTGCTATATAATTGCATCGAGGTTGTGTCACAGCCAGGGTTATTTCCATGGCTTTTTGCAGGCAGATCAGTTGAGAAGGACAAAAACGCAGAGTATTGGTGGGAAAGGTCCTGCCTTGGTGATCTACTGGGTACAAGGGCTGCAGGATGTAGTACTAAGAGGCCTGAGATGTATTTTTAATTTCACAAGATGTAATTGGTCTAGTTGTGAAATAACATCTAAGATTTTTGTCTCTTTAGTTTTTGCATAAGGCAAGAAGGGGAACCCTGCGTCATGGAAAATGTTTTTTGCCCCAAGTCAAGACTACTGTTCTATAATTCCTTAAGAGACATACACAAAGATTTTATTAGTCAAAGATGATCTTCCAAGATCATCATAATTTATTACAGTTCTTGTGTTTTCATTCCAATGAGATTTATAATTATAAACCGGTAATTAAAGAGGCTCCACTCTGTAATTCCATAGGAATTCCACTGTGATCTGACATTAATTAGCAACCAATTATAAATTATGATATAACTTATATGAAACCCACTAGTTTCTGGATGCCTTCTTTCAGTTACAAGGAAATGTTAGGAAGAATTTTGCCTGTGTAAGATGGAGCCTTGTTACAGGTTGATCAGTAGCACCATGGGCTGTGAACATATTTCCGTGATGCAGCATGGATGGGTAGATTCAACCTGCTATCCTCATCTTTCTTGTAAGAGGCGTTTTTCTCACAGGATTTCAACCTTCTGTCATGTCAACAGGTGTGCATTCTTTGATGCTTCGGTTTTATCTGACTTGTTATGTAGATCAGAGTGACATGGTGCATTGCTTGTTGGCTGATGCAAGCTCTTTCTGCCTTGAAAGTGTGTTTTAAATAATTACATCCAATCAGGAAAAAGAGAAAAATAGTCACAGGTTCCAATGAGAATGTCTGTGGGGTAGAGAATATGTGACAGCAGAAAAGGGGATAGACAATCAAAACTCTGGCATTATTTCACCTTCTGCATGAAAGATCTGATATCTAATGAAATTTGTATGTCCCCAAAATCTGACAGGTAAAATTTTACCTAGAGGTAGGTTGGTAATAAAACACCTGATGCATATGGATAATTAAGACATAACACGTATTTTTCCTTTTTTCCTGCTTTTCTTTTTATATTTTAATTATTTTTTTTGTGTGAATTCAGATGAGTTATCACCATTAAGCTTGTCAGAAAGGAGTGAGGAGTGGGATAATACCCAAATCCATTACTTGCAAAAACATGTAGAGTACAAGAGACCTAAAAGGAGAAAACAGATCCTTTTTGCATGGATGAAATCATGAGGTAAGTTTTCAAAGTCTTGCTCTGCTGATTAATTTCCACCAACTCTACTAAATCTAATGAAAATCACATGTAAATATTTCTTTGTGTGCTTCTCTCTTCCCTCTTTGCAGCTTCTCTCTGTCACCTTCTGCAAGTCTTTTGGTCAAACCTCTAACATTTTTCCCAAGAAATGAGACATCTGATCTGATTGGGGTTTGTACAGGTAACAGAGTAAAAGGAAGTGTGATCTTTAAGCCAAGTCCACATCCATCTTCCATCATAAAGCACCTCTGATCTAAGCATGAAGCTGCTCAGGAAAGTAAAAGTGTGGTATATTTAGCAGCCAAATTTTGTTGGCTTTGGAGTCCCCACTGTTCCTCAAGTTCATCGTGGTTGCATGGCTATGCATACTTCATCTTTCAATTTTTTGCTGTTTTACAACAGGGAAATTTATGGGAGCAATCCTCTTATTTAAACTCAGACAAATCCAACAATCTTGACCAATAGATGGTCCTGACTGTTGTGTTCTCCCTCATTAAGGGGCCTGTGCCTATTCTTCTATAAAACAGATGAGATTTCAGCTTGGAAATTCCCATTAAAATCTCATTCTGTTATGTTGCATCTAAGTGGTTATCAGGATATTTCTGAACATCTTTGCCAGTAAGCCAGAGAAGTGTCACTGACAGCAAGGAGCAGAGTGCAGCTTTAACGTAGGGAAATGTTATAAACTCACTCCATCAGATCAGCACCAGCAGTGACTGAGTCTACTCCTGTTGGACCCAGAGAGTACACGTGAACTAAATTTGCTGCTTTTACTTGTAACTATCCTTAAAAGGGATTAAGTTTTTCAGATCTGGCTACACGCGTTTCAGATATTATTAATACATTCTCTTGGTTCTGTGCCTAAGTAAGATTTAGAGGAGTTTGGAGAGCAGCTGGACACTAAAGCTTTAGGAGGCCCAGCGTCAAAGCAGGGCTCATAGTAACCAACATTCTGTCAGCAAATCCTAATGCTCTATATTTAACCTACTGTTAAAATTATCTTTTGTTATTTTTGCTTACCCTAATCTCAAACTTTGGTTTTTGTATGTTTGCAGAACAAGTCAAGGTCTTAAGGCTATAAAACGTGTCTCACTGCTTTTGTTTTAGTTCAATGTTGATTTGATGACATCTGAAAGGGCAAATGAGAAAGGCAGGTATTATGTTTCAAGGAGAGAGTTATAAAAGTCTGAACTACATCCGAAGTATATTTTACTCCTAATAATGAGAACTGGATGAACAGCATTTAAAAAAATATTAACCTGCCCCAACTACATTGGTTCGAATGTAACTGATCTAATGCAGTTCTCCAAAGAATAATTGATATTATATAATCATAACTGGCAGTTTATGTCATGAAAGTGACACTTGACACTTTCCTGCTAACAAGTTTCGCATCATCAATTAAAACATCACTTGTGTAATGACATTTTAGTAACAAGTTTAATATCATCAATTATGACATCACCTTCTTTTATGGCATCAAGGTTGAATAAAAGGTTTTCTTTAGAAAAATGAAAAACTAAAAGAAAAATGGAGGAAGCCTTAACATTGCCTCTCATCTTGTCTTCATGAAAAGTACATATGTTGTATTCCTCTGGCCACTGTCCTCATTAGGGAGGATCTGAAAGCTAAAAAGCTACAAACAATGGTGAAATAAAAATGGAGAACTTGCTTCAGATTAGCACAGAAAACCTCCTAGTAGATAGTAGTGTCCTTTTCATCACACCAATGAAAATCTTTGAGAAATGGAGAAGAAAACATGGGCATGTTTATGGAACCTGATGAACTCAATTATAGTGCAGTAATATTTCCTGAGATGTGGTGTAAAAGTTCAAGATTGCATCATTGCCCAATAGTCAATGTTCTTTTTCTTCATGGTCAGTGGCTTTGAAGTAATCCTTTTTATATTATTCTTTATGGAATGGTCCAATTTTGGTGCTGGGTCTGGTGTTCAGACTCTTCTGGACACTAGATTTTCTGACTCTTAGTGATTTGAATTCTCAGTTGGCAAATGGCTCCATTTATTCCTGTCTATTTAGGCTTATGGAACCAGACAGGAGTCAGACATGAACAGAGTGAAGAGGATTCCCAATTAAACAAATGTCTCTATGAATGTGTGTCTTTGTAGGATTAACTGCAAAGAGTCAAATGTTGTCAGTATTTCATGTTTTCAGAGCTGCCTTTCTAAAGGCACATGGCATCAGCTTCCCTCTCTTCCAAGGTCAGTAAGTGTTATTGGTGACCACAGCCACAAGCAGAACAAGCCATAACCAAGCATTTTCAGAATTTTTCCTTTTTTTTTTTTTTTGTTTTGGAGCTGAATCTTTATCATATTAAGTTGTGCTGAACTCTACTGTGCTGACTCTATCCTGAGATTGAGCTTATCTTCTAGTGCTCATGTAGAAACTTAGCCTTGTACGTGCAAATTGGTCCCTCTGAGTTCATGTGCTTCTCCCATGGCTTGCTTTTGTATCAGGTTCTTGGTTTGCATTTCAAGGGTGGTTTGAAAAGTGGGAAAAGAATCCTAGGTAAGAAGTCACGTTCACTTTATAAAATCTGGACAATTATTTTATATTTACTGGGGCGGAAACATTTCCCTGAACAATCCAGAATTATTTCCCTTGCCAGACTGTAAATCCAAGATATGATAAATGGGTGCCACATGGCATCTGGGCTCTGTACTCTGGATTAAGTGTCCAGCACTCAAGAATTGCCCTTATTCCAGCAAGAAAGTGATAATTCAGTAAGTATGAAAACACTTCTTAAATTACACACAAAATTTTAAGCAAATCTATGTAAATTGACAGTGCATATCTTGGTGGTCTCCTGAGGATGCCATGATTTACCTACCCTCTTTTCTCAACATTGTTTCAAAAGTTTTTTTGCCCCATGAATATTTATGTCAATGCCTCATTTGCTGACTGAATTTCCACTCTACTGGAATTATGCTTCCCCATTGTACATGCAGGAAAGGTGAGCTGTTAGAGGTGAGAAAAAGAGACTCTATGACCTTTAGGAAATAGCAAGTGGCACTAGGTAAAACCTATTCTGTGAGGGGCTACTTATGGATTGGTTGGACATAATTACAAAAAAATTATTTTCTCACTGCAACAATTAACTTGTGGTGCTTCAGAGTCTGAATCTCCAGAAACTCTGTACTTTCCCAAATTGACTTTTCCCATTGCCACTCTAAGGCAATGAGTAATTCTTAAAATAGGTGTGAGTGATAGATACCACATAATTCGAGTTATGAGTATGGACTTATTTACAGCTGGAATTTTTTTTAAAGTGAGTTGTAAATGTTAAGGTGCTAGATTCAATGCTTATAAATGTGTTTCCTTGGTGATAAAGCTTTCACTAAGCATGTTATCTATCTGTGCTCTCTCATATGCAGACAAGAAATGATTCACTCTGTGTGTTATAGGTCTTGTGCTTTAAAATTGAATCCTCTATTGACTAACGGCTGAGAAACATAGGAATCAAATCCACAGCTGTTTTTTCTTAAAAGTGAAATTTTGGCAAAAGTAGCGAAGGCTTTAGTGCATTAGAAAAGTGTGCATTTTTAAAAGTTGTTCCACTTCCTGTTTTCTCTCTACAATACTCCCTGAATTTAAGAGTTTTCTTGGTTTTCATCTTGCAGTTTCAGCAGAACAGGGCTTTGATTTTGCATGCCGCTCTGCTGCCAACTAAATACAAAGAAGATGTTAGTTTGTGGGGGTACACATAGTAAAGGAATAAACACACTGAATGAAATCCTTCTGGGACAAAAAAGCAATTTATCTGATGACTGAAACAGTGGTGGTTGGAAATCTCTTCAGTGGAGACACAGAAATTACTTGGAAAAGGTGAGGTGAGACAGAAAGATTGAGCAAAAACTTCCAGTAGAGTCAGAAATGCTGGCCCAGTTGATATCAGTGGGAGTTTTACCATTCTTTCCACTTAACCTTCCTTTGTAAGTAAAGTAGGGGCTACTTGGGCCACTGGATATATGCGAGTAGTTACCTGGTCATCCCTGTTTTACTCTGGCCTCTGATTAAGGGATGCTCTTGCATGTCATCAGCTCCAGCACCCAGGACATTAGAGGGGTCATAACACAGAACAGGTAGATGCAAAAGATGCAGAGACAGAGGCCTGCTGCCAGTGAGACGCTGCTGGTCCCAAAACACCCTCATCCTGGCACACATGACACGTTAGGGTTTGAGAACTATAGATGGCATAGGGTTATGGGCATTAATTGCATCATTAAGTAGTGGGGTCACAAAGAAACCTGGTCTCAGCTATGCTATAACTGGAACAAACAATTAATGAGACAGCTTACAAACTCATAAGGCAGGACAGGGGCAGAGTAATAATCACCCATTCTCTGTGTTTGAGACTTGAGTTTAAATATGCCCATTGTTTGCATAAGTAGTCGATGGATTGAAGGGGAATGGATCTGACTTTTTCTCAGCCCTAGTGCCTGTTTCAGGGGATGGCTTTTCTTTTCTTCTTATTTACGCCAGCATGAGCTCCGAAACCCCCCTTATTACATAGAAATCATCAAAGACATTTAAATTTGCTTTTTATCTCGAATTTCAAGTTTTGTTTCTACGGTTTAACATTTTGACAGCTGCGGTGTTGTAAAGTGAACTGTGAACTATTCTGTTCCCAATGGTCTTATCTAATTTCTTTAAGTAACCTGCTGATGACCTTGCATATGCAAAACCATTCTATACAGTTTTTAAGAATATTGTTTTGGGAGCTTCAGATGGAGTAAAGTTAATACAAGAACCCGTTCAAGTGGCACTGAGTTTCTGAAACACAGTGAATAAGAGAAACCTTCTGACCCTGCAGCTTTGAAAGCCTCTTGTCGGCCACTTAGGAAAAAATGAGCCAGATTCAGATCTCCTTTGCTTCTTGTTTAGCCAGCCATAGCCCAGGCTGTAGCAGCTTTGTGGGAAAATGGGTTCCCTGGTGTGTGCTGATGACCCCACACAGGTCTGAGTTCTGTTACTGCAACAGAGACAGCCTTTCTGGCAGCCCTAGATAAATTCTTGTGTCACTTATGAAAGCTGTCAAGGTCTGGCATTGCTTTTGGAGAAACCTTAGAGCTGGAGCACAGGGCCACCACACCACAGGCCAGCCCTACAGAAACCCACATGGAGACTCCCAAGATCACTTGATTACTTGTAGAGATGGCTCGATGTGCTGTCTGTCTCAGGGGCACGAATCACGTAGGTTCTGAGAAATCTGTTTGTTGCTGGCTCGGCATGAACGTAAATGGAAATATGAAAGTTTTGCATGTCAGCCTCCAAGAGCACCAGCACCCTGCACGTGGCTCTGATTAGAGCCCTGAAGAGAGGAGGAAGTTGCAATGCCTCCTAGAGCCCATATTGCTGTTTTTGGATTTGCTGCTGTTGTTGTCTTGATTTTGGAACAGCTTTTGCTGGAGCTGTTGCCTAGATCCTGATTTTGGCATTGTTTTGTCTTCACTTATGCTGTTTTGTCTCAGTTTATCTTTGGAAATGTCCAGAAATGAAAGGAGAACCACTTTGTCAATAGTGCAGGGGACAGAAAGTTTGTCTCCTTCACTTTGGTTGGCCTTGAAATTCCCCTTAATAAGTATTGTCATTAGATTCTCACTCCTATCATCCACTCTGTCTATTCTACTTAAATATACTACTTCCAAATGTAATAAATCTGGAAAAAATGTGCCTACTATTTTTCTTTCTAAATCCTGTCCAAAGAAAATGAACCAGCAGTATAGTTCCACTATAGGAACTGCTGATTTTGCCACTTAATTTTCTCTCCCTTCTTCCCCATATCTCCAGGATACGTAAACTCCTTGTCACTCTCACAGCTATGCACTGCCTGTCCAGGAACACATGGTAAAATTCCTACCATTACCTACTCTTTACACTCAGACAAGCATTAGGCCAAGATCCACAAATGCGATTTCTTGCCTAGATTTTACCCATTCCATTAAAAAGTTTGCCATTTAAGAGGAGAAGACACAAAGCACACAAGCTGCCCTCTAGGCTGGAAAATTCCTCTAGAACATCTCCCTTGGAAAAACACCTCCATCAAAACAAACAAATATAAGTGAATTGGAAGAATTTGGTTTCACCTAAACTGTGGCTGGATTTAGTAGAGACCAGTTTCCTTTGTGAAAACTATCTGAAAGTGGAGTGAAGTGAAAAGATGTATTCCTCCTGTTTCATCCTTGTCCTAATTTATATTACTCAATAGCATTACTAATGGAAGAGAAAAGTACTTTGTAGGTTCCTGAAAGAATTTGAAGAAGGCAGATCCCTGATGTTTTAATTTAAACATTTTAAAAAGTGCAAGAACTGAAACACACACTATTGTCAGTATTTAATGTTGGTTTTGTCAATATTTTAATATTTATTCTCAGTTACAAAACTGACATATTTTTAGGTAGTATTTTCATTAGTGTTATTTCCTTCCTCCAAACTGAAATATTTTAGAAAAGGTTTACAGATCTGACAAACAAAGCAATAAACAAAATCAGACACGGTGATTACTCTTCTAGCAGGATGCTTTCCTAATTGTGGGTGACATTTTTAATTTTTCTCACAATGTAATTGTTTAATTCTTTGAGTTCTTCCTCAGCCAGAGCCAACTCTCCAAAGCAAATTCCACCTTACTGTCACAATGTGATGCTTAATTCCTGACATATCTGTTTCTCAGAGCCTGATTGTGAGCTCGGGATTATGAACTAGTTATATTTAAGACTCTAATTTGGTGGGTTTTTTTTTTTAAAAATCATCTTTTTCATTCCTCATTTTTGGTATTCCTACAAAGAAGCTTTCAAGAGCACCTGAAATTCCACCAGAGACCAAAAGAAGAACAAAGGCAGGTGTTCAGGTGTTGTGATTGCCCAGCCATTGTGCTGACCTGTGGCTTTGCAAGGAGCACCAGTGAACACCAGTTTTGATTTCAAAATACACTGCTGCTTTCGCATTGCTGGAAGGGGGGAAACAAGTGAACATTGTGTCATTTTTTATATATTCCCATTGTACTTGCCTGGATTCTCCTTAGTTGATATATCAAGCCTTCATTAACTGCAAGATAGATAGGCTAATAGATACATCAGTTAAACCAAGTTCAGCTGAAGTGTCTCAGATAATAAAGCCTTGCGTAAATTCTAATTCAAGCAATTTCATCAAAAAGCATAACAAGTAGCTAATCTGGGATAAAAATGTTTTTTATTTCAGTACCATGTTCTTCGTAACATCCTTCACAGATGCTATAACGTTATTTTACTCTTTAGAAAAATATCTAACAACATGATTGTCTCACACCAGGCAGAATCCCAGTGGAAATTAAAATTGCATGCATTTTCTCATCACTCTTTATTTAACAACTGGGAGAGTTTTAATATTTGAAACTCAGCAAGAAAATTGTCTTGAAACACAGAGATTCCTTTGGGGTAATTTCACTTTTGTTTTGTGTGAACTTTAGCTTAGCAATTTTTTACAGTAATGCAGATCTGTGGATTGAATGGCAGTTAATGGGACTTTCTATATGTGCTTCTCACCTAATATAGAAGAAAAAATTCACTAGGATCATTCTAATAAAATAATTTGAATCAGCTGGATTTTTTAATAAAGATGCTTTGGTTTAGATTTTTAATTGTGGGTTTTTTTTAAACCCATATCACTGGGTTTAAAGGTCAACCTGAAAGTGACTCTGTTCCTGTGAAAGGCAACACAGTTGTGACACTTCTCAATTTCAATTTCAGTTTTCACTTTGTTTTGTTTTTGGTTTTGTTTATTTTTTCTGTAATTGAGAGGACATCTGGCATGCCCAAGACATCTAACATTGATGGGATTTGATAATGTAGTTTGCTTGACTCAGAGCAGCAGTTTCCAGAAGATGGCTCATCCACAAAATCATCTGCTTCTTTCCCTTCAACAACTGAAGGACAAATGCTTACAATGCAAAATAACATTGCAATAGATTCTTGCAAGTGGTCATAGAAAAGGTGACAGTGGATTTAGTAGGATTGATTCTAACAGCTGATTTCCATTAGAGCCTTTTTATTTTTGTTAGTAATTGTTCCTTGGGAGACAGGTTCGCTAGCAAGACCCCATTGGTTATCACGCAGTGGCTTCCAATATCCATTATTGCTCCTATCTCTTCTGCAGGTTGAAGGTTCAGAGGCCAGTAAGCGCCTTGCAGAAAGACTCCAATCACACTCAGAGAATGTGGCTGTTGCACTGCCTTGCATTGGGCAGCATTGCTTGTTTTCACGTGTTCAACTAATATTGACACTACTGTCACTTTGCTTGCGCTGTTGATGTTTCCATCTTTAGCATTTCTGAGACAGTGAAACCTGCCAGTCCCTATCAGGAATTTGGGGCCCTTTCCTTAGGTGTTTCTAGCAAAGTTATAACAGAAATGTCCAGGGCCTCTCTTTTTGCAGAACTTTACACTGGAGTTGAAATTATTGGCACTTTGTTCAAACACAACTTGCTTGTCAGTTTAGATGATTTCACACCAAAATATATGATCAGTTGTTTCTTTATTTTTTCACTCTTATCGTAATATTTTAATCCTTTCCTGTGTATCTTAATCACATTTTTTCTTCCATTAAATGTCTCACAGGAATTTATTTTTAATTCTTCAACTAAAAAAGAATATCTCAGGCCTCTGAGTTGTTTCCACCTCTCCACTGCAGCTTTAGCAAGACCAAGCAGAAACAAAAATTACTTTAGTACTGTGCAGATATACAAGTCAGTATTTGTCAGACCAGAACATTTATCATCAGGCTCCATTTCAGTGGCACAGTGAGAACCTATGGGTAAGTGTTTTGCAAAAGTCAAGTTTTTAACTTTGCATCAGTATCAGAACTCCTAAAAAGTCAGAAGCTCATTCAACCATTTGTTTTGGTTTCTTCTCTGCACCTAAACAGAATACTGAGATTTCAGTAACCTGGTAGTGGATAGAAAGACCACCTGAAAAAAGTGTTTCTGAAAAAAGAATATTGTTGCTAGACTCAAGGTAATTTCTGACCACCCTTGTGATCTTTGTGCCATGAACAGGGGCACTGAGGTTGCTGTCAGTTGCTTGTGTGCAACTCAAGGGCACCTGAGGGGCCACTACAAACCTGTTATTGTCAAATCTCATACTGTTCAACCCACACTGTCACACATGCAAGGTGTCTTTGGATCAGTTACTTCTGCCTTCTGCCCAGGCAACATGCTCTGCTAAGCCAGGGGCTGGTTTTACATTCTAAGCCTTTAAATTGGTTGAGGCCAGCATTGTCTTTGTTGTGTTTGTGCAGAGCCCAGCACAGCAAACATCAGACCATGATCTGGTTCTAATGTACAATGGTGTGGAAGGCTAGATATCCCTATCAAAAATAAACTGTTTCCTGATGAAAACCCTTGTCATCACCTTGTCTATGCTCGGGATTTTGGTTTGTGTCAGTCATGGGTGACTCTTAGGAGTGGCCACAGATTATTCAGATTATTCAACAAGGCTGCCAGTTATTTCTGTTTGCAGCCCACCTTGGTTACCCTAGTTGTTATTGCACCTCTCATTTTTGCAATCTTCCAACCCTATCAAAGTCATGAATATTTCCTAGTGGCTGTTGTGCCTGTATTAGCATGACTGAGACAAGTACATTAAAAGATTTCCCTTTTATAATGTGACCTGAATACCAGTATTTGAGGAACAAGCAGTAATCTTGCTGATAGAAGTTGCTTGTGCTGGACAGCATTTTTTTTTCTTATTGTCTTTCTATTTTAACAAGGGCAATCAATTTATTTCCACATTTTCTTGTGAGATTTTGCCTTCTGGGTAAAAAGCATCTTTTCTTTCCCTTCTCCCCCTTTTCCCAAACCTTCTTCTGTGCTGGGAAGATGGAATGTATATGTGATATCCCTTTCAGAAAATATATTCATCATCTATTACAAGTATTGTCATTATGATGTATTAACATAATGCATCATCAGAGAGCTGTCAGGGTGAAGATTTATTGCCCTAAAATAAGTTATGATGAGACACTGAGGAATGGGTTGAAAGAATTTTTGTTTATTTTTCTAAATTAGGGACTTTTACAGTAAGTTTTAAAATCTCTTACTTTCATGAAGTAATAGAGTTAGTAAGGTCACAGAAAAGAGGACTTGAATCAGAAACACCAGGACTCAGGATAAGAATGTAATATATTTTTTTCCCCAGGTAGTTTCTATGACTTCTGTAAAGTCTTAGTTTCTAGTGTAGATCAGTGTTAGTGGGCAAACCAAGTAATTTTGATTGACCTGAGCCAGACTTTATTGTTTATTCTTTAAAGAAAACAGTCACCAAAGCATAAAGACTTGAGCTAAAATTATCAAAGAATAATTGCTCTTCGTATAAAAGGCTGTTTCCTTATCCAGGTGTGTTAAGTGGACTTATCAAAAACCTGATAGCAATACCCTGAAACCAGGGAGAGCTTTTCAGCAGGTTTGCACAGACTTCAGATCAAGCCCCTTCTATGTATCATGTGGTGAAGCCATGAAACTTGGCACATTTATAGCATTGTAACATAAAGCCATCTGCATACAAGTACAAACTTTTCCTCACTGCCAAAGTGCTTAATGTAATTACAATCAGGCTTGCTTCTCCTCTGCTCAGTTCATCCATATGCTGAGATGGATGAAAACTTGCACTGGTAAAGAATCCCACAGCATCTGAGTTAGTGTGCCACTTACAGCAGTGTGTGCTGCTAACCTTATAAATCTTAGGTGCTTCTGCATTTTAGGAACACACATAAACTTACAGGATGTCTTACAGGAAAACTCCTAACAGAAATATGCCCAAAAGTTCAGCTTGGATTCTTTCCTTGTCAAAGACACAAGACATTTGACTTAGGAGCTCAGTTGTCCTTGCTTCCCTGTATAGTCTATGGAAAGTCAAGAGGTGACACAGAGTTTGGATGCCTAAGATGGGAATTGCTTTCAGGAGACAACTTTTACTCTTTGCTGTGTGGAAAATAAAAGCAGAGTTCCAGCTCACCTTGTTTACTTCCTAAAGAGTAATATATTAATCCTGAGTGTTGGCAAGCAGCTGCAAAGTGGTTGCTTCATCTTAAAATTCAGTCTATGTTGACTTCAGCTATGTTCAAATACAGTGTTATCCCATGGCATTTATTGCATCCTTGTATTCCCTGTGTCACTTTACTTGTATGCAGGGTGTTTTTTTAATCTGAATGTAATACTGGTCAGTGTTAGTTAAATACCAGTGTTGGTTACAGGTTAATGAATGCACTGTGCTCGCTGCTGACTGATATAATTATTGATAGGTGGGACACTGAACTTGACCCTACAGCCCACTGACATGTACTTGACTTTATCAGTGGAGATGGTCTATCCAAAAGGAATATTAACATTGGAAAGAAACATATGCAGTGGATGCATTTGCAGGCACAGGGAGTATATTTTCGGGAAAAAAAATTTGCTGAAGGCAAAAGATGGTTATGTCAGAAAAGTCTGTAAATTTCTCATCCTGAAGGGAAATAATGATAAGCTACTTGATTTTGGCCAACTTTAGGAAGACAGTTCAGTTTATTACTGAAAATGTAGGTGTGAAATTATTGCCAAACTCAGACAAGTTGCCTCTACTCAAAGTCCTGTATAAACTCAGCTGCTATGAAGGTAGGAAAAAGTTTTCTTCTTCCACAGGTCCCAGAATGGCTTAGTCACATATAGTGGCACAGATATATTGGCTCAAGCCAAATATATTTTGAGACATTATCAGAAATGGATATGTACAGATACTTATAAAGCTGCTTGTAAACTGCATTTTGCAGATGCGAAATAACCAGTTTCTGCAGTTAAAGAAGGCTTTACTGGCTCACCATTAGAATGCATAAATATGTGCTTATGGTTAAAAATGGAGTCCTCTGTAGGAACAGCATATCTCCGTCTCAAATCCAGCAGGAATTTGCTTTTCTAAACTAAAGATGTAAGAAAGGCACAAGATTTTAACTAGTCAAAAATCGTATATCATGTACTCGTGATATACATCTGCTTAATGGAAGGAGGTGGGGCTGATCCTCTGTAGCATCAGGGGGATGAGCTTATCAGAATCACCTTAAGAAACAATGGAATTGAGGGAAGATTTGTGTTGGTATGTGTAGTCTGCTGGTAATTAGTTAATTTCTTAGTTTTGTGATGCCAGAAGAAAGGACTTCTGACACATGCAGCAATTGTTAAAAGGCAAGTAAGTCTTTCATTTGAAGATTTCTATGGTATTTCCATTTTCACATATGCTACAAATCAGAAGTTGAAGCGATGTTGGTGCCTAGATGTTGGAGTTATAAGGGGTATGTCCAAACTCCTGCCCCTCTGTGAGCAGGGTTTCACTCATATTTAGTGTTGGTAGTGGTGGTTGCTCAGATCACCAGTTAAAACAATCTTAGGTCACTACATTTTAAAGGAGGTAAAATACCTTGGAGAGACCATATGAAATCTATCATGGAAAACCACTGATAACTCCACATCTTATTAGCTTCAATTAAGTATTTCCATAGGGAACCATGGAACTGTTTAAAGTCATGATGACACACACACACTTTGTTCTGTCCAAAGAAATAATCTGTTTTCCAGATTTCTCAATAGCCAAGCTATTTTGTTATTGTTTTTTCCTTTTCCTCCTTTTAAGAGAAATAATTTATAAGAATTTATCTTGGGCTTGCTACAGATTTAAAAGGAGAAAAAGGGTTTCCTCTGACCAATTTTTAAATTATATGCATGACCAAAGATAAATATGTTTTTTATTTATAACTGTGGATAGATGCCAAAGAAAGCCTTTCATATGACACACCGCTGCTGTAGTGTAGGAGCACTTAAAACAGTTCCAGTCAAGTTAGGCCCCAAGACTTTTCATGAAACTTCACGCAAAATGGTTAAGACCTTTCATTTATTAGTTCTTTTCTTTTCTTTTCTTTTGAACATCTTCAAAGGTTACAAGTGCAACATGCTTAGAGGATGCCAGGCTTCTTCCTGTCATGCTGAGTTGGTCTGAAAACCACATTGAAAGATGGGGAAACTGCAGCAACCACAGATTGCAGATGAGGGGTTTTTCTTCTCAGGCTGGAGATCGCTCCTGCCCTTCCCTGCTTGGTTGGTATCAGTAGATGAAGGTTGTGGGTGGAGGCTGGCAAAGCAAAGGGTTGGTGTGCTGTTTTGAGGCTGGGATGGATAGGCTTTGACAATACTGCTGGATAGGAATACTGGTGCAGCTAATACAAACAATTTGTAATTGTCAGAGCTGAAAAGTAAAAACATGATTATAAACCGTGCCTAGGATCAGCTTATGTCAGCTTTAAATGATTTAAAAGTCTAGTGTCTGGAGCTGCATCTTACTTGCCTGTAAAACTCCTTAAAGAAGACTTACAGAATGGTATAAGCATGTCTCTCCTTTCTTGTGCATTTATTGTGAAAAGTAACCCTTTGTCTAGCTGACAGGAGACAGGTTTTTAGGACAGATGCGAAGCAAAAACTTCCAGATAAGTAAAAAAAAAATGGAATTTTTGAATTTAAAGGTAATGAGACAATTGCCTGGTAACTGTGACTCTTAGACTCCACTGTTCTTGTTTTACTCAGGAACAGGCTCTGAATAGATAGGTGCTGATGCACCTTGGGCACCTGGTGGCTTTTGCTGTGCCAGCTTTGGAAGTTGTTTTTGCGTGGACGTGAAGAAAGCCTGTAAAGGATGCAAACTTCTCTGACAGAAGGGAAGTAGCAAAAGAAAGCATCCTCTGTTACCTAGAGCCTTCCATCATTATGCCTGACCCTATCTCATTATCCCCTGATATCTGTAGCAGACGATGACCTTTGATGACACGGCACAACAGTACTCAAAAGAGATGCCTTCCTTTTAATTTTGGCTCCTGAATGCCAAATGTAGGGACTTCTTCCCTGCGCTGTATCCAGCCTTATTTGGAACACAAACACTTGAATACAAGAACAAAACTTGAAATGATACTAAATACTGCTCAGCAACACTGTTTAGGTATGAGGTTGCATTTCTAACTTTGCTCGAAGAACCTCTGTGTTCCCATGGCCGGAGAGCTTGGAGTAGGCTGGAAACAACTAATTTACCATGTAATAAGATAGGTTCCTGTTGACACAATCCAAGGGCAAAACTATTAAGTCATTAGGGCTAATGTTGTAACATTCTGATACAAAGGCATGGCCAGGGCCTTTCAGATGTACCTCTGACCTTTTGAGGATTAAGTTTCTTCGCAGTTTATTTTTGGTATTTGGAATCTGCCTTTTTTTGTTTTTTTTTTCCTTCTGCTTCACATGCATTGATCTTTGGTCTTGTGTAAGTTACAGCTTGGAGAGCAGCTTCTGCAGTCCTGATTTGTCCCAGTTTTATCAAAGAAGGTAAAAACTTACCTAAGAGGATAAGAATTCATCACATCCTTATTCCTTCAATACTAAAACTACATCACGTATTCTTCTGCTCAGCCCTGCCCATGTCACACCTTGGCTCATAGGACAGCTGGAAGGAGGGAGTCAGGGAAATAGAGTTGGCTTTCAGGATTCTTCCACAAAATAAGAAGGTGAGAATTGGTCAAAACAGTATATTTAGATGTTTCATTTTCCTTGTGATGGCTGTTGAGTGAGTCCTATGTCTGGAACTTTTGACCAGCATGTTTTAGAGCATATAAACAGGCCAATAACTTATATAAAGGCCTGAGTATTGTTGCCAAAGCTACCAAAAATAACACATTTTTAAAGACATTATTTAACCAGGAAGGCTCTTTTGCATGATGCTTTTGTTCGTTGTATAGGAATGTATTCAATGATGTGGAGAATTCAAAAAAAAATCTGAAAATATTTTAAATTTAATTTGTAGCTTGTTTTTTAAGTCTATTTTTCTTATGCATTTAGCTTGTCCTTTTGGATTGCTGGAAAGGGTTCTCTGTCTTGAGGAAGAATTAGCAAGCAGACCATTCTCTAGAAGGAACATTTGGGAAATGTGGCATCCAATGAGTTTGTGGCAAGAAGGTGGAGAATGTTATATTCATTAATTTCTGACATACTTAATTTTTGCATTCAGTCTTTTAAAATATGTTGATGCTGAGGAGATGTATTTCATGAAGTTATGTTTGATTTTATTTTAGTTTTGCTTTCAATGACTTTAAATACAACAGTGACAGGGAAAAGGAAGTTGGAGTAAGAAAAAAATTCTGCTCTTAAAACTGTACTTCCAGCATAGGTCTGGAATGGATGTTCATGGCTGAATTAATAAACTCTGACTGTGGAGGTTTCAAACATGAATTCTGACAGACCCTTCACTATGACAATACTAGTGGGAGTCACAATAATATCATCTGCTGCTGAACATTGCTAGTATGTGAGTACTGTTGTGCCAAAGGTTAATATGCCAGTTTTATTTCCTTCTCTCTACAGCTATAATTTAAATGAGTTGCACACATAAGTGATGTTATATGCATAGGGTTTTGCATTAAGTTTGCTATGTCAGATTTGTTTATAAAAATCATATTTTGAACCACTTGCCCAGGGGCTCCGTTCTGGGAAGCTGCAAGCTGATTTCTTTTAAAGAGGCAGTTTTCATTTTCCATGGAATTTCAATGGAGATTTTGGAGCTCTGAACAGGGAGCTCAGTTTTAAATTCAGCACTTGCCCAGGTTTACAATTAGATTTAATTACTTAGCCACAGAGAGTCTAATCTAGTTTTACATGTGTGCCACATGACCCTTTCCATACCTTACTGGGATTGGAAGGGCTGCCTGCCTCTCTTGGGGAAAATTGCTTCCAACATTTTGGAGACCTTTTACAATGTTTTTATTCCTATGTTGCAAAGTTAACATTGCCCATAAACCTAATAGTCACACAGTAGTTAATAAGGGGCAGAAAGTTTTATAGTCTTTTCCATGGTTGTTAAAATCTTGCTACTGTAGTTTAGTCCTAGGCACACGAAACCTATCAGTTGTGAAAAATAGGATGCTCTGTGTTGGTTTATTCTTGGAAACCAATGGAAGAGAGGACCATTCCTGAGAATCTAGCTGAACATAATGAACTTGGGGATTATTTAAATTGCTTGACTTGTAATATAAACACTCGAGGGCTTGCCAGCAGTGTACCTTGAGGATGTGTGACTTTTCTACAAAAAATCATTTGGGATTTTTTTTCAGAATCCATTGCAATTAGTGGCACTATGGCAAAGGATGATTTATTAAATTGCCTTTCAGTGAGAGGAAATAGAATCCATTAATGATGTTGCACACATATTTTTAGTCAGATTCAGCAAAAATAATTTTCTAGCTGTCTTTCTATGTTATGTAAACTAAGAAGATTCCAAGGGTACACGCTGGATTGTCCTTTGGGCCTTGTAGACCTTCAGAATGGTTTTGACCTTCACCTGCTGGAGGAGGTGCTGATGTACATGACTGCACCAGCAGAAATGAGGTACTACTCAAAGTTAGTAAGATTCTAGATTCAAACCTGAACTGAAATGGGCTCAGATGTAATTAGGGATGGGCTACTAGTACCTCTTGGGTGCACACTTATTCTTGTTTCTTTACCATGTTGACAGGGAGCAGGAAAGGCTACAACAAGACAGAGTGGTCACTGGAAGGAGTGGCAGACAGGAACAGCTCTGAGAAGGAACAGTTCACAAATTTCTCTAAAAGGGAACTTGTTTGCCTCTGCTAATAATTAAGCAGTTACATTAAAAAAACCCAAAAATCCAGCCAATAATAATCCAGAATATTTTCTCAGAAGGTACTTGTTCTGCTAGGAAGTGAAAAATGGGTATAGAGATTAGTACGCAGTAGTGAAGATTGGGGGCAGAGAGGAATAAACAAAAGCTTGTTTGTTTCAGAACTGAAATACTATGGACACTGTGAGTTTTTAAGAACAATGATACTCCCTGCTGTCTAAAAGAGCAGCGTTCTAATTACTTGGCTGCCCGAACTGTACTTCAGTGCTTAAAATGTGATTTCCTTTAGATTTCCTCTTCCACTTGTGTTGCCTGGGATTGAAGACTGCTTTATATTACATTTCTAAAATACATTTTTTCCACAGATTACCAATGCAGGTTTTGTTCCTTGCATCCTTACACTGTTCTCCCACGCCACCTCTGGGAAGAGGGTGGTGCATTATCTTGGATAAGCTTGGCAGTACCAACACTGGGTTTGCATCCTCTGAAAACTGTGTGCAGTCAATGGAGTAGAATTTTGTGGGTTTGGTGTTGAATTTAGTGGGACTATGCAGGGAACAGATATTTTAACAATGATAGAAGTGAAGATTATATCGTGTTGGTGGTGGGCAGATGCTTTAAGGGGAGAGTCTGTGAACAAGGCTAGAGCTCCACACTTACTCCTCTGTGCACAGTGCCAAAGTATTACCCAAATACTGTGCTATAATCAAGGTCTAAAAAGGAAATAGTTCTAGCCACTCATTAATTTCTGACCTGTTACATGACTATGCTACTGGATTAATTTTGAAGTACATATATGGAAGTACCCATGTAATTATCTGTCTAAAAATACAGCCCTGCCGTTTCTGGGTTGGTTTTTAAAGAGTGGTTGCATAAAACTTTATCAAAATGTTTAACACACTGCACCATTCTCTTCTTGGGCTGGATTGTTACTGGAAAAATAAACTTAGCATTGCAGTGGTTGCAATGCCTTCAAAGTCTGGCCAACATAGTGCTCTGGATGTGATTCTGCACATCTGAAATTCCCATAGGTCACAGGCTGGATGTTAATGGAGTGGGAATGGGTAGGAAATAGAAGCAGATCCCTGTACGTAATCCTTCCCACACAGATTGGCTTCCTTTCTCCTTGGGGATCTGCACCCGTGGTCTGGTGCCAATGCTTTCTGCTTAACCGTAGGGGTTAGCCAGAACATCCTCCTCGGTGCCTTGAAGAAGCTGTGGGGAGACAGAGAGAGAACTCCTTCCCAGACATGCTCCTGGACACCCTAGAACTATGTAGAGCCTTCAGCATGGGTCTGCCCCAAAGGTGCAGTCTGCTGCTGTCTGACAGGCTGCTCCTCTCAAGAAACACTGCTCTGGAAAACATACTTGTCTTTGTGCAGTAAGTTTCTTCTCCTTGATCCCAAAACCGCTGAAATCAACAGTGTTTTGAAGACAATTTCCACTGATTTCTATGGTCTGGAGATTAGATTTCACTGCCTTTTCAACTCTAAATCTCAACAATTCCTTACTACCTCACTCTGGATGTTTTTTCCCCACTGTGGGATAAAAAGATGCTATTTAACATGACGAGATCGAAATAACTGGGCACTGTGCATGGAAACTGCAGCTCTATTGTCAGCCCCATTTCACAAACAAGGAAGCTGTATCTGAAATCATACCTCCAAATTGCAGCAAACCCAAGAACAGATCCAGCTTTCTTTCTGATAGATAGCCTAGTAAAAGGAAATTTTTCAGCTTCATTTTAATTTGCAAATATTTCCAAACCTCTTCCTGTATGCACAGCCTCTTCCAAATGCAGCTGTGAACAGTTGCCTCGCTGGGGATTTTTTAAATTTTCTTTTCTTTGTTAGTTTCAGTTTGTGAGTTAATCGATTATGGGTAAAAAAATACTAATAAGTAATTGAGCCTTTTTATTCTTTTTCTGATTGAGATAGAATAGGAAAATGCACTGGTATTTTCAATTTGAAATGGAGATTTTTTTTTTTTCCAAAGCTGTGATGACTTATAAGCTTCAACACTCATAACTTTGACTAAGAATTAGGCTCCTTAAAAGACAGACTGAGACACTTTTCAAATTTTCCCTTACCTAGGAAGTATCCTTAGTTCAGCAACCAGTCAGGGAAGGCAGTTGGAGAACAATATTGTAAGTGACATTTTAGAATTGTAGTTTTTCAGTATTTATCAACCACTGTATTTTCAGCTTGAAGGTACCAATGTTTTTGTGTCACGTAATAAATTACAGAATGTTTACATGCAATTAGGTGTGTGCCTATGGAGGAGAAAACACTGGGAAACAGGATTTTCCAGAGGCAGTAGCTAGTTCAGAGGCCCAGAGCCACTGCAGTAGCTGTTGTCAGGGAGGACTGAGTGGCAGTTCTAATTACCAGTGTCTACACAGGTTTCTCATAGGAAGATACAAGCTGTCACGATCCCTTGCCAATCACATGAGAACTGACCTAGGGAGAACATCAACTGAAGGTGAGTGTACATATCCAATAAATCCTGTCCCCGTTGCATTAGCTTATTTTTAGGATTGTCCTGAAAAGGCATTCAGCCTGTATCATAAAACCTTCAACTGAGCAGAAAATACACAGAATGATGATGACTTTAAATTTGGGTTCTTGCCCTCTGGGGCATGAATTCATAGTGCTTCAGAAATGATTTGATAATGTACTGAATACTGAAAGAGTGGAGAATCTGTAGATGAGTTCATAAAGACAAAGCATTTCTGCAATGTCGGTACTCTCCTAATCAAAGGAGGCAAAATGAATTTTTTTCTTTATTTTACTGCAAATGTTATACTTAATTTCCAGTGAAGCCATGCTCTCTATTTAAGATGTTTCTCAGAAACAGAATGTTTAAAGTTAGCAGGTAAATTTATGCTTGCAAGTGATACACCTTTTTCTATTTTTTTCACCTTCTTCCATTGAATGTATTAGAGTCTTGTTCTTGAACACAGTTTAGACAATACATATGTCACAAGCAATGATGAATCAAAGAAAGAAAGCATCCAGAAAGGGAAGTTAACCAGGCAGGTAGGCCCTCATCAGCATCACATTCTGTTCCATAGCTACAATAACAATAATTGAGTCAGACACATGGATTTTAAGTGTCTCTTAAAGAGGAAAGTTGGGGAGAGACACTGTGGAAAGAAAATTATATACTGAAATGTGGCATCTCCGTTTTGCAGCTGCCAACCTTCCTCTGTCAGTAGCCACAGCTGTTGCCTTTTCTTCTAAAATTAGCAGGGGATGGGTGAAACTAAAGAAAAGCAGGGCAGGCTCTTTAGCTGATAAGGAGGTGTGGGTCCAAGTCCCTCTGTGTAATCAGAGGAAACCTTTAATAAGCTTGAACTCTTGAGAGAGAGAGGGTTATTTTTGTGTGAGCAGAAGCTTACTCCAGGGAGATGTGTGCCTGCCTCCTGGGTGAATGCACTCTTGGGTTGCTCCTCGTGGCCCTTTGTGCACCAGTTAGGTTTTCTCCAGTTCCACTGCTTTGCCGCTGGTGTTTGGTCCATCTTGGGCAGCACTCTTGCTCAGTGTCATTTTTCCCAGAGAGTGAATGAGAATATTTGTCCAAAAAGGGGGAAAACTGGTCTCCAATTCTGCTGCTGATTGCATATGGTCTTTTAGCATTTGATCCTAAACCCCCAAAGTCAAACCTGGTGGATTCCAAATCTGGAGTGATGAAAAGTACAGGCTTGTTGTATCAGAACTTGATGTCACTCGTACCAGTTTTCAGTCAGAGTCTTGCTGTACTCTCACTGAAGTTGCATGGTTGTTTTGGTTGTTTTCGGGGGTTTTTTGAGTGTCAGCTTTAGGCAGGATGAGACTAAGTATGAATATTAACTTTTTTCCTTTCCTTTGGATTGTAGAAGAAAATGAGGGAACATGATGTGACATTAAAAGCAAATGCGAAGACTGAAACAAATAATCCACCATTTGTGATTTACTTTTTCAACATTTTTTTAACTGCAGTCTTATGCTTAAAAGCCAGTTCTGTGCTCTTTGATCTGCTGCCTTGGGATTTTTGAGTGCTTTGTCTTTCCATGTGAAAGTCACCTGCCAGTGATGATTTGGGGAGGTAAACAAAATGCAGATGTAGATAATGTAAGACATGTTCCTGCCCCTGTTCACATGGTATGAGGTAATCTGGGCCTTGGTCATGAAGGGTGTTTATGGTGCAAGGGTCTGTTGATGTAGCATGGGAGGACTCTTTAGGGTCACAAATCTGTGGTTTTGAAGAAACAGACTGTTAAGAAACAGTCCTAGGACAGAGTCACCTGCTGAATGCCTTTCACCTCAAATGGATGCAGTCGGCTCCAACACAGAAGTTGGGGGTGATTTAACATGAGGTGTGGATAATCAGGAGAGAAATGGGAATATAGCTGCCTGACAATAGAGATGTAGCCCCGTACTCATGGGCAAGATTTACCAGGGGATAAAACACTCTCTGCACCAAGCACAATAAAGCTTGTTGGTAGTGAACTGTTGTATGAGCCACTGACTGCAAGGAAAAAGTCCTATGGAAACAGGAAATGTGGATGTTTGTGTCATATACAGAAAATCTGGCCTGGCCTGCATGCCAGATGATATCCTTCCATCTGGTGAAGCTGAAGATGCTGAGAACAAGGAGAGGAGGAAGGGCACCATACCCAAGTTAGATCTATGCACAATGTGTAGTTGAATGAAATAAAATATTTTTTCAAAAATGATTGATGAAGGCTAGAGCTCATAACCCTCGCGGTAATTTTGTCACTTTTATCTTCAGGGTGGAGATCACTACATGCCAGGCTGCATTCCTTCATAGCATCTGAATCATTCTTATTGTCTACACAGGCTTAAAATGAGAAACAGACTGACAGGAAAGTTAAAATTTTCAAGGTGGAAAGAGCTAGGAATATAGCCTGATTTGGTTTTGTTTCGTTTCTTTTTTTTAAGATTAAAAGTTCCTGTCAGATTTTCGCAGATAATAATACACTAAATGTCATGATTCCTTTGTTTTAAACAAAACTATAGTTTCCTAGATTTTGAAGATAAGCTAGAGTACCTGAAAAAAAAAAGCTTTCTCCAGAGCTGTCTATATCCAGCCTTGCTTTCCGTGAGCTGCATGAAGGAGAAATATTTCCAAGGCACCAGTGGTTGCCATATCCTGTATGCAAAAAGATTCCATAAATGTCTGAAAACAGATGGAATGCAACTTTGGAGGAATAAATGGATTTTTAATTTTCTGAACATTTTGGATTCCATCTGGTTGAAGTAACTAAGTGACCTACTAGAATACTTTTACCTTTCTTGTATAATAGAAATATAGCTTGCATTGCTATTGACTGACACATTCCTCATTTGTTCATGGGGTTTACTTGCTAATATATTTGCTTACTTTTAATTCTTTTCCCTGTATGTCAGGGGATGTGGGCACCTCTTCCCACATGTCAAATCTAAATGTTGGCCCTCTCTCAGGTCATGATTTATCCTTGCAGCTGGTAAGGAGAAGCTCTAAACCACCTGCCTAAGCCCACCTGACAGTAGTGGAAGTCTAAGGAGCTAATATACCTTAGAGTTATCCCCTTAATTTTTTTATTTTTTCAAGCATTGGCATATGGCAAAAAGAAAAATAAAATGCTCTTAGTTTTCTGTCTTGCTTAAAGACAGAGAATGAGTAGAGGCTCTGTGTACAGGCACTAATTAGGTGGATTATTTCTGTTTATTGTTTTTTGTTACTGCCATTTAGAATGTTGTTAAATGAATAAGAGTAAATACATGTGTGTCTTTAAACAGGAAATGAGCACTTCTCTGTGAATAGTAAATACAGGCAACTTGAACTCACAAGAAAGAAGTCATAAAATATACTGCTCTATATAAAAAATTGATGACCTAGATTTGTGGAAAAGACCAGTTTTGTGCCTTTCACCTCAGTGAAAGGTAGAAACCAAATCTATTCTCCCTCCTTGAGAGAGAAGATGGGTCTTTAAAATCGCTAATTTTAGGTCTGTGCCTAAAGTTGCACTAATTACAAAGTTGATTGTTTATGATTGCCATATTGCCATTCAGAAAATTCTACTGAGAATAAGTATTTCCATGCTGATAAGTTCATAACTAATAGTTAGTAGGATACTGACAATGTGTTTGGTATTAGTTTTCATACTTTTTGGCACTTGGGAACATTTCTCAGGGTTCTCTCTATGAATATGCATAAAACATTCCAAAGAATGGGGAATAACAGCACTTTTTTTTTTTTTTATTAAAGGGTTGTTAGTGGGACTCTTTTCCACTTCTGGAACCAAGTATATTTGTGTTTCATTAACAGCTGTTACATTTTAGGATCACAAGGTTTCAGTCTTGCATAGAGCCTGAAATCACTGAAAGTTTTCCCTTTTGCCTGACACATTACTGCTGTGTAAAAAGTGTGTTTGCTCAGTCCTTAATAGGAAAAAACATAGCATTTCCACTGCAAACAAGGTTTATGTAAAACTCTGGTCACCATAACCCCATAATTCAAAGTAGGCTTGTTTCTTCTCCCTGAATTTTGTGATTATGAACTTCCTAGGGGTTGGCAGGAGCGCACACGGGTTCAGCCAGAAAAACTCTGGACATGGTGCAGTCATGTTTTGAGTGTCTTTTGTTGGGGTCCAGGAATAAGTTTGCCTTCTATGGCATTGAGAAAATCGAATTCTCTTTTGCATTATTCACTTATGTAATTGCATTACTGTCTCTGAAGCCTTTTTGCCCCTCCAAATGATTAAAACTATTCTTCCACAAATTTGGTCTTAGGAGACACATGTAAACTTCCTTATACAGAATGTAAGTGTCTGAAAGACTCACAGCTGCCAGCACCAAGAATTTGCTGTTTTGTGATTTTCGAAGAGTTTAGAGTTTTCTAAAGAGAACTCTGTATCCTGTTAATAGTACTCATCACATGCTCTCTCATTTGTATAATTGAGAAAATTATGGATATAATGAAAACAGCTCCATCTAAATAAGTTCTGCATCCACAGTTAATAAAATAGTATCTACCCTCAGAGACCTGGAATTACTCTGCAAACACTTCTAGTTAAACAAAGCATTTTGTGTACCTACAGTAAATGCGATATTTATTTTTTCATTATTCATGAAACAACTTTAATGTCACTGCTGATTTTCCTGGTAGGATGTTCAGCATACCAGAGCTCATGCTGAGTTGTAGCTGAAGATGTCATTCTCAATAAACATGAGCTGCTGTGACAATACGATGGCAGAAGGTGAAGAATCTCTTTCTTGTGCAAGGGCGCGCATGTGTCTCTGTGTGTGAGAGAGAGAAGGAAAGAGATTTGATTGTGCTTACAAGGTTCATTCATGGCACAGCAGGTAGTAGTCACATTGTAATATTCACCTTAACGTAGCTAATTTGATTTTCACCTGGTTATCATGCATTTAGACATAACGACACATGAAAATATGTGCTCTAGCAGCGCATTTTAAATAAGGTTGCACACTTTAAGTCAGAATATATTAAGGATAGATTTTTGCAGTTTAGATTTTTGCAGTTGCAGGAGTCCTGGAAAACACTACTCAGTGTATGTTACAAGATTAGCAACAGGAAAGTGAATTCCAATGGACAAGTCTCAGAGATTGCTACCATTTCTGGGCTGAACTCAATAGGATGTGTGTCCCCCGTATTTGACATCTCTAAAGATGTCTAAGTTTTTCCATTTTAGAGCTTCACATACTAAAGGAATTTCATTTCTGAGTTTAAGGTTGTCTTCTAACTGGGAAATGAAGAGTCAAAATGTCCTGAGGCCTTTCTGCCCTTCTCACTGAAAGGAAAATGAACAGCCTGGTCATAGGATGAATGTTGTCTTGGGTCACCATCAAGATGCTGACCTCCCTAAATGATGTGGTACAAGGAAAGAGGTATGATGATGTTTGTCAAGAGCAGAGATTAGATACTGCACCATGGAGCAACCTGAGATAAGGGGATCTATCAGCAATTTAATTATAGTTGTAACTCACTAGCCTTCATGTGAGACAAAAAGGAATCTGCTGTTTGCACTGTGAGATTTCAAGCTCAATTTAAATCTAAAGAGAGTGGACGTGGTTGGGCATGATTTTGTGAATCACCTTCAGCACATTTGCACAAACAAAAGCAGGTATAATTCTCCTCAAGTCAATAGAGTTGAGCATGTTTATATGAATGGGGCATTTGGCCCAAATCCAGTTGGAGTCTTTGCAGTATAACACCTCTGAATCTTCTGAGTTTTTCTTAGAGTCATTAATACTGAGGCTGTATGTACCCAAGGTAATTATCCATTACTGTTTCAGCCTGGCCCAGGAATTGTTTCACAACATGTTGCCTCATTAGTAAAATATAATGGAAGAAAAAAGAAGAACAAACTGGAAACTAGGAAAATAAGGGTGCTAAAAGGAGGAGAGTGTAAAGAAAACAAACACAGTGGGGTGAGATCCTCTGATGGTGTAAATCAGCATCACCTTCTGTGAGACTCTGCCAATTTACACCCTGTGATGCTCTGGCCCATGATTATTAGGAAAGTATGTTGTTGATATGCTCTATAATGGCTTCCATTACCAGCCCATGCTAAAAGAAGCAGCTGGTGAAAGTTATGCTTATGTTCCACAGATGGATTGGCAATGGCAGACACATAGCTCTGTGTCTGGTAAACAGGTGTTTTACTTTATTTTTGCTAGCTAGCCAGAAGTCAGATTTTTGGTGAGGGATGTAGGCAAAGATCAGTTCACTTGTTGAAAAGGAAGAGGCAGTGCTTTTTGGTTGTACTTTATTTTCTTTTAAAATGGCAGGTAGTGTCCTGAAACCCATCCTGCCTTTTATCAGCATAATCTGAGTGACTGAGAAGAAAAATAGGAGAGGAGAAAAACACCCTAAGATGGTATTCAAATGATGCTATCTCATCTCCTTCCTTTCTTGCCCGCTTTCATCAAGAAAAGGAAGCACTTTGGCTACAGACAAAGTAAAAACTGGTTATAATACAGTCCAAACCTCCTATGCCAGAGGAGGAACTGCCAGTTAGCAGAGTTTATCTATGCCTTTGGTGGGAGGTGGAAATATAATCCTCATTTTAATAGGTAACATTTTGCAAACCAATTCTGACACTGGTAGATTTAATACCTACATGACCAATGCAGAAGGAGAACTATTGCTTTTCATTACTCAAAATAAAGCATTTATTTTGACTGTGTTTATTCATTTCAGATTGCCCAGAAAACTAAAAAATGGCTGGGATTTTTTCTGGTCTCTGAGTGACAAATACTTCTAGATGGCAGAATGACAACATGTAAATACCTTGGTGAATATCATTGAGGCTAAAATTCTTTCAACTCTGAGGGCTTGAGAGCATTTTCACAAATACCCAGCAGTAGGCTGAATATTCATTAATAACTAATATTGTGAATCGTAGTGATATAGATTAAGAACTTCTAGTTGCAAATCAGATTATTATCTTTAAACAGCTCTAGGGAAAGCTCCTTAGCATGTAGTGAAAGGAAGTTGCCTAAGGGAATAGAGCAGGCTGGTGTCATTTACCTAAAACTTGCCCACACTGCTGTGGTGTTGATCTTTCCAGCAGAATGTTAAGTGCTGGGTCCTTGGAACCAGTGGCCAAGGCAGGAACAAGTGGTTCTCCAAGACAAAGAGAGGACCTGGGGAGTGGGAAGAGTAGCTGGGATGGCTGAAGAACCTGGGGCAGGCCTGCAAAGATGTTCACCCTCAGCACTGCTGATTTGTTATCACACCTGTTTTATTGAAAGCAAACAGCTCAAAGGGGCAGCTTTGGAGTCAGCGTGTTGTGTCGGGGAGGTGGCTGCTCAAATGAGGTGCGAGCAGCGCCTGGCTTTGAGCTTCTGTTGGGGATATAATATATGAAGGAATAGCGAGAGCAGCAGGTGTTGTCGAAATTTATGTGCGAGCAGCAAGCCCAGGCGGCAGCCCCACAGGAAGAGCAGTGACAGTTACTGCAGCAGATGGGCTCAAGAATTATGAATGTGGGACCTGTCCCCAGCTGCCCCTATAACTTGGTCCTTCTTGAGCAGGAGCCAACAGGGCGTTGGCTCCAGAACCGACAGAGTCAGGCTGAGCAGCAAGGCTGGTGGTGGTGAGGGCAACCAGCTCCAGGCTGAACCAGCCCAACCCAAGCCGTACGTATTGATCTCGGCACAGTGCTGCCGGCTAGCAGAGATACATCTTGAACCAGTTGGGAATCCCAGAATAGAAGTACTGATAAAGGCTCATGAAGGAATTTAACTACCCAGACATCTGTTGAGTAACAAATACAGCTGAACATGCATCATCGCAGAGGTTCCTAAATTATAGTGAAGACAACTTTATGATCCAGAAAGTAGAGACTCCTGAGGAGAAGCCATCCTGGATCTACAGGAGTATATTAATGAAATTTGCAGATGAAACTTTGCAAGTGCATTAAAAATACAGCAGCATTGTGTTTTAGTTTTAACTTTAGCAGGGTATCATGTGTGTCTAGAGCAGATTGTCTTCCTTATCCATTTATTAATTTTTATTGTTTCACAAGTAAGTGAAAGTTCAAGCCCACCTTCTCCTGTCTTTAAGCCTGTTTGTATCATCCATGCATGCCAGATATTTGAGATGTACAGACTCTCAATGCACTTTGCAAACATCTTTCATAGATAACACACAGCTCATGAGGGAGACCAAGAGAATTACAAAAACTGATAGATAATAGCACCATGCCAGTTGCCTTCAAAAAGCCATATATGCAAGTGCATACCTTTGCAGAAAGTAAATCATTTGAAACAAATGTTGCAGGGGGTGAGGAATCTTAAGAAGCAGAAATATTGAAAAGATAATAATGAACAGCAAATAAAGCATGAGTTTTCAATAAAGCACAATAGCACGGAAGGCCTATAAAATTTTGGAGTACAAACAAAGAAATATTGCATCACAGGGTAAAGTTCAAATAGGACTCTTTTTATTTTCCTCTTAAAAAAAATAGAGATATAAAATGGGCTAATACACTGAAATAAGCAGCAAAAATGTTACACTGATAATAATGATGAACTGACAGACTTCTGATTTTTTTGAAATATCTTTTAGAAGTTTTGATTTATAATGCCACTTAATGGAAAAAGAAAAGAAAATCAAAGAATAAGCCCACAAAACTTAAGTTTTATTCTGAAACAAGGGAATCTGTGAAATCTTAGTGGAACAAAAATCTCTTAAAATTTCTCACATAAATCAGCTAATTTTTGCAGCCCTGAATGAATCCTGCTTCATTCCTCAGATCCAATACAATTATAATGTCAGATTTACTCTCTGATGATTCATTTCCTTACATCTGGAGAATGTGTCTTTCAAAAATTTAGAGGGAATTTTTTTTTCTTTGCAAATTTTTATTTTATTCATCCTTTTCTTCATTACTGTTCTGTTCCAACATTTATTGTCTCGAGCACTACTCAGCAAAGCCTTTTTCTCAAATATTCAGGAAGGTAAAGTTTAAATTTACATTTATAATAACAAGGTATGATCATGTCAGCAGGATGGCAACCTTAGTAATCTTCCTGCTAAAATCCTGTTAATTAGCTTTTTGACAAAATATGCATGTGTTATAAATATTTCCAGAAAAGAACCAAACTTTGCACTTGTCTACATTAATCCTGACATCTGGTTTAGGTCACATGGAGAAAGAAATCTGCCTGCCAAATCAAAAGTTATTCCAATTCATAATTGTATTAAAACTATTATCAATAATTACACTGCACCCTATTTCTCAGCATCTAACGCTATTAACATCCATCGTCTTGAACCTTTGCTTGGTCAAAGATTTTAGACCCTCCAAAGCATCACCTAAGGGGTCACAGAGGGTTCAGGAAGTGTTCAGCTCTTTGATGAGAAAGAACCAAAAGCTCCTTTTTTATCCTAATATTCAACTTCAATACACACAGGCAGACACTCACAAAAGAACGAATATTCTTGGGAAGACTGATCTCAGTCCAGGCACAAGTGATAGTAAAGACTTTTGTCAAAGGTGTGATCTAAGAACTACCTTTGCAAGCAAGGAATTTGGAAGGAGATGAAAAAATGAGTTAGAATCCCTCTGTGGTTATTACTTCTGTCAGAATTCCAGTTCGAATTGGACTCAGACAAAGAAGACAGAAGACAAGCAGGCTATCAACAAGATAGCAGCAGTGATACACAAATCACCACTGATGAACTCCCTTTATGTGTCCAGGGAGCCCTTCTTAAGAAAGCCCACTAACACCTGCCTGAAGGCTCTGCTTGCTTCAGGCTGGATGGATTTACTTGCTGTTGTTGCTCAAAGTTAATTTTTAATCTACAAAACCATTTTTCTATTAAGAGACACAAAAAAACCCTAATGGTAAGAAAAATGATGACAGGATCTCTACCAACCTGAAGCTTCAATTTTTGTCTCCTACACCTGGACTGACATACACAGTCACCAATCTGAGTCTTTTCAAGGTTTTTGCACCACATTAGAAGCAAAGAACAGTAAGAGAATTCACTCATGGATTCCAGTGTCAATGAGGGAAGGTATAAATAGCTTTGAACTGTCCCTGAGCAAGGTTATTAGTATGAAAAGTACTTAGCTGAAGCTCTTTCCTGGTGCATTGACTCACGTCCTTCACTTCAGCAAGGGCAGATTATGGTGATTTGCCAATGATTTTGTGGCTGCAAAGTTCAGGAAGGTATTTTAATTGCATTTTCCCCTGTGATCAGTTCTGTTGCCATATTTTGTGGTTGAAAACTTACTGGAATGTTTTAAATAGAACAAAGACCTGGTCAGCTATTGCTTTCCTCTTTTTCATTCAAAGTAGTCCAGATTGTTTGGATAGAAATGCTACTTTAATCTGAAAGGCTTTTCACCTCAAAAGTGACTACAGATGAACCGTGCCAACAGGAACTCTAAATAATCACTGGCTGGGTTTTTCTCACTAGATGTATGTTTTCCAAATGAAGTACACTGAAATATTCGTTTCAAGTTGTGAGATGGAGTGGCGTGAACTGACTCAGTGCCATCAATATACTGATTTAGCCCAGCTGAAATTCTTGTGTTGCACAAAATTCACCCAACCTTTAATATTATATGTGAATCAGGTGTTTAGTAATCAGCAGGATCCAGATTCTGGTGGTTTTGCTCCCACAAAAGACAGGGAGAAGGTTTTATCATATTTTGCATAGTGGTCAGCTTTGAAGCTTTACCGGTGGATGAAATTCCAATGTGGCCTTGTTTGCCTTAATTCAGAGAGATTTAGACCAGTTGTTTTCTTTTTGCTCTTCACTCATATATGCTCTCCTTGATTAATAAGAGTATCTATAATTTGCCTCATTCCTGTTAATGGCCCTTCTGGTGGAGGTGCAGAAATGGTGATCCTCAGGTCCTGAAAAGCCTCAAAAGATACATGCCTTCTTCATTTCTCTCCTAAATTTCCTGGTACAGCAGCTTACCTACTTCTGTCAAATAAGACCAGCACTTCTGTTACCTGCCTGAGCTCAACTCCTGCAAAGTCATAAAATATCAATCAGCATTTCCCTTGAAATGTTTGTGTGTGAGCAGGACCTGGATTATGCGGAGGACAAGGAGGGGAGGTGGGAGCGTGGGTTGATTACATCCCTTGGATGTAGGTCCTATCTTGTGCTAATCCACCCCAGACTCCTGGCGGTAAGATCCAAAGCTGCATAAAGCAGATAACAGGAGAAGGTAGAGGGGGCTGGTCAGGAGTGTTTGTAAATAAATCTGGAACCTGGGATCTGCAGCCTGCTTGGTTATGGTTTTGTGAAAAAGGAATTACAGCATAAAATGAAAGCAGGCTGTGCAATGAAAACAAGAGGAATGCCATCATCCAGGTTGGCTTGCACTGCAAACCATGTTGGTCAATCATCCAAGATGAATGGAGGTATCCGCTGAATAACCTCACTTTGCAACTTTTATGTGAAGGTTTGATAAATGAAGTCAGGGAGAGGTACAAGAAAGTGATTAAAACCAGCCTGCGCAAAAGGCAATGATAACCTCCCTGGGCTTTAAACTTTTTTTCTCCTTCTGCCTGAATGTTGGATAATTAACCCTTTCATCCTTTGGTCTCGGTACACAAACAATTGTGTATTCCTACAAAGCAGCTGCGTTTTGACAGGCAATTTGTCATTGGTAATAAATTGAACCCAGCATCAAGGCAAACCACTTTCAATGGGGATGCGTACGGCCAGGTACCAAGACCTGGAATTTCCTACTGGCCTCACTGTAGCATAAAACTATTTCCAACTTTTAGCTCTCTCATTTTTTGTCCCTGGATTCACTGAGGTGCCCAGCATCTTGCTTAGGCAGCTCCTTTTAGGTGCCTTCTTGAAAGAACATGCCGCAGGCCATGCTGGACAAATAGTTTTAGGGGATCTTAGTCTGTTACCCTGTTGTCATAGGGCTTGAATGGGCTATTATTGCCACCAAACCAGAAAGGAATTCTGGCATTTTTGATAAGCAGGAGACAGATTTTCTGTTTGTGGGCCTGGAACCATCGTGTGTCATGGTTTGTGGTAAAATTTGTTACTGGCTTGGAGGATGGTTTGAGCATGCAGAAAAGCATTTTGCCCACATATGTCATAGTTAGAGTTTAACAGAGTTCCCATGCCTAGGTGTAGCCCTAGATGCTTGCTAGGGTTAAAAAGAAAGGGTCTAGAAAAAGGGCCAAATTAGCTTGGAGGCTGCTGCTTATAATTTGGTTGCTTTGTTTTTGGTCTCCCCAGCTACGTCAGGATACCAAATCAGATGCTTATGGAAAAGCAACTGTCAGGAGTCTGAGATGGGCACTCAGGTGAAGATTTAGAAGTCAGCATTGACAAAATGCACAGAAGCTTACTCACATGTCATAGAAATGAGCTTTACAAGGGGGACCTAGCCCAAAGAAAGGCAGCAGCGCCACAGCCTCAATTGAATAAAGCTCTTTAAACCCTTACTGAGAAGTAAAATCTCTGCTGAGAAATGTCAACAGAACTTTTACAACAGCCTGAAAATTAATTGTCCTCTGAAATGGCAGTCCTCAATTTAGGCTTAATCTCTCTTGCATTACTCAGGTAGCTATTGTGAAGTATCACCCTGCTTGCTGCTCTTGCTGACAGTTTCTATATCCCTTCACCACACCCACTGGAAGGAAAACAATCACATAAATCCCTCTTGCAGGGCATGCTCCAACTTGTTTCTTATTGTGGGGCAAATTTATGGTCACATTTACTATGTAATCTTTAAAGGGGACTGGCTGGTGGTTGGAGGTCTAAAATTACAGATGACCTGCATGTAAGCAAAAGTGGATTTGTTAAAAAAATCTGTATTTAAGGGAGAGGAGAAGGGGCTGAGAGAGAAGAGCTAGATGTTCCCGGTGTGGTTTATGACCTTTCCTTTAAAAAAACACCCCAAAAAAGCAATTTTCATTCTGTGGCTCTAAATACGTGTTTATCCCGCTGCCATGATGTGAGCATGCCCAGTTGGGATGATTTAGCACTCTGCTGATGACTACCAACGGAAGGACTTCATGTAAAAAGGTAGTCTGCCACGGCTAATGGGCTCTTGTTTCAAAGGGATGCTGTGTGTACATTACTAGTGTATGGAGAAGGTGCAGAAAGGCCTCAGCAGACATTAGGAATGGAGTGTTGTTGATGATGAAAAGGCACTTTGCTGTTGAGGGAATGGTGGGAGAGAAAAGGCGTATCTGTCTTTTTGATTAGAAATGCATGCTTCCTTTCATCATCTGAGCTGAAAAATTGGCTTCTGCTCTTGGTTTATGAAACCATTTTTCTTTCCCTTCCTTCCCAGGTTTGCAAACTCTCTAATAAATTAGTTACTGTGAGGTGCATGGGTGCAACAATCACCTTAGAGGCTTTTCCCAAATGCATCTTTAATATTTTATAAGTATTTAAATAGATTTATTCAATGTGAATAGCCTGATTTATTAACACTGGCACTCTGGCATGGGAAGGGGGTTCAATACAAATTACGTTGTGTCAGAAATTTTTAGCAGCTAGATCTCAATTTACCAATGGATTCTTGGAAGTCATGAAATAATAGGACCCACCCATGTTAATATTTAATCATGCTTTGGTGCCAGATAGGAGAAGCTGTAGAATGAAGGAGATGCAATGAGGGGAGCCCTGTATTACACTAAAACATACATCATGTGTTCACTTCTTAGATGAGGAGGGGAGAGGTGGGTCAGTTATTATGGGGAGAGGCTCAGACCTGCCACTGAATAAAGATGCTTTGTCAGGCTCTCAGAGCTCACCAGATGAAGTTAAAGTCTCACCACACACATGTGAGGGAAACCTGAGCGACTAGGTGTGAAATTTACTTCCCTTTTGGCATCCCAGGATACACAAGGATGCTCACCTTTCCTTGTGCATATTCAGCAAGGAATGTATGGCAGCAGGAATGCTGAATCTGACATGATAGCAGAGGTGACTTGTAAAGCACTTTGTAACAATGCAATGAGATGGATGCTACCAAACCAGTACTGTCCTACTTATTTCATGTACCAAGGCGCAGGGGAAGGGCAGGTCCTCTGTAGGTCAGCACTCTGTAAGTTACTCTGCTTTGAGTTGGCTCAAGTTCATTTTCACTCTGAAGTGCCACATAATATTATTTTTATTTAGCCTGGTACATAAGCCTCATAAAAATGAATGGGTTTTATTTCTGCATGGAAACACCAAACTGCTTTCTCAGTGAAGATTTTGGGCAAAAATTTAAAATGCAAGGAAGCTCAGAAGAAACACGGTGATGTTCACTCGAACAGAAGAGATGAATATAATGGTGCAATTGCAAAATAACTGCATATCAGCAAGTCTTTCCTAAATCACTGCACCCAGTGTGGAGCAATTCAAAAACTGGCAGTGTCTCTTTTCTGCTGAGTACCAGTGACACAGCCTCCCCAGTTAACCCCTGAAGGAAAGGCCTCAACAGGTGAATGAATAGGAAACAAAAGTTTTAGCCAGCCACAGTGGGACCAACACTGCACAAGGAGGAGAAAAGGGGGCACCTCAGATGCTGGAAATACTTTCCTGGAATATTTCAGGATGACCCAGTAGTCATCATGATGAGCAGGAAACCCTCCAGTCATCAGAACTGCCTAGCCATAATTGCAGGCTCCTATGCGAAGTTCCTAGGAGGATGTGATCTAAAGCAGAGTGGTAGAGGTGCCTGGAATAACACTGGTGGACACTGGCTGAAATATTGGTGAGCAGCTGAAATCCTGTGACAGTGAACTGGTCTCCAGGTAGGAACTTTATTCATTTCCTCTTCTCACTTAATTGTGTTTACTTCTATCCCTTTAAGCATGTAGTGTGTTTAGTTTCCCTTTGTGCATTTTTTATTTAAAGAAAGAAGAGTTCAACCTCTAGTCCTTTGTAATGTTAATATTAAGAAAATTGGATGATGCTTCAGGGACTGAGTCAAGACAAGAGTCTACTCCATACATCTCATTCTGCCAAAGTTTGGTTGGAATGGTTTATTGTAAGGTTATATTGCCAGGGAAAATTTATCCATTTGTGCTGTGACAGTTGCCTGTTCCTGTTGGTAGTTTTATGAAGAATATTTGGAGGGGGAAGGTAAATAGAGCAGACTACTGTGTTATATTTCTTTATGCAGTTTATGGTTAACTTGAATTTATTTTTGTGGGGTGTATATTTTTGTGGCGTGTATATCCGAGAGTATTTGGTTGACATGGTGAAAGATCCAGAACAAGGTCAATTCTATGTCACTGCTTACAGATCTCCACCTAATGGGCCACAAGGGAGGCTGGCTGCAGAGAATGGGATTGTTAGTCTCTTCCACGTGGTAAATTTTTAGCTATTATTAGTACATACTTATGCAGTTCCTTAAGAGTAAGGAGAGATATTATAATGTACTTTACATAAAATTGAAACATGTATCCGCTGTGAGAACGATCATAGATGGAACTTCTTTCTATTCCAGGGAAGGAGTCTGTCCTGTGGCTTGCAGGATTACAGTTCCGGGTTTTGGTTACAAGAGGTCCAGGTTTCTAATGAAGTACCTGGGCACAGCTATTTAGGACTTGCTTTGCTCTGATGGGGAAGAAGATGTATCTTTATGCATTATCTTAGGAGTCTGTATAGGAATCTGTAGATGATCTACAGTTCAAGCCATCATCTGCTTCTTATGTGGTGCAAAAAAAAAAAAGCATGCCACAGAGTTAACTTCTCAGATTCACTGATTTGCTTTTTGTAAACCACTGCAATTTTTAACATCTAATCTCAATGTTTTTAGTAATGGGTTACTGAGTCTTCATTGTGCCACATTATGTCCAAGCATGGTGAACTCTTTGTTTGGCAATCTGCTAGAGTCATAAGAAGAGAAGATTTTATCACTTTTATCTTAGGAAAAGAATACCATCATCTGCTCCAAAATCAAATACATATGAATAGATTTTACCAATTTTTTTTTCAAGCTGGGGCTAGATGGGGAAGAAGAAGAAAAAATAACATCAGAGGGAATAGACCAAGTTTCACAATTCATGCAATCATTATAATTGGCTAATTAATAAAAAATATTATTATAGAATTTAAATATTATTCTATAATAATACAATATTAAGGGGTTGGAATGGACCTTGAAGATCATCCAGTCCCAACTCCCCTGACATCTGCAGGGACACCTCCCATTAGAGAAGGTTGCTCAAGAGGTTGCTCAAGGCTTATCCAACCTGACTTTAGTATTGCCAGGGTTGGGACACCTACAGCCTCCCTAGGCAACCTGGGTGTATATATATAGGTATATATAAATATAATGTATGTGTATGTTATGCTCTGTAATGTTCAGTTCAAATATATGAGGCATAGGTGTTAATATTAGGAAAAATATTGTATTGAAACACTGCAGGAATTTTTAAAAAATGTAGAACAGGTTTTTCAGTTAAGTCTCTCTGTTCAGAAGCTCATCTAGATTTATAAAGAATTTGATCAACTAGAAATATGCCTGAAGGCACTGAAATTCCAGTCTCCTTCTTGCCAAAGGAGACATCAATTAAAACAGATGAGCAGTCTTTCACTCAGAAATGGTCTTGCTCTGGTCCTTAGGACAAAGTCTTACTTTCTGTGTGAGTGAGGCCAAAGTGGTTATCTTAGAAATCTGAATGTGATTTTAATTATAGCTTTTATTATTGAAGCAGCTGTAACCAAGATTTTAACAGTCAATTATATATGGAGCTTTATTGGCAAAGGGTGTTTAATATTAAACAATCATTGCTAACCATGAACATACCTGATATAATAATGAACTTTATTTGAAAGATCAACAAGAGATAAAGGAGTTAAATTTAACTGTACAGTCTGTAACAATAGCATGAGAGAATATTGTGAATTCATTTTATTTGGAAACAGAAAACTCTGGATGTTGTTAGATTATCTTTTTGAGAGCATAAAGTAAATGTTTGGTAACCAGAGATTTGTATTACTAGAGAGAATCACTTTCACTAAAGCTACAGTAACCAAATGTTTAAATGTGCAGGGCTGAACTGTCAAAGCACGTAACAACATCTTTAAATAAAATGGAAGCGGCTAAAGCTGCCTTTATTTGTGTCCTCCTCTGACAACTGCTTAAGGTTCAGTTCTGCTCCGACTGAAGTCAGGGAAGAGTCTCCTTGTAACCTGAAATGATTCACGGCACAGACCTTATCAGGGGGAAAAAGGGGAAGTCTTGAAGCACCAAGAAAAGTGTGCTGCTGTCCCCCAGCAAGTGAGTTATTTATACCTGTATTGAGCAACACTGCCAGCCCTCAGCATTCATAATTGTGCCTTGAGCCACTTGCAAGGGCCATGTCAAAGACAAAAGCCTTAATCTCTCCTCAGGAGATTTTTTTTCCTAAATCTTCGTGTTCTACGTTGCTGGAAATCTTTAGCAGCTATAATACTTAGGTTTTCAGCTTAACTAAAGGCTCTTACATTATTTTTAGTTTATTTTAATTAAAGCCAACAATCTCTGATAACCAATGAAGGGCTACCAAATCCAAAGAGCCAAAGAGTTTGTGGTCAAACCTGCCCCAACCCCACAGCTATGAAGCACTGAGAAAGTAAGGGCTGGCTGGGCCATATGCCTGGTAGAGTAGGGTTTGTTTGCTGGTTGGGGCTTTTAAATTTTAAATTCATATTTCTGTCAATGACCTGTTTGGCCTAAAGCAGGAGTCCTGCTGCAAGCAAGGAGGCAGGATGTAAAGAGGCTGTAAAATGCAGGGACAAGGCAGGTTGCACCCATCCTGCAGACCACACTTCCACAATGCCAGGAGAACAAGCTACATCTCCTCTTTTCATTTTTTTGATTCTCAGAGGCTAAACTAGGAGACAGCTTTTTTTATTTATATTTCTGCTAGAGTCTTTCTCCTCGGTCCCATTCTTCTTCTGATTGCCTCTGTTTGGCCCTGGTGGACTAATATTCTGCAAACAGTGTTTTTGTCAGTGTGTAGGCTGAAATACTCCAATCAGAGCTCCCTCCCACTTCTCCATTTCCAAAATGCAGCTCAAATTCTTAATTGGGTAACCTGAACTTCTCTCTAATCTATGTGTCAGTGTGCATGGATGTAATGGACATGTCAGTGTTGTGTACACTAGGACTTTTAAATCATATAATGAGCCTGTTCACTTGAAGAATAAACTCACAGTGCATTTTAACTGCAAACTGTGGGGATACCGAGAGGAATGTTGGCTGAAAGGTTATCTACTGTGAAGAAGCAGTTCTTTCTTTTTGCAGATTTTGGGGGTGATCTGTAGCACTAGTATTCTCCTTAATTTTGAGAATGGTTTGTCCAACTATTTGAGTGGTAGGGGGAGAGGAAAAGAAATTGAGAGAATTTCTTCTTGCGAGCACTTTTCAGTTTTTAAGAGGCTTTTGTGCTGCCTGTGCAACCCTACAATTGGATATTGCAGAACACAGTGCTTTTATGCAGAGAAAAGGATTATGAAAAAAACCCAAAGGTGTGAAAGATAACAAAAGGCAATGCTTGGAATTGCACTGTTAGGAGAGACAGCTGAAGTCAATGGGAGCTTGATCCATGAAAGCACAGCAGGACCATACCATATATAGAAAAGCACAATCTGTCAAAATTAAGCATGTAGTTTATGGTATGCTTTTTGTTTGAAATAACATATTACCTCCTATTTATAGCAAAGCAGACTAAACAGTTCTATATGTCTGCATTTAAGATTTTCAGACAGAGAGTAAGGATACCTTTTACCTGGAAATTGTAGAGTCAGAGCTCAAAATTGTTAGCAGTGATAAATGAATACCTGTGATTTTACAGGCATATAAATCTCGAGCTTCTGCTTACATAGCCCCTCTCTGTCTGCAGTATTGGCTGCAGCTGAATCTCACTGCTGGAGGACTACTAGGAAACAAATGAACTTGCAATGCATAGTATCTTAAAGGAAACTATAAATGGGATAGGTCAAGGACTAGGCATGTAAGCGACAGGAAAAAAAATCTTCCTTTTAGTTTATACAACTCCTGCTTCCATGTCTGTGCAGATTCCTAATAAGGAATAGTAACTTTTCGAGGCACAAGGCCTGTACATATTTCCTGACCTTATAATTCTCACAGTTCTAGACATTCCAAGGTAGGGGTCATTCAGACAGAGTTGTAATTTCTTGTGCATATTTATTTCCAAAGTATCTTTTGCATAGTTTCCCAGTGAAATCATGTGCTAGGGCTGGGGAATGCTAAATAGGTTATTTTTCAAGCTTGCATATAAAGGGCCTGTCACAGTGCACTGTTTTGGACTTATCAAGTAAAAGTGACGAAGCCAAAGCATGATGTTTGGAGCTTGTCCTTCCTAACCCCACTGCAAGCTGGGCTCCCAACCTTCCAACGGGAGGTGACGTCAGGGGGTTCAGGGGCTCTGGTTTTGTTATCGGTGAGGATTTTAATGATCCTTAAAGCCTTGAAAGTGCACATGCTTTCAAACTCAAGAGGAGTTTGATATGTGCCTTCCCCAAAACCTACATTTTGTTAACCCTCTGCTGCTAGATTAGTGCTCCTTTTCCTTCTCGTTGTGTAAATAAAAACGCAACAAATTTTAGGGGGGAAAAGGTTGCAGAAGCTCAGCCTTTCTGTAAATAACCTTAACTGGTTGTGAAAGCACATTTTGAATTCATTTTCCCAGTCCTTCAAGACACATACTTCTTTTTTGAAGTAATTAAATTTATCTGATCAAAGAATTAGATACACCAGGGACCAGCCAAGACCTTGTGGATTTTGAATATGCATTTCTCATAATCCATTGGCCAAGCAGCAACTAGCAGTTATCTACTGTCTGAAAGAGGTTTACACAAGGTATTTGTCTGGCCATTTTCAAAAACAGGAGTCTCTGCTAAAAGTCTTGCAAATAATGTATTTGCCAGGGAGAGGCTGAACTCTAGCTGGAAGAGTTTGCCCATTGTGCTGTGTATGCCCTGCTCAAAGCAGCTGTAAGGAAAGTTAGTCAGACCTCGGCTTTTATCTGGGGGTGTCTAACTAATCTAAATTGAAATGTGGGTACTTTCCTTCTGAACTCAAAATACATGCAAGGCCTTTGGGACTGAAGGTTTCGAACTCCTGTTGAAAAGCAAGTGTAGGCTTTATGCTTACAAAAATTCCTAGAGAAAAAAAAAAATAAAACCTTTCTCTAAGATTCTGAAAAGAATGACAAGGGGAAGATCATGTGGAAATTGGGATTGTTCTCACAGATTGCTGGTGACAGAAAGTAACATTGTATAAAGCTCCAGTTAGGCTGCAAGTGGCATATGGAGACAATTTCTGCCTCAGCTATATTTACCTTTCCCTTTGATCTAATGGGAACAGTGCACGGATACTGAGACAGAGCTTGGTATCCTGTTTGGTTTTGAGTATGGGAAGAAGTTTGGAATAGCTAGGTTGACACGTGCTGTTGTAACTGAGAGGGTAAGATGGTGCAATGAGCCTGATTTAGGCACGTGGAGGGACATCTACAAGGTGATACAAGTGAAATGCATTAAGTGCTGCCTTCTGCCTTTATCATCAGAGAATCACTGAAATGTAAGACTGGAAGGAAATTCCATAGGCCATATATTCTCCTCTACTCAAAGGCAAGATCAATTATACAGCCATCCCTGGCAGCCATTTAAGTAAAATATTACTGGAATGAAGAGATATTCTTTATATTTAGAAGGGATAATACTGCCAGCACAGTGAGTTTCTTACCTCCTGGAAAAAGAAAAAAAGAAAGAAAAAAAAAGAAAAAAAAAAAAAAAAAAAAAAAAAAAAAAGAGAAGTTATGCAGCTCTCTAAGAGTTATCATTCAAATTAGTTTGGATGATTTGCTTGGGATCATTGGAGAAGCCTGACTAGAAGAGATAAGTGGAATGTAAGACAGGATATGTGGAAGTGAAAAATCAGGAGAGATGATCAGAGTAAGGAAAAGGAACAGATTGAACAGGCTTCCAGTAGAAGTGGTGAGCTCCAAAGGCAATATTTATTTAGGCAACAACTGAGCAAGCATGTAGAATTCAAAAATAAAAGGAGCTGTGGGTTCTATCTTTGGGCTTTGAATTACCAGGTGACTCTTTCAAAGGTTAGAAGTGAAAAGCTTGCCCCCCATTAATTACTATCAGAGATATGCGTGTGTATATTTGTGTGTGTGTGTGCAAGCGCTTGTGTGTTTGCTTACACTGTACTGTTTTTATTCCTCCTGAGGCAAAAAGACACAATAGTTTTGGTATTCTTTTAAAAAATAAGTTTTAAAGTGTCCAAAGGAGAGAGAGAACAAACAGCATTGCACTAAAACATCTATAGGAATCCTGCTTGCCTCTGCTGTACTTGTATCACTCCCTGACTGACTTGCAATTCGTTTTTTGAAAACCAGCCCACTTCATTTGACTTTTGTCAGAGCTGCAATTTTCTCTGCTGTACTTTTAAGTGTAAACACTGCAATTATTTTCAGTGTTATTGGTCATTTATTTTATCAATCTAATATTCTTATATTATGAATCTTACAACCACTATTAACTGTTTTGGGTCATTTCTTATTTGTACCCCAGAAAACTGCTCCCAGTGTTATTACTTATTGGTCATAATCAATTAGGGAAGTTTTTAGACTATGGCAGTCTTATATAAATACACTGGCAAAGTTCACCTCCTATGATTTCTGACAATTAAATTGTTCTGTCACTTTGGGACCTTCATTAATCTCAACTTGTCATCCTTGTTTATGCAGGTTATAATGGCCTGTGTGTGTAAGTGAAATGAGATGCTAAAAGCCCTTGGCTGTTTAACTCTTTGATGAAAGTCAAGCAGGAGTATGATGTTGAAGGGAAAAGCTGGAGATTTTTTTCATCCTCCAAAATAGCACTGTGGAAATGATTGCACTGTTTAACAACTAGCTTTCAAATAAGTCAAGGAGGAGTTTCAGAGAGGGGTGAAGGAAACAGCTGACAGTACTGTTATCACAGTCCATTATGTGTCTGTGTGAGGACACACATAGAAATAAAGACATGGCAATGTAGATTACTTTCTCTTCCAGGAAAGTGATATGAAGACATCAGGTCCCAGCAGAGGCTCTGTTGGCCAGAGATTTTCTGATAACCTTGCAGGATCAGTGTGGCTTAGGTCCCCAAAGTCTCTTGAAACTCCGAGATTTTAGTATAATTATTATTAGGCATTTTGTTTTGGGTTATTCTGGAAGACTGTTTACTAGGAACTGCCACAGGCACAATTCTGAGGACTTTGGAAAGTGAAAGTCCATTTCAAGAATTTAATTTACTAATTAAGTTCCTGGAGGAGTTAATAATTTTCTTTGTTCCTAAATTATCTCCTAGAATTTGAAGACCTGCTCTGTGATGACTCCAAATTCAGATAGTAATTTACTGTCTTCTGCCCTTTTATTAATCTTTTAAGGAGGTCTTAAATGACTTTTTGGAGTGGTCACTCTATGGCAGCAGCATTGTTAGTTGTATAACTCTCAGGCAGAATTCCTCAGTGATCCTTGCTTTTGGAATGGGCTCTCACTTAACAGTGAATTATCATCACATCTTCACCTGGCACCGTGCATCAAAGATGCAGGTACCTTTTATTCCACGAGTTCATGAAACCTAGTGTTTCCTCTTAGGCAAATGCCTACTGAAATTGAAACCCAACCTTAACAGATCTTTATTCTCATTTGCAATTGAAAGTGAGGGGCCAGGTGAAAGCAAGCAATGCAGTGTCCTGTGCTGGCAGAGCTGGAGATGGAGCACAGGTCTCCTGACCTGCTCCGAGCCTCCATCCATTCACAGCTGGCCAAGGTTAAAAAATAGAAATAGTCTGTGAGTTATCCATCTCAAATCTAAAAGGAGTGTAATGATATGCTATTCTCTGCACCCTGAGAAACATACGAGTGACATCTTCTCTCAGAGCACTAATTACCATAATTCTTAGACCAGGGAGAGATCCAGAACACTGCACAAATTATCGCCCCATATCTTTAATAAATGTGGATGGTAAGTTACTTGCAAAGGTGCTGGTTAATAATCTGGAACACATATTCCCAGACCTAATTCATTTCAGTCAGGTGGGATTTATTAAGAATTGTACTGTCATGCAGTAGTGTGAGGCAACTCTTCAGTACAGTTACTCCACAGACCAGCAAAGGAGAAAGACGAAACAAACTGGTTTAGACTTTTCCAAATGTTGGTCTGTGAACATCTCTTTGACACACTGAGGGAAAATCCAGTGGCACATGTCAATCTGTGGTAAAATGCCAATGCTGGTGGGTTGATGGCTAGGTTTCTTAACAGCTAAGTTACAAAAAAGGAAAAATGGTAGAGCTGCTCTCTCATTTCTATTTGATCCAAAGTTCACATCATAACTGTATTTCTCTTTTCTTTCATGAGATTAATTTATAAAGAAAACCAAATCCCTTGTGCCTCAAGGATGTCCATTTTGGATGTGGCTGTCTTTCCTTCTTGCCTAGAGAGGAAACAAAGTGATGGGCTCCTACCAAAGATGCGTCAGTGTGTGTGCCTAAAGTTCAGCAGGATAAATGCAAGTCTTGGAGGCAATCTGCCAGATGTTATTTGTCGAAGCTGCCTCTAGGCTGCTCTGAAGCATACCAACACATATGTCAGGGCAGAATGAGAGTCAGGGCAACTTTCCAATTTTTCTTGCTCCCAGAGGCTCTCTAGGGGAAGCTAAGTTTAGGAATAGAGAAACAAAGACCATGAAAATGAGATTGGTTGCAGGGTCTAATGCTGTGGCAACTATAAAGCATCATATAGATAATTTCACAAATTTTGAACACAAAACAATAAAGATGTCTTTTTAAATGCTTCGGTGTGTGGTGAAGGGACATAAATCAGATGCAAATATTAGTGACAGCATTACTACTTCTGCTTTGACAATGCCACCTTATCATATACTCTGGGAATGATGTAAGGCTTTAACAGGCCTTTTGAAATATAATTTTTTAAAGGTAAACTGGATTTTACCCAGGATCACTCTAAGGAAATCTAGAGTTTAGCCCATTCATTTCCACCCCTTGCCTTTGTACATACATGTAAAATAAACAGACCAAAATATATGTAGTATTGGTTGCAAGATAAGTGATTCGTCCTACAAAAGTGAAAACACTTGCCCAAATAAACATAACATGGTGGTGAAACACTGTTCTTGAAGTAACAACCCACAAAGACACTATTGCTTATGTTCTTACATTATCAACTTTCCCTGAACAGACAGTTTACTTAGACTGCTATCTATGGGGAAAGTCTATTTTTAGCATGTATTTGTACATTGGCCAGCATAGCCAGATGCTGATGCCTAGTAATTGCCTATTGAAAGTGAAAAGACAGAACTTACTGCAGTTTAAGAAGGGAACTCTCAAAAAAAGTTTACTATACTATGCAAAGGGTGGGTATTTAGTCCTTTAGCTCCCTTTCTTTGCAATAAGATATAGCATTAAGGAGATGACAGTGATGTATTTGTTATCCTACCTGACAGTCTTGCAATTTTTTTTTCACCTCCTCTTGCAGTTTTACCTTACTGACGTTTTCCATCTTAATGTTTTCATCAGACACTTTTGGTAGTATGTAAATTGCATTTAGTACATAATTATGCACAGCCGCAGGGTTGCATAAATAAATTTTCATCAATTTTACACGTCAACCCTGAAATGAGTACACCTGTACTAGCTCAAGACCTGGAAACTGATTAATTGCACCAGAACCACTTAGCTCAGGTGGGATTCTGCACTGAGCTCTCCCACTTCCAGAACCTGGTCAGTGGTATCTGCACAATACTGTGTCACCTTATAGATGGATATGGAGAGATGAAAACAATTACTACCCCCAAAAAGTGGTGGCAGAGAGCGGAGGTCAGTGGTGGTGCTCTCAGGAGGAGGAGTGGGGTCAGCTGAAGATGAGCACTGGGGCTTTGACTCAATTCACTTTTCCTTGTAAAACTCAGAAATTTTCTTAATGAGATTTTTTAAAAAACGTTTTTCAAAACTGTATTTGTACGAACAATGGCTTAGATGAAAAATGGGGATTTTCGTGTTTAGTTTCCTCAGAAGCAGTTTTCCAGTATTCATTCAGCACATTTTAATGAAAATTCCCACTTTTTAAATTAATTTCTGAAACATTTTGTAGATTAACTTGGAAAGAAGAAGGATTAAATGCAACTCACAAGTCATTTATTTCTCAATTACAGCCATCTCATGTCCTCTGTGTGCATAAATCAGTTCAGTTTAGCAATACCAATAAAACAAACTGTAGCTTTAAAACCTCAAAATCTATTTATTAAATGAAATGTTTAATTTTTTTAAATGCGTGGTCTCACACAATTAATTAGTTTGAACTTTTGCATGAAAAACTGAAATCCAGGGACATACAGAGGCTAGATATTATGGACATCAAACCATGTGTGTGGGGGCACTCACATGGCTTTGTATACCCAGCACACACTTTTGGATCCCTACATGTGAAAACATGCAAGCATGTTATGTATATTTACACATGCATAAAATCACTGATGGAACTACTGGTGACTACCTCTCCAGGCAAATAAGGCTCATAAATTGACACATTATGCTTAATCTGTATGTAAAGCATGTTACACATCACTGTTACAATGCAGACATCTTAACTTTAAATGAGATGAAAACAAACATAAAATTAGCACTTTAGGGAACCCCCTACCACTCAATTTGTGTTGGGTTTAACACCTTCTTATTTTATATATCCTTCTACATAAACAGTTTTATATCAGCCCTTTATATGGTGCCTTCAAAGAATTAAATGTTGAGCTGTTTAAAAGCACTAATTAGCAGCTTTAATTCAAAGGGGAGCATAGTTATTAGTAAAATCTTGTAAACCTAGAATACCCTTCGGGCCCCATCATTTGTGTGTGAAATAACTCAATAAAAATATTATATTGTTAATCAAAAAAACCTTCAAGGGAAATACTAAATCTGGGAGGAAATATAAACTGTACCTCTCCAAACAAAGGAAGAAAAGTGACCGTCCACATTAAAGCAAAGCCATAAAACCCCAAAAAGAATATATTCATTGATAAAACACAGCTTGTTTCCAAGTAAGGGGGTTGCAATCTGTAACCTTATGCACATACAACAACAACATGCATTAATGCTGTTTAGTTTAACCACATCTAGTGACATATTTATTAAATTAGCACTTCATTCCATTCAGTAATGTGCAAAAATGGCAAGGCTTTTGCAAAAGGTAGCTATTGGTAGTGGCAAGATAATCTTTGAATCTATAGTTATTTTTTGCACAATGCAAATTATACACACACACACATATATATATACATACACACATATATACATATATGTATATATGTCCGCATATGTACATACATACATATACATATATATTTGTACTATTAGAGATGTTAATAAAGGCATTGGGATCAGTGTCACCTAGATTTTCTTTCTAGATAACTAAAAGTACCTTTAATTTTGTTTGATACATTAAAATTATGCTTGACAATGCTGAGTTCTACTTCCTTCAGTACTTCACACATGGTTTATGTTAATAGCTAATATTTATCATGCTAGTAAATAATTATATTCTTAAATGTTTAAAAATTACACTTATTCCAACATTATTAAGGAGGTAGTGTTTCTAATTTATACAATGTAAAGGACCTGAGTGGCACTAGATGAAAGAAGAAACCTCCACAAACATGGAGAAAATCTTTTGACTGACAACTAATGCTTAAAACATAAAATATTAAGAATTTCAGAATTTAGAGATGCTAAATAAAAACACAGAACACTGCTTTTATAGGAAATAGGTTTTTTCTTGAGATAGAGCTGAGACTCCCACCTTAAAAAATCTAACTTTCTACCAGTACTTCACTGAAAGGTGTTTGATCAGTACTTTTAGTCTTAAATTTCAAGGGAAGACTTCTGAGGTATGTTACCCTTCTGAAATTATTAATATTATAATAGTTTTAAATGCCATCATACAGTATCAATATTTTCATCTGGCATCATTCTTCCCCTCTTGTTTCCTAGAAAAAAGACTTCGTGGGGGGGGGGAGGTGGGTGACAAGATAACCCTGCATATTTTAACCAGTATCATCAAAATGATCATTTGTTTATCTGAGTGCTGGTAGATTTTATATTTTTTAATGAGAAAAGTAAATAAGCATAGTTTCTAATATTTGAGGACAGTTTTAAGTAGAAATTTCTCCATAATGAGCAATGTCTATCCTTTTCAGCTACAGGCTACTATGAGAAACAGATTTATTCAAAACCCGATTATATTTGCTCTGAATATATTTTTAATGTATTTCTCTAACATGAAAGAGCTGGCCAGAGCTTAAACTTTTTCTTTTAGTATGTCAAGCTTTGCTTTTTACGGTGTTTTATGTTACAACCTAATTAGTATCTTACAATGCCCTTACATGTACTTAGGGTGTAGGGTTTCACTAAATACACTGAACGTTTTATTTTGGGGGACCTCCGTGACACACTCTAAGCAGTTTTAGGCAGGCTAAGAATATGTTTCCAGTCAATCAAGCCTCTAGAGATAGGTTATCCACCTCTGGCTAATGCACTGCTATAAAACCTTCACCGGTTCTGACTGCGCGATACAGTCTGTTATTAAACCCCTAACCGTGCGCGGCCGCGGGGTTCCGAAGGGGGGAGGCAGGCAATTATTTCCAGTACTTCATAAAGCCTACTTCAACAAATTATGTGAAGATTAACTAATAGCAGCCTCAGCACTGGATGGCTGGCCAAATTAGGTATGACTTATCAGACGGGCGCTTCGTCGGCTGCTCTTCAGAGCCTGCGTCTGCAGAGAGGGTCTTTCAAGGGATGATGAACCAGGTCTGCAGCGCGACAATAGAGAGATCAAGAGGACGGTGCTTTGAGCTCCTCTGCAGACCGAGCCGGTTCGGAAAGCCACGGAGGTCTCTGAGTGTCGGCGGTCTTCCCGCTGAGGAGTAAATGCGCCTGCACAAAGCCAGGATATCCCACAAATCAAAAGCAGTGGGCAAGGAGAAGGGGCAAGCGATGGGAAGCACCAGAACACCATGATGGATTAGGGAAAGGGCCTTGTGAATGCTCCCTTTTCTGAAGGGGAGATAATCCATCAATCTCAACAGGGCAATCCTGTCAGACTATTCCACGCTGGAATCCCTGGCATCCTCTTTGGTTTTTTATCTGTCCTGTGGAGGGCACCAGCATTCAATGGCAATTGCTACCCTGGGCATTTGACGAGGAGCTGAGGAGGGATATGGGGCATCTTTGGGAAAGGAACTATATTTTGGTCTCTCTGTAAAATGGCTGTATTATCTTCTATCTTTGGAGGGCTGAGGAGAAGCCAGTCCAGGACGTTTTGAAACAGCTGACATCTCTAGCCTTGCAATAAAATACAAGATACATTGTTCATGTTTAAAATATCTTAAGATTCAGACAGGGCAAGCTTAGTCCAGTACCATTCAGGTAGAGCACTTGCTGGGCTAGGGCTTCCCAGGAGGGAAAACCTAGGAAGATCTAGACTTAAACAGAGTTTATGTTTAACCATGAAGGGATCACCCTGCTCTCTCTCCAAAGACCTTTCATTTCCATCTGGAATGAGTATACGATAACCTAGTCAGACCAGCCTCTCAGTCACCAATCAAAATACTGACTCTTGACATTTGCCTAATTATCTTTTCTCATCATCAGTCATCTCTTGAAGCCTTTGCTTCATTCAGATGCCAGGTATTTCCGAAATTAATCATGTCATTGAAGGCGGCATCTTTTCATGTAAATGGACTTTATTATCTGGATCGAAAAGCTCCCCCCCTCTCCTCTTTTGAGCTGCAAAGGCCCATTTGTAGCGAAAGTGTCTGAAATCTGACATGCTGCCTTCTCAAGAAAGATTCGTAGTGGTGACCTCCCAGCAAGAGCTAAGCATCCGTCACCAGGAGTGTGTGTGTGTGCTGCTTGCACCCTTGGGCTGGATGCATGCTAATTTGCCCCATTGTTTCGGGGTGAGTGGCTTTCCAGCACTTCCAAACAAAGCCTTTTTTGCATAAGCTTCTGTGTGTACAATTATTTTATGTTCACATCATTCCATCATCCTATGTCGATTCCTGATATAAGAGGGGATGGAAATGTCTTTGTTTTCTTGTTACACTGGGGATTACAGGCTGGATTTAGTGTGTTAGCAAGGCCACTCCTCTTTCATTAAATCCCATTTGACAAATGTTTGGGACCATAGGATTGATCAGCCCATCGCACTGCTCATCCTAGCTTTAACTTTCAAAGGGGCACTATCTTTAAACCATGTTGATTCAACAAGAAGCCAATCCACAGTAAATGACTGTGCTGCAGAGTATAGCAGGGATGGATGAAGAAGTACAAATGACAGGCATACTAGTTGGACTTATCAAAGCCTTAGGATGTAGAAGAATGCATTCATTTTGCTCATTCCACTAATATTTTAATGAATTCTGTGATGGACAGGTTTAAGAGCAGGTCAGCACTGATAATGCTTCATTTTTCAGATTTAACTTTTTAAGTTGGTGGTGATGCATTGAACAACTCCTTTCAAAAACACCCTGCTATTTTATGCCCATTGATCTTCCCTCTGGGACCATCTGAGGACAGCATTATTAATTGTTGCCAAGCTCTGTGCTCAGATTTTAAAAGTGAAACTTGGGCATCATCTGACTAAAAGGTAGAAGTGGAAGCTTCTCTCTGGACTTCTGTGCTTACACTGTAAAGTACTAAAACCTTAAGGTCAGTGGTTTTTATCATCAGCAATGATCTGAAAGGATCAACAAATTTATTAGAAAGTCTTCAGCATTGTGTGCCATGTGAGAGTCATATTCTGTACTCCCTTTATTTCCTGGTAACAGTTTAAAAACATGAACAGACCAAAAGTTCCATTGTTTAATTACAATGTATAACAATGTTACACATTGTTGACTATAGCTACGAGTGTTTGGATGTAATGTATAGATTATTGATTTGTGGATGCTAAAGGCAGCAAGGGGCAAGGCCATTACCTAGTTTGCTTCCCTCTCTAGTAAAGGCCACAGGACTCCTTGAAGGCTTTTTATGATTCTGTATATCTCGGCAGGCCTCCTAACTATCATGACATCAAAGCCACCACAATATTCAGTAAATTGCTCACATTGCTAAGCACTCTCATGGTTAAAATAATCCCCTTAATTTCTGGCATGAATTCATCCAGCTTTGACCTCTAGATGTTAGATCTTGTTTTACATACGTCTTTGTTGAACTGAAGAGCTCTCCATCAAATTCTATTTTTTCTGAAGGTTCTTGTATACTGTGGTCAAGTCAATGCTTAACCTTTTCTCTATTAAGCTAAACAGTCTGAGCTTCTTGAGCCTCTCACAATTGTTTTCTAATCTTCACAGTGTTTTCGAGTCCTTTAGCCATTCCCTTGGCTCCTCTCTCTAATTTATCAAAAACCTCTTTAAACATAGGCACCAGAATGATTCCATTAGTGGTCACAACAGTGCCAGAGAAAAAGATAATATAACTCAGGCTTCCCCCTGCTTACATATCAAAAGGACTGAAGTTACCATCCCAGCTATAGAGCTAACATGTACCTGACCAGCCACCATCCTGCTGTGTTCCTTCTGTTTCATTCCAGAAGAGGGTCATCCTCATTCCCTCCTGTAACTATTCTCTGAACTCTGGTTACCCAAAGTTATCACTTCACACTTCCCTTGGATCATCATTGTCTTTGTGCACCAGTGTCCTGTTGTTGCTGTTTACACCCTTTCCAGTCTTTGTCAGCAACAACTGCATGTTTTCTAACAGCTATTGAAAATGTTGAACAGCACCCATCCACCCAAGAAACAATGCTTCATTCCCAAATTCTCAATAAAGATTTCCCAAGCAGAGTGAAAGACTACCATCTTCCCTCCTGCTCCTGCCTTGCCAAGAAACTTGTGCACTATAAAGCACAGAGAAGAGGCAATACCTTTATCTCTGCCTGGCACCTCACTGCCCAATTTGCTGTGGGATATTTAATTCTCTTTTTATTTTTTGTCCTGCACTGTCCTGAAAAAGTAAATATACCTCTTAGAGAGACAAGAGAGTGGGAAACTATCACCTTTACCAAGGAAGAGTTAAAACTCTTGTCTGCCTGATAAAAGGATGTGTGCCAAAGCCAAGATGTGTATCACCAATTGCAGGCCATTTATAGGAAGAGCAGCCCTTGCTTCTCTACATTTAGGTTTGCTGTGTTGTGTAGGGTTGCTGCAGCTTTCAGAGACTGACAGGTTGCCTGGTGTTTATCGTTAATTATTAAGGTTAATTTATTGTTAATTATCATGTCATTATTGCTGTGGTACTACTTCAGTACTAAAGTGATCGGCAGAATCCATTTGAATGAGTAATGTTCCTTTCTTGCCCTAAGGAACTGTAGGAAGGCTTTTTTCAAAAAGTAAAAATAATACAAAATTCTCACCAGTTTTAAACTATTTATCACTATCAATGCATTTAAATGGATTTCCCTGTACTAGCCATAACGTTCATTTTTCTCAATAGTTTTCAGTAGTTCTGGGAACTGTTTTTCACAGAAATGTCTAATTATTATCATTGGTAATCAAATTTTTTTATTACATTTTGCTGTTGCTGAAGGAGCTCTTCATGTCTTTGACATATTTTCTTGTACATTCTCACCAAAGATGAATGGAAGTATAGTTAAATTTTTTTAAAAATTGTCAATGTTGACATTGTTTCTTTTTCATTGGGCAATTCATAACCATCTCTGATTTTTGTCCAGTTTAAAATTTATTTCATTTGTTTTCTACATCGTAGTTTTTGAACATACTCCTTTTTTTGCCTTGGTGTCCTGTACCCCCTCCTTATTTTTTTCATTAATTCCCATCCGAAAATAGTCATTTGTATTCTGATAACTTTAAAAAAAATCTTGCAAGGCATCAGCTCCAGACTTGTCCTTCACCTCTTTAGTCAAAATTTATTATTTCCCTTCTGCAATTTGAAAAAATGGGTGCAGTGGAAAAAGAGAAGGTGAAATGAACAAGAGGAAAAGAATTTTCCACCCCAAATAAAACAATATTTTTGGTTGCAAAAGATGAAGAGAATAAAAAAAGAAAAAAAAAGAAAGAGGAAAAGGGAATTTCAAAACTTTCAGTTTTCATGGAAAAAAAATTGAAGTTTTGAACCACCAGAAGCATATTTGCAGAAAAGTGAGATTCTGAGATGGGTAGAAAAAGCAAAAGCAGAGGGAATTTTGGAGGGGAAAAAAAAAGCTGTAAATGGAAATTCTTTTTCTTTAGCACTCGCTTTCTGCCCTTCTTTCACAGAGCGTTAGGACACACAAGGGGTTAAAGGTCCAGGAAGAGAGGGAAGAAAAATCCCTCTGTTAATTGATCTGCCTGTCTGGTGACGAGGGCCAGCTGAAGCTTGTCAGAAACTGTATGAGCTGAATCAAGCTTGGGGCCCTAAGTAAAATACAGACACCTGGAGCGAGGAGGGGCTGGCTCGCACTGCGCGCAGCTATTTAGTTGTTCTTTTAATGTAGGCAGGGAAGGGAAAGGGTCAAGCAGTGCTGAGCCTGGGCTTGAGAGATGTCAAATAGTTTTTCCACTGAAAAGAAACAAGGCTAAAGCCTGTTAATGGCATCTAATGCTATTATTGTGAAAGTCTGTGTGTACTTGTGGGCTTGCTGGTGTATGTTGGAGGCACGTTTTGGCAATTGAGGAGGCATTGTTGTTTGATAGTCTTACCCATAGGCATGTCACTGGGCAAGCAGCAGTGGAAATTCAGAGTGAAATCTGCACAACTTGATTTCAATTCACGCTGCTCAAGGCAACGTGCTCAGAGGGGATTCTTTACCTCCTGCCCTGCTTCCCTTTCCAAAGGATGAAGTGATCCAGAGTACATCCTAAAAAGCATTTTTCTTTCTCCTTACTCTTGGTTCTGCCTCCAGACGCCTCCGCCAATGCAATCTGGCTAGGATTCTGCATGCCACTTTGTTTGACCCTGATGACATAAGTTGACGCATGTACTTTTGAACCTTCGCAAGAATGAATAATATCCCTGCAATAAAATGAAATCCTAGCATTTTTAACCCAGCAAGCCCCTGTGATTGTTGGGGCTGGGCATGTCAAATGGTGGCTCAGCCGATGGACGCCTGAAATGGAAGTGGATAGATTTCAACCCCCAAACAAACAAGCCATTGAGACCTGGCACTAGTCCACTTTTTTCCTGATACCTGTGATGAGCACATTTGAAACACTGAAAGCTTTTTTCATGGTTAATGGGAGGAGAGAGGGAGGACTAAAGAAGGTGAAAAAGAGCAGAGAGACTTGTGGCTTCAGATTTTAAAGGTAGCAAGTACCCTAGGAAATCTCAGGGGCTGGGGGAGGCTTGCTGGAACTAAAGCTGCGATCCATCAGGATTGCTTTGATTCTCCTGTGTTAGGTAAAACTTAAAATAGGTCTTTCCCTCCTCTTTGTCCTGAGTTCCCAAAATACTACACTTCAATTAGAGGTGGGCCTCAAGGTTACACCAAGTTCAGACTTCCGCTGATTTTAGTGAGGTCAAACCCAGAACTTTATTTGGGGATTTCTATGCTTTTTGAAGACTTCCGTACACCTGGCTGAGCCCAGGCCATATAAAAGAGGACCAAGACACAAATGAACTGCATCATCATTATTAATGTAACATCTTAAGCCTTAGTTATGCCATTCCTGCAGCTTTCCCATTTGGTGTCCAGACATGCCAAGAGCAGACCACAAGGAGACATGAGCAGAGCCCTTTTCTCTGAGTGAAGCTGCCAAGCTTCTCCTTAAAGTCCTTAAAGCCTGACAAGGCACTGTGAAATACTGAAATGATCTTTTCTGGAGAGGATGGTACTTAAATCAGGATGCAGGGGGTTGTGTTTGGCTGAACCAGTGTGATAACTCTGCATGGCTGAAATAGAAACTGCCAGTATTTATTTGTGTGTGTTATTTGTTGGATGCCGTGAGTCCTTTTTCCTCTGGACTTCTAGTACTGTTCACACCTATCAATGGAATAGAAGGCTTGCCTAAACACGTTAAATCTAATTATTTATATTTAAATACTGCATTGAAAATGGCAAGGACAAATAAACACGTGTTAGAAGGATATTAGGTCTCTCCTTGATTAGGTCATTGTTTTAATTTTTTGAAAAATCAGGTTTCATTTTTTTCATTCATTTAAAATGATAAGACTACCTTGAATCTGTCTTTCACACTTCAATTTTGTTTTGTTTCTTGGAGAGAGGCACTGAGGAGAACTGATTGCAGTTATTCTTGACATTTTAAATGGCCATCCTTTTCCTCTTGGATATGGTACCCAGATGTATAGTTAGAAAGTTAAAGTGGCTCAGCTAGAGATAAGGATGCTGTGAACTTCGGTTTTACAACTCCTGCCTTGGCCTCCCAGCCCAGCTGATTTAGTAGGAATGAGCTTGCCCAGCTCACAGAAATTCAGCCCCGGGGGGAAAAGGAGGGGGGGAAAATAACAGTACTCCACAGACCTCTGTTCCAAATGCACGTAGAAAACTGCTTGACCGGAATGTCGAGAGCAATCCTGGCTCTGCAGCCTCCCCTAAACCAGGGGCCTGGGGGAGCTGCCCACGGCAGGGAGGCTGAGGCTGAGCTGTGGTATGGGCAGGAGCTGGGGTTGCCTGGCTGGAGAAGTACAGGAGATGGAAAGATAATAAAAGGAAAGCATGGGGAACAGATTGCTTGAGCAGAATATTTTAGTTTAATAAAAAAAAAAAAAAAATAATAAATCCACAGACAACTCACTCCTCTAAGATTTCAGTCCTCTGTATGAGATTGATGAAATTTATACAAGAGAGAGAGACATAACGAAAGAAATTGTTTATTTGTTTGTTTGCCTTTATAAAACCCATTTGGGAGGAACATCAACAAATATACCATACATCAGTTATCTGCCTTATACCAGTTACACTGATGCTGGAGACATCTTTTGTTAGAAATTAATGTATGTAATAAAGTTTTACATTTTTCATATGTTTTGAAGTATGTGGGTCATAATTCTTTTGACTGCATAATTACTTTTTCTACACAAGAAAAATGAGGTGCTTAGTCTTAAGTAAATAACCTCAAAACAAACCAAGAAAAACAGTTGCATCTTTTTTATCTTCTGGGTCTTGCACAATAAATATTTTGTTAGAAACTTTAAAAAAGATAGTTATATATTCTCAATGTAATTTCACTTTAAAAAAAAAAACAACAAAAAACAAGACGCCCTCTAGAATCACATTGAAAAATACAGTCAAGTTAGAGAGGAAAAGAAATGTATTATTTTGTGACATTTTTAGATGCAGGTGGAAATAATACTTACTGGAAGGGTTTGCCTGGTTAATAATTTTAGATTTTCCTCTCTTCACTTCTGGACCATCAAAAAGCTCCAGTAAATGAATTTCACTAGATCCAAGAACATTTAGTGGGCTTGCTGCTCTGCCTCTATTCCCTCTAACTGAGCCTGAAGCCATGACTAAAGAGCCAGGGTGATATGCAGACACGTGAGAAGGACAGTCCAGTTGAACCAGCAGGCAATGGAAAAACTCCCTCGGCAAATCAAACTGCCTTAATTTTGATTGCTAATGGCAGACATTAGAAAATGGTGTGACAACCTCCAAAAAATAAGAGCCTGGCCTACATATTGTGCCAATATAAAAGAAGGGGTTGTGCTCTGGTTTTTTGCCCAATTCAGGACCCTTTTTGTTTGTTGACATGGTTTTTCGGAGATTTCTGGATCATGTTACGTTGAGTTTGTGAACTTCTCTTTTTTTTTTTTTTTTTTTCTTGAGCACAAGAATCATTTTAGAAGACTTTAAGGAAAATAGGATTTGCAGAGATGGCAGCAGCAGCTTAGGTTCCCCAAGCAGTAAATAACTGTATATATGGGGTGCAAGTGGTTGCTCTGGCCATGTACCACTGGCAGGAACTCAGTCCCTGAAGGAAAGGAGCCCTGGAAAAGGTCATAGCCAGTTTGCCATTTCTAATCCTTAAGCACTGAACTAATGTCAACTCAGGGTCATGTAAATACTGATAGGAAAAGGGGAGGAAGGAATGCTTTAGGAGAAAAAAAATCGAGATATGGGTTTTTTTAAACCAAACTGAAATAAGCAACTCTTCATCAGAAATCAGGGAGTCGCACTGGGTTTGGCACTGGCTTAAATAAATCAATTAAAGTACTGATTTAAGTTAAACCAATATGCTAGCAAGGCCTTAGTTTTTCATATTCTGAAGACTTATGTGCATGCTTGGCTGAACAGTGGGAGTGATTATCTGTATAATTCATGATATGAATACAGCCCTATTATTTAAGGATTCAGCTTTATAATATATTCTATATTTGCAGATTGTTGCCTCTGTATGGGGCTTCTGTGGATTTGGAGCCACTTTCTCTGGATAAAATGTATTTCCAACTCTTCCACCCACCCCTTTATTATGCTTTCATGGTCATGACTGTTGTCTCTTTCTCATCTGCATGGATTGCACTGGTGGTGCTGGTGAGGGACACGCCACTTCTGCAGAGCCAGGACATTTTTTATAAATATGTAAATAAAATTTACCTTCTTTTGCTGACCCCTTGAAGGGCCATTTTTGGCCTGTAGCAAATATTTATGTGCGAGCTGTAAACCCCTGAAACTGAGGGGTTATAGTGGGAATGCTGACAGAGTATTAAGAGACCTTTAACCCTTGGTTTAGCTGGCCCTGCTATAATTACTGGTCTGTCTGTTATTCTCAATAGCACTCGTCATGACCTTGCCTCTATTTTTTAATTATAGTAGAAGTTGTGAAGGGAATTATTACTAAGTTGGGGGTTCCCTCACTCTCTGAATTCAATCTTTATTAAACACGTAAAGCGCTGAAGACGCAGGATTGGGCTAATAGCCTTTTTCCTCCCTTTCCCTCCCTCCTTTCTGGACTGTGGTTCAAGTCGTGCATAAGCCCTGAGTAAAAGCCCTGTGATTTGAGCCTCCCAAGTCCCCTGTGAGCACTGAAACTGGCTGTACAATAAGCATCAAAGGTTAATGAACAAGGGAAAAAAGTTGACATTTTATTTGGTAATGATTCTGGTGCTTGAAATCTGAATGAAAAAGATGAGATCCAGGAAAAGGTCGCTTTTTCTTTTCTCCTTCCCTCCCTTTTTTATCCAAAACCTCTGTGTCTGAATGAGGCAGGTCCTATCAAACCCCAGAAATGTCTGTTTAGGAACATTTGTGATCACAAACAACTGGGCCATAGCTCACAGTTTAAGGAGACCAGCTGGAATACATTTTTCAAGCAGCACTGTCAGTCCCTGCTCTGGCTCCCCCCGACTTTGTGGAGGGAGGGAATTCACTGGGGCGATGATATCCAGCCCCTTCCACTGCTGACCCATAGCCACTCATCGAGCTGCTGGCACTCCAGGTGGGAAAATGCCCCATCCAAAAATGCCCCATTCTCATCGGCTGTGCAATGTCCCTGTTCACAGTCGGTCCCTGCAGAAGTTCCCTCAGCCTCGGTTGCCCAAACTTAATGAGGCTGAAGTTGCCCACTGACTCTGCAGTGTGCAGGGAATCCCCAAGGAACAGGGATATTTTACAGCTTGGTGTACCATTGCTAAAGGGATGATAGAGGGATGTTTGTTTCCTTGGTGGATGAACAATTCCCAGCAGCTCAGTAGAGGAAACAGCAGCACCCACTCCCAGTATGACAGTGGGACTCTCCCAAGGCATTCATGCCAGCATGGTTTGAGTAGTGGGGTGGCCATATATAGCCTGGAGAAAGGGAGTTCCTCCATCCTAAAATTGTAGTCTTTTGGGATGAGTGTTGGCTTTTCTTATCATGGGACTGACCTAAACTCTGTATTTTGCATATGCAAACCCCCTGATACTGAAAGGAGGCAAGCAGAGAAAAAAGTCATGGTGTAGGAAGAACACAACAGACCTTTGCATTGCAGCACAGGTATGTTAAAAACAAGAGGATGACAAGAGATGTACTTCAAGGCAGAAATTTTCCTGGGATCCTCTGGCTTTCCACTCATATCCTCAAAATCAGCCCCAGGAAGGGTACAGGATTTTTGTCGGCCCTCATCTCCCTGGGGAAGGAAACCTTGGCTGTTCTTCCAGTATCTCCACATCAGATCCACAAATTGAACCTGTGGAGCAGTTTAGGTATTTTCTTTTTTAATAGGAGTGATGGATTGGCCTTCAGTGGCTGAATGACCTTTCTGTTCCAGCCTAGGCAGCTGCGGAGGGCTTGAGAAACATGACTGGATCAGGCCCTTAGGAAATGCTTTCACTAAAGCACTTTACGTACATTTGGGGAGCTCATGAATCACTGGGCTTTGCAGATAACTTTACCCTTAAAATGAAGGCGATTATATTCATTTTAATATTTACCCAGGTAGGATACAAAGCGTGTGGCCACGAGGCGTAGCGCAGCGGTGAGCGATGGCTTGTCTGCATTGTTTATAGATGAGTAATTAGAGCTGCTGTGCTGAGGCTGTGGGATGGGGACCAAACTGGCTGGATATTTATTTACATGACTCAGTGAATGAAACTGAGTTGGAAGCATAACTCATAGGTGTTATTCTTTCTCTCCCCACTCCAGCCCCCCTGCCCCAAAAAAAAAGCGGTTTTGGAGTATCCATGGCTACTTAATGCTGTGTCTTCACACTACTTATTTTGAACACTGTGTTCCTTTATTGAGGTGAAAGGAAAATAAATTAGCAAAAGCTGGCACAGGTAATTAATATTGTGTGGGCGAGAGAGGGAGAACACTTTTTAAATGGCTTGCATTACATTCATAAATCTGTTCTGTGGTGTTCACTGCTTGTAGTTATGGCTAAGGGTTCTCATCTGCCCCTCATCTTCCACCACATACCACTGACTGCCTTCTCCAGTTTGATGATGTTGAGTATTTTACCTGGAATTTAGACCTTAAATCAAGTATTTACACTTAAGTATTGCTGATATGCAATTATCAATAAAAGAAACAGCTCCTTGTCGATCAAATGTGTGAGCTTTTTTCTGGGAAAGGTGAGAATTTTGAGAGACAAAATTTTACAGTGAAGTCACCTCTGTAGGTTTAACCTGTCTTATCAGTGCTTTCCCAGAATATTTTCTTCTGCTTTAAAGTATACATTGACATGGAAATTATTATTGAAAGCAGGACTGAAAGTAAGGCATTATTCTTCTTTTTCCACAGGCCTTTAGATTTTAGACTACTGAAAAATGTGTAAAGTGTATGAAAATGTAGACCCTTGGCTCCAAAATCAAAATAGCATTCCTATTCCCAGATTGGTTATGAGAGTGGGTTTCCACTTTTCCACCTGCTTCAATTAAATCAATAACTTGTCTGTACACTATCATTTTAGCTTTTAAGGTGGAAAGAATTATAGGGGAAGTATGGCATAGAAAGGTTAAGCTTACACATGGTAGCACGAAAAGAAATGGGTTGTTTTTGTTTATGGGCTTCTTTATTTTTAGCTCTTCTTTTGAAGAGTTAAAATACCGAATAGCAGATTGCCATTTTCACATACCTGTCTAAAACACATGGACTTATCTTTACAAATTAATTAGAAGTATGTCCATGTTATAAGCCAGTGTTTATTTCCTTGTTTCCTGGAATATTGACTTTTGGATAGGCAGGCTCCATTGCTACATACTATGACTATTCCCCGTACATATTTCCTTTTAAAAGGTATTTTGGCTTTATTATAAGCATCTTCACAAATATGGAGAACCAAGTAGAGGAAGGCCTTCTAGTAGTAGGAGAACTCTACTCTCTGTGCCTCTTAGGCAGCTGCCCTGTGGTGGGAAGACCAGGGGATAGCTTAGTCAGGTCGCTTGCTCTCCATATCCTACTGCATTTTTGATCTAAGTGCTGCTTCTGCCCTTTCTGCTTTCCATAACATACCAGGACTGGTGTGGATATACATATATATAGAAGCAATACTGGGTCATTCTCCTCCTTTGTTAGTCTATTAAACCCTAAATCAAGACCAGTCTTTTCTTTCTTTTCTTTCTTTCTTTCTTTCTTTCTTTCTTTCTTTCTTTCTTTCTTTCTTTCTTTC
>VYXF01010817.1:1717305-1729495 GCA_013397295.1 Polioptila caerulea | reverse complement strand
TCTTTCTCTCTTTCTCTCTTTCTCTCTCTCTCTCTCTTTCTCTCTTTTTCTTTCTTTCTTGTGGTATCTGTTACTATTAAACATGGTACTTGCTGTTGAAGGCAGTTTGGTTTGTTTGTTTTTTTAAAGAAATAAAATTTTCAAAAACATTTCTTTCCTTTCTGAAGGCAGTTATTTGCCCTTCTGTAACAATTTGTGTATTCACTAAATGTTGTAGGGATATTCTTCTTGCTAACTCTGGCTAAAATAAAATATAAGGAAGGAAACCACTGGCTGTATGTTAGAGCAGGTCAGGAAAGGGGCAAGTTGATTTATGCTTCCAAATGATCCAATGCCATGAAGCATTTAAAGGCACACTGGCTTGCAAGGATGTGAGGAGTCCTCAGTTGCCACTGGCAGGCACAGCAGAGCAGCAGCTCCCACACTGGCCTTGGGAGGAGGCTACAACCCACTGCCCACACCATCCTGTACAGAGAGATGCTGCTGGTCCCAATGCAGAAGCCAAGACTCAGGGGAACTCATGCTTTCAAGCTGTTTATNCTAACTCTGGCTAAAATAAAATATAAGGAAGGAAACCACTGGCTGTATGTTAGAGCAGGTCAGGAAAGGGGCAAGTTGATTTATGCTTCCAAATGATCCAATGCCATGAAGCATTTAAAGGCACACTGGCTTGCAAGGATGTGAGGAGTCCTCAGTTGCCACTGGCAGGCACAGCAGAGCAGCAGCTCCCACACTGGCCTTGGGAGGAGGCTACAACCCACTGCCCACACCATCCAGAGAGATGCTGCTGCTGGTCCCAATGCAAAAGCCAAGACTCAGGGGAACTCATGCTTTCAAGCTGTTTATCTGCTTCCTGAAATCCTACATGATCTATCCAAGAGCCAAAGTAAATGAACAAATCACATTTTTAATGTTTTGCTCATTTTGTTTGATAGATTGCCAAGAGAGAAATTTCAAGGGGTCTACAAGTCATTCAGGTGAAAGAGTAAATTTCTGCTGTGTTTTTCGTGTGAGTAAAATGCAGATCTATAAAAGATTAGGAGTTTTTATTCAGAGTTTGAACTTTAACATTCCTCAAGCCTCAAATTTTTAATCTTCAAAAGAAAGTAGTCATTTCATGGCAAGTTATGAAATGTGAATTATTTATTCCACCAGTAAATATGTAATTAGGCATATTTTGAAAATCTGTAATTAATCCCTCACCCCTTAAACCCATAAGAAATGCTAATATGCCTCTGAGGTAAGGCAGGTTTCTATAAAGGGCATTATGTAAGCTGTTCTGATCTGTTGTATAATTATGTTTGCTGTCTGTAGTGAAAAAAAAAATCCTAGTGAGAATTTGTTGCTGAGGAAAGGGAAGAAAGGGAAGAAAAAGCTTCACTCCTCGCTGAGCAGGAGGCAATTATTAAATGGCAATATATCCAAACCTTTTCATTTGGTTGGATTGGGTTTCAAAGGGTGCGGTGCATGCATTGGGCAAGAAAATCAAAGCTGCTTGTTTTATTCCGACAAGATGCAGCAAACTATCAGCACTGCCTCAATAAACCCATAGCCAAGGAGCTATTGTGGCCTGGCTACACCCACAGTTTAGCACAAATGTTGTTACCCTTTTATCCAGTATCTTCCCCAGTGGATTTTTCCTAAAAAAAGAGGGAGGTCTGGAATCCAAGCAGTATCTTTTGAACCATGTTCACTTTTTCATCTTGCATCATGTTAGCACAGTAAAAAAAAATATGACTAAAAGCTGATATATTTATATTTGACATATATATGAAATGTGACTTTCTGGCTTGCTTTTGCAGCAAGAAAATCTGTTGAGAAGAAAGTTTATCTGACCAATTTAACCATTGTGGAAAGCCCAAGAGCAGATTGCTAAGTTCAAACATGGTTTTAGTTTGAAATGACTGGACATATTTTATGAACCTTTCACTAACAGCAAGCACCAGAGCTCTGTCACTTTGCTGTAGGAGTCTCTTGTTAACATTTTAACTTCATTGAAAGGACAGAGACAACCTCCTTCCTGAGTTGATGAAAGCCATTTTTTTGGTCAAAATTGGGCATATTGGTGCCTAGGGTTGGACTTAGGGGGCTCCATAAGGGACCCCTACACATCAGAAAAGATTACATAAATTTTCTCCAAAAACGAGTAGACAAGTTCATGCAGATATGTTCATTGGTGATTAGTGAATACAACTACCTGGTTACATCCTCAGAAGAAGTAGATTGCTGTTTTCCAAAACAAAATAACAGGGGAGTGATTCTCGGTATGATGTGGACTGTTTTCAATATTTAACCATTCTCAAAGTCGTAGTTACTGAGCTAATTAGTCAATTATTTCTTCACTCCCACCAGTGGTGGCACATGGGAATTTTATTTCCTTTTTCTCCATTCAGCTTTTTACTTTTTTTCCAATGCAAGAACCTTAGGTCAAACCTGCAGCCTCAAAATTATCTGACTTTCAAGGTCCTCTGAAAGAGACACCTTTAAATGTGTGCTGAACTTGTCCATCACACTTGAGAGCAGGCAGCATATGCTAACTCAGTACTTGATGAAGAGAGTCAACCAGAATTTGGGCATCAATGAAGCAGATGTACAGCCATTTCTCTTCTGAAATGTAGGCAGCTTCATGTTATAAAGGTTATAGCTCCTAAAACTGTGCCATAAGAAGAAAGAGCCTATAGAAGCTAAAAAATACCCATCAGGCTGCTCCTAAACAGGAACATATTCCTGAGTCAATGACATTCAATGGTAGAGCACCACTGAAGTGAACATGGCTTTTTGCAGTCCAAATTACTTTAAAGCAATAAGAAATGCAGTATGCTGTAGAAGCTGTTGACCTCCTGGTGAGTTTGTCATAGATATTTTAATGTTTGTCATCTTTATTAAAGATCTTGGAGATGTGAGATGATGTGGGGATCCCAGCTTTTGTCTGAATCAAGCAAGTGTGCCAACAGGGAAGATGCTGCTTCACTGGGGAGAAAGTCTGTGAAAATATATCCTGCTCCACTGTGGTTTTTGTTCTGAAAGCCTTTAATGCTTAGGCACTCTCTTAGAAAAAAAAAGGGCTTTTCCAGGGAGTCATTTATGCCACCTTAAATAGATGTGTTGGCTTTTCCATACCCATTAGCCCACAGCAAATGACAAGACATCTAATTTTCTAGTGCATGAATAGTTGACTGAAGTGAATAGAAGCCCAGGTCAAGCTCTGAGAACATAGCCCAGATGGCAATTACAAAGACCTTCATATGTATCGTAGAAATTTTATTATTTTTAAGACCAGATGATAATTCCTGGGCTCTTAAATGATGAGTATTCAGCACTGGCATTTGGCAAAGCTATGTCTGCTTATTTTTATTTCAATTACACATAAGTCAAAAATTGTCTTGTTTGTATTTTAAGGCACAGCAAAGAGGCAGAATAAATTCCCATAATGTGAGCTTTCGGACGAGGTCTCATTTCAGTTTTTAGTTCATTTTGTAAAGTGAATTTGCAATAGAAGTGCTGCCAGTGAACATTATAACCAAAAGTATGCTGGCTTCAGCAATGGAGAGATAAACCTCTCCTCAGATGGTGCTTTTGGTGCAGTGAACTGTCTGTGTCAACAAAACAATACTCAAAAATGTAAAGGACTGCTGCAAAGAGGAAGAGAATAATCAGATCTCCAAGCCTCTTGAAGATAGGGCAAGAAGTAATGAGCTTAAATTGCAGTAAGAGATATTCAGGTTAAAACCCTCTTGTGATAAGAACAGCGATACACTGCAAGACACTGCCTGGGGAGGTAGCAGCATTTCCAGCACTGAAGGCCTTAAAACCCCAAAGATAAGCATTCTGTCAGGAATGACACAGGTGCCATGGGCCAGGGACGGCACTATTTACCTCTGGAAATCCCCTCCAGCCCTTTGAGGTGATGACTTTTCAGGGTTATGCACTTTGGGAAGGTCTGCGATGTGAAGCTCTGGCAGAGTTGTGCCTGTTGGAGATTTTCATCTGTGATAGAACCTCCATGTTGTTAGGTCTGGGGAGGTCTAAAGAATGATAAGTGCATTTGGAGGAAATGAGAAAGAGCACATTAGCATGCCTAGTTTCAGGAAAAAACAATTTAGATAGATTGGGTGCCATGAAGTCCAAGTCTTTCAATAGACGCTCTCCTTGTTTTTCTGATTCACTCTCAGGGTACATCACTGTCCAGCTTTCTTGTTGGCCACAGATAACCCTGAGTGAAAAAGTAGGAGAGTTGGAATGTTTCATTTGCACCGTTCAGCAAAACAGGATATTGCCAAAACCTTGGGGAGAGGGAAAAAATTATGGACATGGGGGAAATGCAGTGGAAGGAGAAAGGAAATAGAAGCATCAGGAGCCTTTAGAGGGCAGTAAGAATCCTTGGAGGGGAAAAATAAGGGTAAAAAAGAAGGCTGTAGTAGATGAGAGATGGAACAGGGTGTTAAAGGGGGAGCTGAAAGGAAATGTTCCAGGATTTTGGTTGACAAACCTCCGGACCACACTGAACTTCCCAGGTATTTTTTATACCTGACTGGTTTCTAATAATGCCCATGACTACAGCTTTTGCTGATAAGCTCAGGTGAATAGTACTGGTATGACAAATATGTTTCTACTTAGCCCCTGCCAAGATGTTGGTGGAAATTTGGTGTTATCTGTCTTTTAAACTCAGAATGGCATGATCTGCTTTTTTGGTATAAATATAAGGAGTCAGTAAAGCAAATGAAACCCAAAAACCTTGAAATTCTACCAAGTGCTTTCCTGTGCCATTAAGTGTTTCTTCCCTGAGGAAAGAAACTGCTTCCTGGTCCCAGTGTGTAAACCTGTGTCTGTGTTCACCCACGTTTCTGTGTTGTGCAGGCACCACACCCGGGCTGCACATAACGCGAAGGAAGAGATGGAAGCAATGGGATGAGCCCTTGTGCCCACTGCTCCAGAAGCTGCTGTCACCACTACAGTTCCACTCTCACTGATAACTTTCTTGAGAAAACTTTGACTCCAAGGCAAGCTGGGAATTTGCTCCACATGAGCAAATCATGTCTAAATTTTGCCTCTTCACACCGCAAGGAAAATTCCCAATTTAAGTTGCCAGGCGTTTCTCAAGGCTGTATCCCCCACCCCATCAAAAGATGCTCTTACATCGTCATTCATTAAACATTTGCTGTATGATAACTCCATTGTGCCACTGCATTCCAGCTTTCTGTGTTTAGTTGCTCATAGTAAAATTGCTTTTACACTAATATGACTGCACGGGGCAGATTAATGTGCTGTTGCACATAAATGTTTGCCTTGCCAACTGATCCTAGTTAGTTGGTTTGAGTGGGAAACCATGGGAGAGATTTGAAGTTAGAAGGCATACAAATCTAAAGCCAGGATCTAACACAACATTAGTTGCTTTTCTAGTTAACTGTGGGTCCCCACTTCCCAAGTATATGTAATTACTACATTGCATTTTTAATTTTGTTTGTTTTCTTCCTTGCAGTGCCCATTTCTTACGTTTCTTCTTCAATGTATGTAGTACCCCAGGAACATCCACATTTATAATTATAGAAGATAAAGTTATAATATTCCTGAGGCAAAACTGCATTTTAACAACTGTGCTAATGTGGAAAACAACTTGTGCAGAATAAATATGCCCTACAATTAGTGATATGCCGACATTTTTCATGGTTACCTTACATATAAATAAACTCAAGCCACTGACATTTTTCCTAAGGGCTTTTATCTCTGCAGCCCCAAAACTGCAGACAGATTTGTTGTAAGTAACACTATCGCCATATTAAGTTTGAAAGCCCATTATTTTTTTTTAAATTCATCTGCTTTTGGATCTGCATAGCTTGAGGCTGGGCCGGTGGGTCTGATATTGTCTGTCTGATGAACCATGGGTGCGTCCTGGGCTCCCCGAAGCCTATCATTTGGCTGAGGCTAACAGGAGGTGACTGGGCAAAGACGTTTCACCTGAGGGTGGGCCAGGTCACAGGTCACTTGTAATAGCTTCTCCATGCATCTCCAGACCTGTAAATGAGACCAGAGCCTGACTCACTCCACTACACTTTCTTTGTCTTAGACGGATGCTCTAATCAAACAAATTACCTAGCCCGTGATCACAGCCACTGAGCCAGAGATGGTTTTGCAGACGTTTGTCTGGAGCCCTCCAAGCCCCCTCGACCGTGCAGTGCTGCTTGAAAGAAAGGGCTAGTGTTTTTCACCAAAGGTAATAAAAAAGATTGCGGTCACTTTGCTAAGCTGACCTCGGAGAAAAATCCCCAGAGACACCGTGGGACACAGTTTGACACACACAGCACAGCAAAGGGCACGTATAGGAAATAAGGAAGGCTCTGGCTGCCCCCAGTGTGGGGGAACACAAGCTGTGGCTCTATGGACCCAGCACATCTGCGTGAAGCCCAAAGGCTCCATCACTAAGAGAGAAGGTGTACCTTACCTCTGGGTGGGATTACTCTCTGCTTGGGATTTTATTTTCTTTTTTCTAAAGGAGAAAAAGAGTGAGGTGGGCAAAAATCTCATGGGCAGAAGGTGAGCCCAACCATAAATAACTGGGCTCATCCTGCACCAATAGAGAAAAGCATACAGGCGTGGCTTGTTTATTGTAAAAGTCAGCCTTAGGCAAGGGATTTAAAACTGATCAGCCTGCTGCAAACATATTATATTAGTCTTGTATTTATTTATTGCATAGCCCTTTAGTTTAATTTATTGACTGTCATTCCTACTGTAGGCAGTGCTGTCACTGTATTTTCTTAAAACTTTCCCAATAAATTTGTAAACATTAAAAAAATCCCAGCCATCCCATATTTTTATCCTGTGTTTTCCAGATATTTTGGCTTTTGTAGAAGTCAGTTGTTTACTTGATTCTGACTCAAAGAAAAAAAAACCCAACAAACCACTACCCTAGGTACTTTCTAGTTTCAGATGTTTTGTGTGATTGTAAAAGAGAAATAAACCAGTTTTGACTGAGAGAATGAGCTACTGCAAACAATCTGTTGCTAATATAGTCTAATTACTAGTGATATTTTGAGAAAACAATTAAATTGGAAGTGAGGTTACTTTGGTGTTTATTGTCTGTGACAGCTTCTTTTGGAAACAGGCTCAAGGGCTGCCAAACTGGGGCTGTGATGATGTGTGAATAAAACTTATCATCAATACAGAGCCAGCCAGCAAAGTGGGAATTACAGAATGGGTAAACTCACCTGTTAGACATGTCAGGATGGGCAGGGAGCTGTTAGGTGGTCACAGGTGGGTCCCTCCACTTACCTGTATTTGCACCCTGCAGCATCAACATCCTTTCGTTGCTCTAGGAAGGGGGGGAAGATGCTTAGGTGCCTCCTGGGTTTGAGCTAAAAAGTCTGCATAAATCTGGTTGTTGGAGGGAAAGGCACCATATACTGGAAGAAATACATTTGAAACATAAGTCTAACAGCTCAAGGGAAATGTCTGGGCAAAATTTTCGTGGATTTTCCCACATCCAGGTTTTCACTGCTGGTTGTCACTGTGATCGGTTCAAGGTGTAAACAGACGTGCCCTCTGCAAGCAGATGTGCTAAAAGAAGAGGCTGTCACCCACCACGAGGCCTCCCACTTCTTCTTTAACACCCTCTGGTGATGAAAAACACTCCTGGGCCCTCCCCATCAGCAAAGCTGCTCACCTGGGTCCGTCCAGCCCCATTTTGAACACCTCCAGGCAATGCTCTAAAAACTTCTGCTGAGATGGAGCCATTCCTGTGCAACCTCCACCTGAAGGGCTGCAGCCATCACGAAGAAGTTGAAAGGGCATAGAACAGTCACAAAACTGGCTTTGTATAAGCCAGTGAAAAGGTTGGGTCAGCAGCATTTAACTGAGTTCTTGTCATACCATCACATACAAACTACCACAGGAAGAGCATTAAAGAGAGATACTAATTCTCAGTTTGAAGATGCCAGATCTTTGGAAATACGTGACATTGTAAAATAGTCACAATGGTTCAGTCACTGAACTTGATACCACTGGAAGAGGTCATCACCAGCCCCAGCCCACACCATCCCGGCCTTCAGCAAGTGCTGGGGGTTTGCTGCTGCTCCTCAGTGTCAAAAAGTCCAGGCATAGCAGAGAGGACTATTTAACCCCATCTATGTATTGGTTGGTGAGCTGCAGAGTTTGCATTTACAAGCTTTTTTATTGTGGCAGTAAGTCTAGGAAACACTTCTTTATATCTCCTGTGAGAACACTAGTGCTCACAATATCTTCTGGCTCCAGAAGTCGGAGATTTAGGAAAAGCATCAGCTGCCATCTAAGTGAGAACAAAATCAGATGAAAGGTTTTGACAGTGAGAGACAGTGTCTCAGGAGCTCTCTCATTTTTTGTCCTCTCTGCAGAACTGCTTGCATCAAGACCTTAAAACCCCTCTGTAAAAGCTGTTTGTGTGAGAGCAGATGGTATTTCATTGTCTTTTGCTACTGATCTTGAATTATCAGCCTTTATAATGAAAATGCCAATTCAGCCTTGACTGTTCTGCTATAACTCTACTAGGACCACTATAATGCACACACCATATATACTGAATATTTATTATGGTACTGTGCATATTATTTATTGTATATGCAGCATATTTTGTAGGTGAAAAATGATACCTTATCTAAGTCAATGAGCATAACCCGGAAAAATATGGCAGAGTAATCATGTGATTCATAATTGACATCTGCTCTCCAAAGACTTGGACAGAATCTGAATTTTCAGCATGCACTGGGAACGCTCTTCTGTTTGCTGGTCTGGGCATAACCATGCCACTACTCTCTCCAGCAGCTCCATCAGTCTTCTGTATTTCCATAATTCCCTGAGTGCATAGAAAAGCTGGGCCAGGCACATGCTGAAAATATTTCAAGAAGTTGGAAAAAAGTGCTGATGTTTTTCAGTGTCCAGAAATAAGACAAGGAAGCGGATTTTTTTCTGTCCAAATGCTAATGAAGACCAGCCTGTGCTCATCCTCAGGGTTTTCATAGATTCACAGAGGGATTTTATGTGTACATATGTGTTCATGTATACATGAGTGTATCTTCTGCTCCAATTTCACCACTCTGCTGGATATCACCACATGGCCTGGATGTGGCCAGATCAGCAAAACCTCTGCAGCCTCACCCCTCTGCAGCACTGACTCTTTGGTTCAATCCTATCGTAAACCCCCATTTAATGAATGTGCTTTTTCTGGAACAGTATACAGATTCCTTGCATGTAGTTGAGACAATGTGGTCAAATTGCTGAGGAAAGAGGATTCGGGGTGTGGTGGTCAATGGATTTTGTCACTTTTTTGTCACTACCCCTTCTGGTCATGAGAAGCTCATGGGGCAGTGGCTCTGGATGCATTCAGGTCCTTTTGTCTCATCAGCCTAATTATTAACCAGATTTCCAGAGTTAATGTATCAATGGGATACACAGGCATCAGTGAACAACTCCCCAGAGGAGAAGAGGGATGCGGAAAAATCCACAGAAATTACATATTAGGTAAAGTCTGATCTACAGAGACTTGACTGCATTCATGGAGAATAGAAGGGCAGTGAAACTGGAATCTGAGAAGTGGAGTTGTGTGAATCCCCTCAGTTCTACAAGCGCCCCAGCTTGGGAAGTTTTCCTTTTGCTGTTTTAATTTTTCCTGCTTTTGTGGATTCTTTAGTGTCTGCTACTGCAGCTGGAAGAAATCTGGAAGTGTCCCAGTCCTGTGCAGCCTGGCTGCGATGTGGTGTCCTTGCACATGTGGGAGGGAGGGTGAGGGGGGAGAGGAGAGGATGAGGGAGGGTTCATCAGAACGAACAACAACAACGGAGACGTAGCAAGAGTTTTCAAACAAGTGTCCAAATCACATTATCGATGGCATCTAGAGACCAGCCCACGTCTTTATTGGTGCTGCTCTCGCTGCAGGAGCGTGGCCAAGTTTGTCTCAGCATTTGAGCTAGTCTTCCTTGTCAATGGCTTCTTTTTTTTTTGGACAGATTATACTCTGTTCATAGCACACTTAAAAGCAATAGCTGAAGAGAACAGAGGCTTTGCCACTTTGATATGCAAAAGACAACAAATTTTATGTATATATGAGGGGAGCTAATCTTGCTCTCACTGAAGCCTTTTGGAAGATTCCCAGTGACTTTGCAGAGACTTTGAATTATGGCCAGCTTTTGCTTTTTTTTTTTTTTTCTTTTCCTTCCCCTCTTGCAAGACATCAGGAATAAATATTTTAATTCAAAATGGCACTGTGGTGGCTTGGAGTACTGCGGGCTGGGACCCTGTCCCCAGCAGCCTCCGGCACTTTTCCCAGCAGTGAGGCGTGCAGCCGGAGCACGGCCCTTCGGCGAGCACAGTCGCACCAGGGAGGTGCCAAAACATTGCAGAGCAAGGCCATCACCAACTAGCAGACAGGCTGTTTTATACATTCAAAACTCACAAAAATTATATAGTAGTTCAGCTGGCTTAGTGAACTGCTGAGGAGCCTGCGTGCTGTTTGCAATGCGCCTGCTATGGAATAAGACGTGAGAAGTCATTTTAGAGATAATTTTAAAATATTTCAGGTCCTCTGGGTATGCCAGATCAATGGCAATAAAGCCAACAATCAGTGTTTTATACCAAATAATCAAATCTAGTTTGGTTATGCTGCCCTTGCCCCAGGAGAAGTTGGCGGCCAGGCAGAGAGGGCAATGGCTTTACTGAGAGCAGAAGAGGAATAAGGCTTGTGGATAGTGGCTGCAAAAAAACCTCTTTAAAAATTTGTTGAATTTTAATGAAAGCAGTTCATAATGTGTAAGAGGGAAAATGCTGTAATGTCACAGTGGCCTTGCTTGCATGTCTAGCCTGGGAGCTGTTGTGAAGGCTCATAGTCCTTGTCCACAGTGTGCCTTGGAACAGTGCTTGAGTCATTTTATACACCCAGCATGTGCCCATACATATGGATAGGCAGAGACATGCACGTACATTTATGTATGTTTGTATGAATCTGTATATACATATATGCATAGATGTATACATATATATTTATAGACACACTGAATACTGTTGAATACACATGCTATACCTTTGTATGCACCCATACATATGTATATATGCTTGGGCTTCTATGCATTTTTATGAGAAAAACAAAACATAAAAAAGAAAAAGCTAAATGTAGATAACTAACAAAATATAATAAATATACATCTTTAAATACATCTTGAGCCTTTACCTGTATACAAATGTATAGGTGAAACAGTTTCATGGATATTTTACCTTTTCACATAATATAGGATGAACCAGATTGCATAGTGTCCATAGTGGATAATTGCTACAAAGCAAATCAGAGTAATCGAGTTATTCTCCTCATAAATGGGTCAACTTAAAGAGACTGTCAGTCATGTTGTGACTGGCCTCCCCAAGAGGAGTTCTACAAATGATACTTGGAAATGCCCTTAGAGAGATCGTGTTTGGCTTTGAAAAGTGTCTGGGCTGCCTTGGTGGGGTGGTGCAGCCAGCACTCAACACCCCTGGCACCACTCACATTCCAGCTCTCCAACAGCGAACACAGTTTCAATGTGTGAACATCAGCTGTAGGTACATTTGGAAGTTTAAAAATGAATCACTGCTTTCTAAGGGTCCTACCTCCGAAATGCTTCCACTCCATTTATTATCACATCATTTAAGCATCCTAGAATGGTACTAGGAAACATTGGTCTCTGCTCAAAAGAATCTGAAGTGCATTTTTATGGGTGCAGCTTTAAGTTTCTTCCCAGGGATACTTAGTCTTGATGACTGTCTTCCAGGTAAAGCAGAAAGAGGTTGCCTTCTCCTTCCCAAAGGGGTAGAGGGATATTTGTCCTGATTTCTGTTGGCAATGTTGGCATGCTGCTTGGAACGGCTGGTACCTGCTTATGCAAATTCAGTTCAAGAAAAGAAACACGATACTGGGTGGAATAATAATAATGTGAAAACAGGTAGCATTTCTGGAAGTCAAACAAGCATCTCTGACTTCACTGACTTCACCTGGCTAATGCTGAAAGCTAATGCTGAGCCTGATTTTCACAGGGATAAACCCAAACCACAAAACATGGCTGATGCAAGCAAGTCACAGTGATAGCCAGGCAGTAGATTTTGCCAAAGCCCAGCTTAGAAAGATGATCCATCCATACAGTCCCTCCCCCCCCAAAAAAATGAAAAGCAGCCATCACTTCAATATCTTCGGGGCTCAAAA
>VYXF01010817.1:1699919-1717293 GCA_013397295.1 Polioptila caerulea | reverse complement strand
GCTCAAAAAAAAAAAAAGAAAAAAAAAGAAAAAAAAAGAAAAAAAAAGAAAAAAAGGCTTGTTAGTAGGGACAAAAATTGGTTTGAGCTTCTCAGGAAACAGCATGATTTTCCTTCCCTGTGGTACTCAGGGAAGGAAACCTGAGTGTGGGACCACTCCAGCATGCACCCAAAGGTGCTGTGACCTCTCAGCTGCAGGAATTCCTTCACCAGAGGAGCTCTCCTGGCCACAGGAAATTTACCTTTTCCCCTCAGTTCCTGATGTTTGATGTCTTAATCTGTCAAGCCCTTGCTTTTGAGCAGGAGAATAGCACAATCCTGTGAGAGTGATGTGGGATGCCCATCCCTGTGGACAGGGCAGGAGAGGGATCTCTAGGCCATTTTCCAATGCTTTTCTGATGCCCTCATTAAATGAGGGGGTGGGAGGACATCCTGGAGATGTCAGAAATGCCAACAGTGAAGGAAAGAAAGAATGAAGGAAAAAGCACAGTCACATCTGCAGCTGATTTAACCATATAAATAAATGGTTGGCTCCTCTGGCATTGCCAGCACAAATAATTAAATGGTGCATTTAGGTTCTAGGACACCAAAATACAGAGGGATATGAAAGAGAGTGACATGTATGTATTTGTCCCAAATTGTATGTTTATCTTTTTTCCCTCTATGCAATTAAAAGTTCATTAATAACCATATGACTAAAATAAAAGCAGGGCCACAGGGTTGGACTGGGCCGTGCATCAGACTGCGTGCACAGGGAGCTGGGGGCTGCTGTGCCTGGAGTGAGCCCGGGGCTCTGGTTTTATTTAGGGCCACGCCTCGGCAGTTTTAAGACAACACAATGCAATTACTCTGACCACAAAATGTTCTGCTAGAGCCTGATGGTCCCCGATGCCACCAGGAAGGGAGATGCTGGGAGCGGGCCAGCCTTGCCAAAGCCTCTGCGATGGGGCTGTCAGCAGCCATCTCCCTTCTCAGGCAGCCCCTAGATGTTAAGGTGAGTTTAACTCCACACATATCTGCCAGTCCCAGGATTCATTTCCTGTAACTACCTGCTTTTTTCCTATGTAGGTGTACAGCTGAGGATGTGTGAAACAGATGCTGGCATCCAGGGCTTGAAAAATGTTCTTTCCTCCTCTTAAAAAATCTTTGCCAGCGCTGAGAATCTGCTGCCTCTGTTCAGGTGAAGCTCCTCTGGCACTTTTTCTTAGAAGCAATGAAGACATCAAGCCTTATATGGATTCCATTATTATTTTGTTTTATTGTGTTGTCATTTTATGAGGGACTTGTGACCCATAGGGAGCAGGAAGGCGCTACCAACTAAACCAGGGTGGGGAGCGGAGGAGGCACGTCGAGGCTGCCTGGTATCAGGGAATGATTTCATTCAGAGCCCTATTGTGGCAGGGAAACAATTCCTGTTTACCAACAGGCCCACTATTGTGCTGCTGCTGGTGCCAGAGGACATCTGTGGCTGGGCAGGGTTGCACAATTGCCAGTGTGGTCCCTGCCAGAGCCCTTGGCTCTGTGGAGCTGGGACAGCAGGCAGGGCACAGCACCAGTAGACCTTGGTGAGGCAGCCTGAACCTGGCCACGCAGCCACAGGCTGTTGGTATTTGTTTTGCTGTGAGAACCAGAGGACTGATCCATGCAGATACACCCCCTTCCTACTTGCTTCCCTGCCCCCTTGCATCAATCTGGGGGTCCTTGGACCAATCAAATGTGTGACCAAACAAGCAGTGTTACAGCTACTGTGTGGAGTCCAAGCAAGAGAAGGGTAAGTCAGGTCATACCATCCCTTTATTATTTTTAAAGCTGGACTCCATGTAGGTAATGTTAATAGCAAACCAAAGTGGGACTTGTGAGTTAAGATGACAAGTGGTGTTGAAGTGTCAATCTCCTTATCTCTTTCCCAGACTTCTTCATACAGAATTTAGATCATCTTAATGCAAACCCCTGTGCCTCTGGCTTACTCTTCTTCTCCTCTGAGTTAATTTGCTTTTAAAATGGACATTCAGTTTTAACCTGTCGAGTAGGGATGGAGCAGCTTTAAATGGAATGAGAGAGACACAATGCTAATCTGCTTTGCACATCCAAATTCCACTGCCAGCACATCTGAACTGAACCCTCAAAACCCTCCAAGCCAGAAACAGTGTGTCTGGACAAGGAATCCACACTAAGTCACTATCCATGAATGGGCACAAAATCTCGGGTAGTCAGAGTAGTTTGGAGGGTCAAAAATTCCTTGGTGGCTTCCTAGATGGCATACAGCACAGCTATGCATTGGATGGGGGGCCATGACAGCTCCTGAGATGTCCAGGCTGGATTTTAAGGGATATGCAGGCATGATTTTTATTTTTACAGATGTGTCCACGCTCATGCAGCTACAGTTCATGCAGCTACATGAGCTAATTTTCATGAAGTGTTTTGGGGGCTTCCAGCAATGCAGATTCTGCATAGAACAAGCTATGGCCGAGATCTACAATTTATCTGCATCTCAGGAACATTTCATTGCATGCCTGGGTTCCAACAGCTCTATCTACCTCGGCTTGAAACAACTGCAGGGTGTGTCTCTGGCTGTACAGCAGCAACATTCTCCAATTCCTGCAGCACACAGATCTGGTTGTTTGTTATCCTCCACCTTCTTCAACTACCCTGTGTCCTCATAGGGACATCCCTNTGGCTGTACAGCAGCAACATTCTCCAATTCCTGCAGCACACAGATCTGGTTGGTTTTTATCCTCCACCTTCTTCAACTACCCTGTGTCCTCATAGGGACATCCCTTAGGGTTATGATTACTGGTCCTTCCCCAAAAGTCAGTACTGTGAGACAGGAAAGGACCTGATTTTTCGCATCTCCATTGAAAACTTGGAAACAGAGCTACACACAAACTCAGCTGGGCTATGGCAATGCTAACCAACCCCTTAGGACTTATCTGCATGAAAAGAGACTGGGACAACCCTGAGAGAATCAAAAATGGTTTTAATTTACTTCCCTGTATGCTGTGTGCTCCCCAAACAGGGACTGGGACCAGCCTCCAAGCCTAATTGTTGTTTCTCCATAAGGGCATTTATAGAAGCATCTGAGTGGAGGGACACATACTCCTGTGGTGTCATGTCAGAATTTCTACAAAACCATGTAATTTGTACACGTGTGCAACCTTGTAGTTTGTTTTGGGGTTGGATTTTTTTTTCTTTTCTGTTGTAGACTGATGGCAGAAGAAGTACTACTCCCTCAGCCTGTGTGTACACTGAGCCATTCCCAGCCAACTGGAGCTTTTCCACAAGATGGTACTTAGCCCAGTCTGTAATTGAAACAGGGCACGGATGCTCCTGGGGAAGGCAAACGTCAGCCAAAAAAACAGGCTGAGATAGTCAAAGATATTTAGTATACAAATAAGAAGATGTTTCATAAATATCTTATAAAAACTGTAATTTACTTCCCAATATTTCAGCAGATTATCTTAATGCAAACAGCAGATGTATTTTGGAATGAGACAAATGTTTAGCAAAATTAAAGTTATTCATGTGCAGTCACACAGGGAATATTTGCATGATATTTTACTAATTGCTCTAAAATCTGAATTGTAGCAAATAAACAAACGGGGAAAAAATAAACCAGAAGAAAGATTAGCCCCAGGCCTCTCTTTTTAAGCTCTCTGAGTATTTCTTTAACATCTCAACCTTTTTTCTCTGATGTCCTGGTGTTCTTCCCAAGTGTCCTCATCATTCTTCTCAGGCCTGTTACCTTTTTGCAGACTCTTGTTTTTCCCTGGTGGGATTTCTTCTGAGAGGGGTTTGATTATCTTCTTCCCTCGGCATCCAAGCACTCTCCCCTGGTTTGCAGTTCTGCCTGCTCCTCTTCCTTATTGCTTGACTGGAGTAAACAAGACTAGTTTCCAATGGTCAAATTTTCATCATCATTTTGGGGATGTTTCTACTTTGCTGTTTTATTGAGCTCAGAGATTGCCCCAGATAGGGTTAGCCATAGAGAAAAACTCACCACAAGAGGAGCAGATGCTTTTATAGTGGCCAGGAATTCAGACTTTGGTTACTTTAACCTTCTCTTATAAGTTTCAAGTTACAGCAGCAAAGATCAAGTTGTAGTTGCTGATTGTTATGACATTATTTTTTGTCAGGTCTATTTATTTGCTCTCTCGGAAAAGAGAATGTATTTCAAGATGTCAAAATATTTTGTTCGCCTCCATTTGATTGTAAGAGGAGCCTTAGGTGAGGTAAGAAAAATGTATGTTTATTAAAATGTTGATGCACAGTAGATGGTTACATGCTTGTATATGTTTCATCCACTCAAAGGAATGCTGAGGGTACAAAAAATTCAAGCAGTTAGAATTTAGAAAAGGTCAGAATTAAAACTTCTATGTCTTACATAGAAATCACATTGACTGCAGGAGCAAGCAGGCAACAGCGTTGGAAACAGAAGTCCTTGGTTTCACACTACAGCTGTGTTTTACCCAAGTTGTTGGAGTTCCTTACAACAGTGAGTGTCTCTTATCATTCTTCTGTCCAGCCATGTAGGTAGATAGGAAATGCACCTCTTACACGTGACTTCTATGGCAAAGAGAATTTTTTTAGCATCTGAGTCTTTAAGATTCAAAATCACTTAGTAAGTCATGTCTCTAGCATTGAAAATTCTCCCTGTTCCATTCTGGATTCTGGAGTAGAATTTAGGAGCCTTGGAGGGAGTCCAGCCTGATGCAAGGTGGATACCTTCTCTTAGCTCACATTGCAATCATTTCCAGGATCCTGCTCTTCATGCTGGCCAGTATTTTCATTGTTACCTTCATTTTTCTTACAGTTGTAAGGTGCAGGTGATGGGGATGTTGAGCTAAATTCACAGGTAGGTGCTAAGAAATAATACAAGTTGTACATCTCAGTTAGTCCTCTGAGGTTTTGTTAAATTATTTCTGTAGGGTCAGTTGGTAATTCTCCTGTAAAGTAATTTTTATTTTTTTTTTTATTTGGAACAAGAAAATTAATACAAAACTTGATGGGTATATTATCTGACTAAGTAGGAGAAACAAAGGGGAGAACAGGGCATTACTGTCACTGTTCTTTTTTCTTTAAGGGAGGAGGCTTCTATTCATGAAGTTTACACTTTGAACTCATTAAAGTCTTTCTTTAGCCTCTCCCATCCGCAGGTCATCACAGGAATATATAAAAGGGAAATGTTTTATTTTAACAGAGTCAAACAAAGTACATGAAACATACACTTGCCACTGCGTAACCTTCCTTAAGTTAAATCACAGAATCAAGCAGAACTTTGTTTTCCTGTCTCCACTTTTTACTTCATTGAAAAGAGCTTAAAGTATAATATTCTTTCAGGAAGCCTAAATTGTATTACTGGAAGTAATAGCAATCTCCTAAGCAAAATCTCATGGGACTCATGCCACTCTGCTTTCTCAAAAGCTGCATTCAAGCACATGCAGTGTTGCCTCTTTCCTGAACGCTGCACTTGTGATTGTGTGCAGGGAGCTTTGGATGATGCCAAAGCAACTGGGTATTTTTGCATTGGGGTCTTCCAGGTGTTTCAGCCTTTATGACAGTCCAGGGTCTTGGGAGTAGCTGTGAGAGTCCTGCCCAACCATCCTAACTTTGATCCTGTTTCTCACTCTTTAATATACATGTGTAACTTCTATGAACGTAAATTAAAATTATGTACATGCATAGAGAGGGAAATAGATGCATTTATGTTGGCTCAAGACAAGCAGCATCTCCCCAGGGAGCTACTTAGGAGGTTATTGAGGAGACAACAGAAAAGTGGAGTGGGTTGTACCTTTCTACATATGTGTTGTAGAAATTATTGGCACGTTGCTGATGCTTATGGCGAACAAATAGTTTATTTCTGGGCTAAGAAACATTCCAATGTAAATATTCAACTGGCAGCTAGCTGGAAGTTTGCCACTTGAAGTTAAAAGGCCCGTGACCAATGGTGTCAGATTAACATTTCCAAGTTGGACAATGTACAAATGGTGTTCTTGGACTGAAATAGAAATAGATGAAAGTGGTCTACTGCAGTGCAAATAACAAACTGGCAGCCAGCTGGTCATTGGAAAGGGAATATACTATGGGAATATGCTTTCTGCAGCAATACTTTATTTTGGAGATAACTATCAACAATAGGAAGATGAGGCTTGTTTAACAAGAACCATATGGTCTCATCCTGCTTTTATTTCACTCAATGGCAAAGCCCCGATTGTCTTTTGTAGGTGCAGAATGGAGATTACTGCTAATAAATAAGAAGTACAATAAACTGTTGATCCATTGTTGCCCTTCAAGGTTCTTTTTAATGCATATGCTGATATTTCAGGAGACAATAACTGAAAGGAAGCAGAATTGGAGGTGCTTGCTGAAAACCAAATTTTTCTTCTGACAAAATAAGCCAAGACAAAGAGCCACTCAACACAAAGTTATCAAACTCTGTGAAACTGATACAGCAATATTTCCAAACTTAAAAGTGAAGAAGTAGTAGATGGGTTTGTTAAAAAGAAAAAGTAGTTTGAATTTTTGAGGAGAGAAAACAATAGCACGTAAAAAGTAACTTATGAGCAAATGTGGAATAAGGCAGGGACTTTGTTGAGGTTTACATAACTACACAATTTAAGATGGAATTAAAGATAACAGAATTTAGCATTGAAGTTTTGGTATAGTCACAACATTGGTTTGTGCTACAGAAAGAAAAAAGAAGGCAAGGCAAGGCAAGGCAAGGCAAGGCAAGGCCAGACAAAAGAAATCCAAGGGAATTGCCACCTCAGTGGAAAATCCTGTTTTGGGCACTTCTCAAGAATGTAAAACATCACCTAGAATTGTTTACTTTTATGGGTAGGAAGTAAAAAATAAGTCAAATAATAGTGGAAATGACATTCTAACCGTAAACCGTAGCTGAAAGGTTGCAGTAAAGTCAATAAAAGTCAGCATTGCAAATTTGTTTTTTAAACTGGTTGTGTTTGGTTGCTGGGGTTTTTTTGTTGGTTTTTTTTGTTGTTTTGTTTTTTTCTTACAGTGGCCGCAGATTTTTATTTTGGTCTCAACAAGACAGCAAGTAAGAAACTACTAATTATCAAGAAAACACCAAGATTAGAACATGAAAAATATGGATCATGCATGCAGAGGCTCACATCCCCCTTTATGTGTAAGTACTCAATCCCATTGAGTTCCATGTGTGTGAATACAGCTTATAACAATCAGGGATATCAAAATTGTGTTATGTTACATATTGAGATATAGCATATTACTAACTCTGCTGGTTTTGCTCACAAACTTCCCTTCTCTTCTTGCTTTAAAATATAGCAAACAGTGGAAGCATAAAGAAATAATACAGAACCTGAAGAATGTGAGGATTCAGATGTTTGGTTTGACTATCTTAGTTAATCTCCACTTTCAACTTTGAACACCCCTTCCCTAGGATTCACTTGTCTTTACACTGATGTCAAAATAGCCTTAAACCATTTCTGTGGGTTTTTGAGCTCCTGATGCCCACCTCAACCCCTCCATCTGAAAAACGTCGAATCCCCATCACAAATTCCTGTAATTTGAGAATACTTTCAAGGCAGCCCAGTGATGAGGGTGATTCTACACTGTCTGTGATGGAAGTACATGACAAGTGTTGTCCTCATCCAAAGCTCTTGAGAGGGCTGGGATGCTTCTCCTGCATGATTTGGCAAGTTGTTTACAGGTGGGCTCTGCTAGAACAGGACTTCAGATGCTAAGACTTTCAGGATTCAGTTTTTCCGAGTTACCAGCAGTTCTCTAATAAAAGGGAATGAAAAAGAACTTAGGTTCAGTGTCCACTTATAGCACCAGAAGTAATTTGACAATGCTACCAATAAATAAACACCCACGCTTCCCTAAGGGGTGGGACTGCACCACCCCTCTGTCCAGCTCCCCAAAGATGAGGAGGACCCTCTGATTTTATCTCTCCCTTGCTTTTTTTTTCCCCAAGCAGCGGGGATAGCTGAAGAAGCCCGTCATCATTTTATTGCTGTTTCTAATAAACACATATGGTGGTGCCTATAACAAGAACAACAGCGAGTTGCTATTGTTCAGCACACGGCCATATGTGGGCTGTCCAGCGGCTCAGCAGCTGCATCGTGAGTGCTCAGGAATGTCGATAGCCCAGAGAGAAAGGAATGGTTTTTAAGGGCTCTGAGCCTCACAAATAGTGCGTCTGCTTTAAATGCCGCTGTTGCTAAAACAACTTCTGACCACGGAGTGCCAAAAGCATAGATGTGGTGTTAGTCACTACAAAAGTTTATAAGGTGATTAAATTGTTAGTAATTGCAGTGCAGACTGAGAAATTAGCTGGGAGTGTGTTGAAGGGAGCTTTGCAAAACAAAAAGGCCCGACTAAATATTTATATAAATATTTTATGTGTATATACATATACATTTGCATCTGTTTGTGTGTATTTATACACTTAGCACCATTTTTTTTTTTTTTTACATTAGAAACTCAGGCACTTGCACATCTAGTACTTCACATAATAAAAACTTTGACCCCAGTGCTAATCCATATTTCTTTCATTCCCATTGTGCAAGGTTAAAAGGCATGCAATTTGCCAATAGTTTTTTTCTCCGTTAACTACATTTCCTCTGGCCTCATATGGCTCTGCTTAGGATGGATAATCAACACTTCAGTGATGCAGAGGCAGCCCAAACACGATGGTTGAGGATGCCTCACGTATAACTGTGTTTCTAACACTCTTCTTTTCATGATGCCATATCTAAACAGCAACCTGATTGAAAATGAACAGCCCATCTGCACATCTTCATTTTTTCCATCAGTGCGTTTGAGAGAAGGGAGGGAGAGAGAGACTGTGACCAAGAGAAAAAGAGAAGTAAGGCTTGACAGCAGGCAACTTTTTTTTCAAATTTGGGCAAACATAATCTGGCTAGCAGTGCTTTATTGAAGGCCCTGAATAATTTAACTGACTTTATGTGCATGTGAGTATGTGCATGTTTGTGTGTGTGTGTGTGTGAGAGAGAGAGAGAGAGATGCCGAGTACCTACTGTAAATAAGAAAAGAGAGAGAGAAAATTGTAAAGGATCCAAAAATCAACTACTTGCATATGTCTCAAACCAGGGATTTTAAAAGTCTTATTTAAATATCACAGTGCAAATGATTTTGGCTAGTATTTCTAACACATGGCAGGAAATCTCAGTCTTGTACTTCTTTTCAGTAAGTACAAACCATCTTTGTGGCACACAAATTACCTGTATAATGGGACACAATTTGAGTAACCCATAATGCCCCAGGAAGAACCACATCCAGGCATTCACAGAAACCATAGACCAATACAGACTGCCAAAATCCACAACTGTTTTTGCCCGGTAAATGAAACCACAAACATTTGCATGCTTAGATAGCCCAACAAAAAGTAAATATTCTGGATGATGTACTTTTCAATATCATACACAGTAGCATGAAAAAAAACCAGAGGGAAAAAAGTTGAGTTCTGTTTACTCTACCTTAAGGAGTTCTTTACAATGGGTGAAGCTGAAATGCCCACACTCATTTCCCTTGAAATAACAAAGGGCCATTTTTTCCCCCTGACAGGTGTACGTGGCTCTCGGTTCCTTCTGGGAGTAGTGGCAGAACTTCAAAAAACCCTGAGCCATGGCCAGATTTTCAGAGGTCCTCGGCATCCCCCAGTTCCTGTTGATTTGTAAGCAACATGCAGCTTGAGGTTTTGCTCATTCCTCAGCTGAAACTTTCAAAACTCGTGATTTCTCAGCATGAGTCAGTGTTTTATGTAACCCCAGCTTGCATTTCTCCAAACCCCTCCCGAGCTCAGAGTGCACTGACAGCCAACCTCAAATTCTTCATCACTACAGCTGACAACTTCAACCCTCTGATGGTGGCACAACAGGCCCCTCTGTGCAGCTCCTGGGGGGTTTGGGGGCCTCAGTGGGGCTCTCTTGGTGGTGTGGGGACAGAGACTGGGGGAAAGCTGGGCTGGAGTACAGAGCTCCACTCCCAGTGGGAAAGATGTTCAGCTTGCCTGCAACAGAAATGCTCAATCATGGGTTTGTTTAGCTGATTTTTTTCTTTTTTTCAATTGCCTGAAACAACATCAGTTTTATCCAAGGCTCTGCCAGAAGAGAAGCCAAAAGAAAAATTTCTCATGTAAAAGTGGTAGGAAGAGAAGGCACTGATTTGGTGGATCCCACTTGCTGTTTGCTTTCTGCAGGCACCTGGCATGGTAACTTCAGTTCACACCCTGGTACACTGCTTCACCCTGAAGGCAGCAAGGTGAAGTCAGGTGCCAAACAAGCTGGAGAGATGGCTTATCACACCATAAGCATTTTTTAACCATTATCTGTAGACACACTGAAATATATAAAACCAGATGAAAAGAGTGGGAGAAGGTGAGAAGCTAAATCTATTTTAAGTTGGCTTTTCCTTGAAAGGTGGAAAATATCAACACGTGATTTTTCCCCTGGCAGTGTCCTATGTCCATTTTTGGGGGGAACTCATTGCTAGTGGGATAAACCCTTCCCAACCTCAGTGACAGCACAGCTCTCTCATCTCTCAGGGCAGCCAGGAACCCTCCTGCCACTCACAGGAAAAGGGATTCCCATTTTGGTGGGTCAGCCCACCAGAGCCAGACAGGAGTCAGTGAAAAGCTTTTATGTTCCTGATTCACAAATTCTTCCTCCTCAATCTTGGAGGGGAAAAGTGCCATATTCTATTTGGCTGACACCTATCTTCTCTCTCCCTAGACGTAACAGAAAGCACAAAATGGCCTTTTTTTCCTACAAAAACAAAGCCAGGTTTACTGGGGTGGGGGCTTGTGGACACTGAGCTGGAGACACTGCTTTATTAAAAATGTTTGATGATGTGGCAGAGTAAAATGTGAGGAAACCAGGCCACTCAATGCAGTACAGTGGGAAGCAGGTGGACGGGCTGGAGAAGCTGTGGAGACGGCTTGGACCTGCCCCCAGTATTTGAAATGGAGCCATTCATACCTCAGCGTGTTTCTGCTTGCTTGAAATGTACCCAGTGCATTCAAATCAATGAAACAAGTAACAGAGTAGCACATTTTGAGGTACTTTCCCAGGTATTGCTTGAATTTTTTTGTGCAAATTACTGATTTGTATGTCATGTGACAGGAGTACCTCAAATTTAGGCTCTAGGAAAAAAATACAAGAAAAAAAAGAAAATCAAAACAAACAACAACAAAAAAATCCTAAACAATTTCCTAAAATAAATGTTATTCTTTTGCCTTACCATGTTTAATCCTATGAGTGTGTGTACAAATATTCACAGGCAAAAATACCACCTGATTATAAAATAGTCCCACATAAGAAATTCTTTACATTAGTGAGAGAAACCATGGAGAAATATGAACATCAGATGAGGGGGAACACATGCCAGCTTGCTCCACTAACCTACTTAGATGCAGCTTGGTAACAGCAGAATAACCATCTGATGCTTTGGATGCTGTGACTGTGTGCTGGCACCGTGCAGACCTCAGGTCCTGAAACCCTCTCTAGAAAAATGATGGGATATTTCTCACCCTTGTTATTGCAGAAATTTTAAATACACGTCTGTAGGGTCATGGCCAAGTTTTGCAGTTGCAGTGATTGCAGAAAATGAGGAACATGCACCACAATATTGGGATTTGCCTCTTATTCCTTGTCAACTCCTCAAACCAGCACCTTTCCTAAGACGAGAGTGTTGACACCTACATTCCTCCAGGAAAGGGTTTTATGCAAACATTTTTTCACCTGACTGTGTTAGTTTGCCTTGTAAAGGTTGCATTGCCTCCATACTTGTGTATCTGGTGTGTGTCTGGTTATTCCAGTAGATAATATTCCAGTGCTGGGGCCTACCTTGTGCTGAGGCAGAAGCTAATGGGATGGCCATTAGATTTTCCTGGAAACTTTCGATAAAATCCTTTTGCAGCTTTCTATGCCTATGGCCCACTTTTGCTTTTTTTTTTTTTTTTTTTTCATTGCAGACCTCAAAAGCAATCCCCTTGGACATGGTTATATATATTTCACTGTAAGTGAAAGAGAACAAAACAAATAAAAACACAATGAGGCTCTTTCTCCATGCTGGTACTTTCTTCAAACGTTCTGCTGAGGATTTCCAACAGCATTTGTCATCACATGGTAAGGGCTCTGAATGAAATTATTGATGGTAGCTGTGGGGGAAAAAACAGGGGGAAAAATGAATGAAATCCCTTGAGAAAAAAAGTATGTCATGAACTTCCCCAAGTTATTTGCAAATGTTTCTGCCAGTATCAATAAATCCCTCAAATTTCAGGATAGGCTACATTAATTACAGGGTGGCATTATGCATTTAAAGGTTGCTGAAATTTATATCTGTGATCAGTCATGTCTGAATTGCATGTTCACATGAAATATTTGTTTTTTAAATACATAGGCATGCAGGCGAGCAGCAATAACCTCCACGATGTTTTAATAGGCTTTTATTAGTTTGTACTTTCCTTGTTATCTTGTTTTACAGTATGTGCATTCAATGTGTTTGGGTCTGTGCTCTTCATGCACACATCGCAGGATGCCAAAACATCCTTCTGCTTCCTTGTTTCCAACCACTTAGTCAGGCACTTGAACGCTTTCCAAATCTTGTTAAAAAACCAGCAATAGCGCTATCACTTCTTCTTTTCAGAGTGCACAGAAAGGGACTGATGGAGAAGGCAGGGGAAAGGTAAAGGAGGAGGCTGAATGGTTGGGAACCCCCAGTGGGGAGGTGGGGGGTGTCTTCATGGATGAGCTCAGTGGAGCTTAGGTGCCACGATGCCCAGACCTGATTTAGGGCCTTCCACTGCCTCACTGTGGGGTTTTGGTTTGCATGCTGGATGGAAAAGCACCATAAAAATGCTCCTTATACATTACTTCTAAATTTAAAAGTTTACAAAGTAAAAATTCCCTGACTGAAAATCACAAAGTATTTTTCTGTGCTGATGAAGATTAATTATATTTCTATAGTAAACTATCTGTTTTTTCCTTCAGGAAAATTTAATGTAACATTCAAATAGAAGTGGGTTTTCTTCTGAGGAAAATAGATTTAAAAGTCAGCTTTATTTTATTCGCTAATTTTTCTGAGGCTAAACTAACTAGACAGACCCAACCTAGATTCAATAAATGCTACAAATTTACACTTCTGGTGAGTTGAAAATTGCTCCTGAGACTGTTCAAAATGTTTCAGTCAGGTGCAGCCTTGCTGGGTAACACTGGGATCATGCAATGCTGGTGGTCCTGGTATGAGCATTAATTAACTCCATGCTCACAAGTGGAGGGAGCAGGGGATGGCAGTTTCCCTTGGATTGCTCTTGCAGATGTGGATTCTCTGATGTTTACAGACAATTGAGTTCTTCCCATCGCCACTGGAAGAGGCAGATATGGTTGCCTGTCTCCATGAGGGGGGAATATCTGACCAGTCTGATTGCAGTCACCCCATGGATTTAGATGTGTGTGGGTGCAGGTGTGCACCCACGCACCCACACACGCACGTGGATCGTGATGATCACCCAGCCCCAACAGCCTTTAGAAACCCATGCCACTTTAGGAAACTTTGCTGTGTGTGAGTGAGATGGCAGCAGGACTCCCACTGACTCCTGAGAGGGGCTGGGACTTCAGCTTCAACTAAGGAACTTGCCAAGAAGTTGGTACATAGCCATTGCAGGCTGTCTACTCTACAGCCCATGGTTCTTCATGGTCAGCAAAAAAAGTTGGTCAAACAACGTTTATTGGAGTGTTTACTTGGCCTATGCCACACATTCTGAATAACTTGCTTCACAGATTATTTCTTTCCCCAGACAACAGGCTAAATGCAGGGTTTACAGATGTAATTCTCAAAAGCAGTCCTTTGTCAGGTCTTGGGAGAAAGTTTGAAGTCAAGTGCCAGGTTTCTCAGCTGAGTATCTGTAATCTCGACCCAGCCATGTGCTGTGGGAACACAACCATGAGCCAAAGCATCTGCTCCTACTATCTCCTGGCAGACATGGGCTCCATCATGTCTGGTAAGAGATATCCAAGGGCTTGAGGTCATGTGCTGGATGTTCCTGCTCCTCCAAAAGGAAAGGGTGTGGGAGAGCCTCTCCTGTTAATCTACCTGTGCCTGGTGCAGCAAGGATGAAAGATGAGTCATGCAGGCTCACACAAATCTGCATTTTTCAAATGAGTAGTAGCTTCTTTTCAGAAGAATGGCAACCCTGGTCACCTCAAGGCTGATACACTCTTGGAAAGTGAAGTAATTATGGTAATAGTGATGGCAGAGAGGAGGAAATCTCTTTTGCAAGAAAACATGGTGCATAAACACACAACATAGCTGAGGCCACATCTTCATTTCACCCATAAGAACTTCGTGCAAGTGCAGAAAAGCGCAGGTTTTTCTCCTGCCCCCCAAAGAAACATAATCCTGAGTTTATATCGGGTGGTTTATAGGAGTTTATTGGAATATCCAACAGGGTTCATGTAATGTGTCATAAGGTAAAGCCCGTTCTTTGGTGATTTACAAGCAGTGTGTGCCGGTGTTACTGTAATTTATAGACCACAGATGGTCAGGGGGTGCCCCTGCTGACTTGTAGCTGAATAAGAAGCTGAGCCCTGTGTGTCATCTGCTGCAGGTACCTCCGGCTCACTTCCCCAAATTAGTGCTGATCGAGATCTGCCTTCAAACCCAGGGGGGTCCCAAGACCTTTGCCTTGCAAGCTGGGGCTGTTTCGGGAGGGGAGAGGATACAAATAATTAAGTCTGGGGGAAAAAACTCTAAGCCCATCAGAATGACACCAAAGCAAAATTGCTTTTTACAATAATGACTTCTCTTCTCAAGGCTGGTACTTCATTTGATGGGATATTGTCACCTGTTAAATGGAAAATGAAGAATGTCAGTCACACCTTCCATGCACCAGTCTAAGACAAACATCTCCTCTGCAAAATATTCTAGATATTCATAAATCTCCCTTTTAATGAACCTTAGGATAGATCCTATCTTTGTTCTCACCATTTTACCCTTCTAGGTAATTACTCTTCAACTATGTTTTACTATGACTTTATCTTTAGAGTTTACCTAAGCCTTTTCTTCTTTAAATCTTATCGAATAATTATCTGTTTATTCCGGCACTTCTTTCCGATTCCCCAGGACTTTGCTCCCGGCGGGTGCATGAGACAGATGGAGGACGGGACATCTCACACAAATCTTTGGGAGATTTACTTCTTTTGGCCAGAGGATTGGGCCCCTTTTCACTTTTAAATTCTCCGCTTGACGAAGTTGGTCACATCACCTCATATTTCTCCCTGGCGTGTTTTTGTCCTGCTGTGTGTGGCCTGGCCCTGCCCGTCGTGGCCCCCGCCGGGATGCGGCAGCCTTCGGAGGGACGTGCTGGATCCAGGGATGCCTGGCGCTTGGCTGGCCCGTTGCAGCGAGGCCATGCATTCCAACAAGGCACCGCCGAGCCCCTTTTTAAAGGGCATTGATTGTGTTTTGTTAAAACAGGCTTTGAACTCAGCTAACCCTGTGCCCGTAGGACATTTCAGGGCTTTTTTCTTGCCTGGACTGCACTTAGCACCTGTTGGCAAACACAGCTGCAAATGCTGCTGAGAGAAACCTGCATCTGAGCTCAAAACTGAGTGGCTCAATTTTTCCTCCATAGTAAAGACATAAGAGAGTTTTGGTGGCTTCTCTAGTTAATAAAGAGAGGGGAAGAAAAAAACCCAAATTTGTTTTTCTTTATCAAGATGAGGGAAAAACGCACCCTATAGACAAAAGAAGCAGAAGGAAAGCTGTAATGGAAAGAAAATTGACAGCCTCTCAAAACTCAGGTGGCACTTTTCTTTTCCAGTTAATTACAGTTTTAATTACATGGCTTCTTGTGACTCCTTGATACCTAATAAACTAGACTCTGTGGGGCGGCAAAGTTGAGTTTTGCTTGAACTGCAGGTGTAAGGCTCAGTATGAAACATAAATCAACTTCTTAAACATGTTCCCATGGTGTGTTCAGGCTTTTTCTTCCTATTTGCATGTAAAAATCACATCTTTTCATCATTGTTGGAAAAAAAAAAAAAAAAAGAAAAATATTGAAGCTACAATGCAAAGAGTATTACCTTTGAGTCTTTGGATATAAAATCCCCTTTTAGAAGGGGGAAAATATATATATATATATATATTTTTTAACCCCAGACATGATAAATTTTAAAGGAGTTATGTGTTACCCACTTAAACTCTTTCTCATTAGCCTTTTTTTGCAGGGGATGTGGGTGTGTGAGATAGAAGAGGTCTTTGGCAGAATGAAAGCAAGGAGAGATCGGTATGTGGAAATAAAGAAATATTCAGCCCATAGGAGTTGTCTCTCCTGAAAGTTTGGAAAACAGAGAGGGCCTGTTTTTTCTTTGTATATTATGCCATGGAAATGTGTTCTCCAGTCAGGTTCAAGCATGTGCCATATATTACCTCTGAGCAGGGTAACACACTGATGACCTGTAGCAGCAAAAATCTGAAGACAAATATGGTCCAAAAATTCACATTGGTCTCAATCCCATGGGATATGATGAGTCTGTGGCAGGAAGATCTACTTTCAAGATGGTCAGTGGAGATTTCAGTGGAAGATTGCCCATCTTCCCTCTTCCTCAAGCCAAACAAAATTACTTTAAAGAAGAGGGAGAGGGTGGAAGAGGAGAGGAAAACAGACTGTAGAGCTTCACATATGGCATTTGGATGGTGCAAAACATGAGCAGCAAGGTTCATGTGTGGGACATGAGTGTGTCAACGAGTCCTTCTTAACCTGTAGGACTAGGATGGGCTGTGTTTTTTACTGTCTTATTCGTTTTAACTTCAGCTTGTGATTTGTCTGTTGAAGTACTGGTTTTAAATGAGTGCAAAAAAAGTGTATTTGTTATGAGTGAAGAAGGAGAGCTCTGGGAAGTAGGTGTGTGGGTAGCACTTTTTTATGTCCAGTAGGGAGGAGGGCTGGGAAATCAAAATGTCCTGCTTACCTTTCATGAAAAATATTTATTTCTGTCATATTGTCCAATTGCTGATTACCTGGAGAAATAGCAGCACTATCCATGGCTGGAGCAAGTGTGCTGAGTCAGCAGAAGGTCTTGCTTGCCCCTCCAAGGGCTTCATGCCCATTGTTCCTGACTCCCACCGACCTTCCCCATGGCACATGCCAGCCTCAGACCCTGATCCCTGAAAACCACTGACATCTCACTGACATCCAGAGTGTTCAGGGCCACCTGAGGCACAGTCAGAGGCAACTTCCTGTATAAATATTTTATATGTCTTGGACAAAGCAGGCAGAGTTGTCTCTCCTGAAAGTTTGGAAAACAGAGAGGGCCTGTTTTTTCTTTGTATATTATGCCATGGAAATGTGTTCTCCAGTCAGGTTCAAGCAT
>VYXF01010817.1:1665793-1695793 GCA_013397295.1 Polioptila caerulea | reverse complement strand
TTTTTTTTTTTTTTAGCCTCCCCCTGGCCTAGGCAATGTATTTGGCCAGCAGGAAGTGTGGGAGGAGGGAAGAGGGGACTGTGACAAAGGGAATGGGAAGGAGATCTTCCCCTCCTTCAAGGGCTTGCATTGGTGGGACTATTCCCATCACTCCTCTCTCCTCCCACCCAGCCATGGATAGAGGAGGGCAAGACAAGGGATGGGACAAAATCAATAGAATGATGAGAACTGGGTGTGGGGAGAGTTGGGGGTGGTGGGGTGAGGTGTTTTCCCCTTAAGTCCCAGCATGTATTTGATAAAAATTCTAAAGCTGGAAATTGGGGGCAAGCATGGGGTGGATGTACTGCAAAACCAATGCAAACAGACAAAAGAAACAGGGAAAGTGAGAGTGAAATTACATTCATCCCCTGCTTTTCTACCACCTCTATGTAGTCAAAATCAGCACACAAGCATACAGAGTGACCAGCTCCCAACAGAGGTGGCAAGAGCCTTTCCTTTCCATTTGATGGACAGTCTAAGCTGTTTCTACATCAGCGAATGCATCTTCTTGTAATCTTCCCTTATGATATTTGGAAGTCACACACAGGATCTCCAACACCCAGAAACTGTTAGGTGTTTAAAAGTTCATCTGGATTCCCACTGTAACCCATGGAAGAGGAAACAATCCTGCATGGACTTCAGTGGAACGCTGAGTTACCTGGAGCAGCATTTCCCAGCTCCTACCTGGGGTATCGAGGGCACTTGGCCACACAGCTTCTCCCATAAGTGTGACTTGTCTCCAACCTGCCATCCAGCTGCCTGGTTTTATGGAAAATTAGGGGTAAGAAAACTCACTTCACAGTGCTGACAGAAAGCAAATAGCAGTGCAAAGAGGGCAGATTCATATATTAAAATAGGCACCTTTTCCTTTCCTTTTTCTTTGCAGATCACCTTTTCTTCTAATTTTTGCCATTGTTTTCCCTGCTACTACTAACATCCTAGATAACACTAACCCACCTCCCTGCTACCAACAGAGAGCCTTTACAGCGCTATGGAGAACTATTTTGAAAGTACAAACCACTTGACCTGAAGTCTCTCCCCTGAGTGTCAGTGCTGTGTGTTACATTTTAACTCTGCCAAACTCTTTATTTAGCACATGCTAAAGAACATTTAACATTTAAAGATCCCCTCTGTACATCCTCTAAATGTCTCCATTCTTTGCTTGTAGATTAATATGTCTTCTGTGAAAATGAGATAATTGATTACAGAGCTGTATTATTTACAAATGAAGTGTTGTTCATGTATTGACCTTTCGTTTCTATAGCTCAATACTAGCCCTTGTATAGCATTTTTAATTAGTGAAAGGGTTACGAGAATTACAAGAAAAGAGCTTCTGTAGATGCCTTTAATAAAAGGAAACTTTAAGACGACTTGCACATTTAAAACTGAAAAACATAATATTTGATCAGGTTCTACATCCCAAATCTCTGTTTGGAAAGACAAAGAAACCTCCTGCTTCCAAAGGCACCACAAGTATAATGCAGACTGAAGGGGGTGATCAATAGACACAAGTGAGCATTTGCCCTTCACCCTGCTCTGGTAGTTCTCCACCAGGGGATTCATTTCAGCCCAATCTTCTTGATGCAAAGCCCATCTGAGCATTTCAAGATTATAAAATCAGGGGACTTGAGCATATTCACAGAAGCAAAGCTGCCAAAATCTGCAGCTATGGAAGACCAAATGGCATTGTTGAAGGTGCTAGAAATGCCAAAGAGGCAAAATGTAACAAATTCACCCTTCTGAAGCAGGACAGGGCCACCTGACCTGTAGAAACAGGCTGGATTAAATAATGGTGCACCCACAGCCCAGATGGATAGAGTAGGCAGCCCCATCCCTGGCCATGCTGTTGCACTCAACAGTGAACTGTGAGCTCAGGATGTCTCAAACCCAGCTGAGAAAGAGATAAAGGGTAAGGAAGCAGGAAGAAATAATGAAATCTGACATAAATACAGTCCACAGGAGTTCAAGGTTTAGAAATAAATATGTTCTACTTAGGAAGGGGAGGATACCCTGTGAGAGACACCAACAGGCTTGGGAAAGATGATCTCAAGAATAACCAAGAAAAACCTCTCCAGATGTGAGTTTGTCTTAGTCCTCGTATAAATACTTTGGTCTGTTTGAGTCTGGTTTAGTTTGGTCTCTTAAGCAAGTACTGTTTCTAGTGAAGGCATGGATTTGGATGGGGAAGAAGCATGCTGGAGGAAGGCAGCATGGTGGTGTGCAAGCCAATCCACTCAAGGTGCTCATTTCAGGTGGCTAATCAAAGGCAGAGATGCTCACAACACACAGGAAGCATAAAGCACTGCAATGCCTAATTTCCACTAATAGAGTCAGGCAAAAAACAACAACAACACCAAAAATTATCTAAGTTTATCCAGACAATGTGCTTCTAATAAAACTCCAAACAAGCAGAGATCAGGTTGATTCCACCATCCTTTTCCAGGAGGGTGAAGGAGGATTTTCCTCATGGACTTCAATATATCCAGACTCATGAATAAAAATATATGAAACATAAAGCAAATCATTTAATTTCTCTGTAACAACTATGTTAGTTACAGCTATAAAACAAATCTTGTAACTGCAGAAGAGGGATTTTTAAAATCTTTTTATTAATTCAACAGAAGCATATTAAAAATGTCTGTCATTATAAGTCTGGAGAAAAGTATTAGGTTTGAATAAGGTCATTGGGGAAGGATAGAGAAAAGTAAGGAAGGGAAGGTTTTAAGCACTTTTCCAGCATCCTGTGTGTACAGACAAATAGCACAAAGTCTTCACAAGGTCTTTTTTGGGGAACCTTCACTCCAATACACATGGTCACATGTGTAACATCCACTGAACTGATGAGAAAAAGCTCACTTCATCATCTTTCAGCACTCTTTGGGAAATGTGGGCTTGCTGCTTTGACAATTGAATTGTTTGCAACTGTACTTTATCTGAGGCATCTCAGATACCATTTATTTGTTGAGGGGCTGGTCATGTTCACCTCTAAGTGTCATCATCCTCTGGCCTAGTGATGATCCCCTGTTCTTACTAGACAGTCACTCCTGTTCAATGATATTACAAAAACCAAAATAAGGCATCTATTCAAAGCAGCTGAAGCAACTCTGCTGTTTATGGTCAGGTCTACCACACAAGGTAAATCATACATCTGCGACACAAACCATTGTGTAATTTTGCAGAAGGTGGCAGCAGTCTTTGGGCAACACCAGCCTGTGGCTCTCCCCATGTCTGAGCAGAAAACTCCCTAAACAGGGCCCATCCAGCTCACACAATCAAATTTTTAGCCTTCATCACATCTGAAAATAGCAGGGTGGGGGTGTGCTGCTTCTTGAACACAATATATCCCATACATCCAGCTTTCTGGGCTGAGCAGGATGCAGGGACCTCTCAGATGTAGAGCCAATAGGGAGCACTCTGGCTACCTGGGATTTTATAAATCTTTCAGCTATCAGTCTTTCAGAGCTCCAAATGCAAAATCCAGCAGCCTGGGATATCATGTGGATTTATGACTTGGGATTTATGAACTGGTCTGGATAAAATAAGAACTGCCTGACTTTTTCTTTTTTTTTTTTTTTTAGTTTGAGAAAAAGAAATCATTAAAAATTAAGACCTGATTCTTTTTTTCCATTTCAAAGTTTGTTGTTTATACAAATGTGGATGTCTTGTATATATTTAATTGGTTTTTTTTCTTCTTCTTATCTGTGTTCTTTCTGTGGCTGGAAGCAGAACAGAGAACAAGCAATGCTGCTCTCACAAGGTTTCCTGCCTGACAGGAATATCCCGAAGAATCATGGTTTTAGGGCACTGCCAGCTCTTCTCCTAAAGTTAGGAAAGATGCTGATAAATGTTAAGAAGGTTTCTGGATGTTTCCAAGCAGTGGAATAGCTCCTAACCACACTGCTGTCCCAGCTCTCACCCACTTTCATAACTTTTTTCCTTAAATAATTTTGCAGCTCATTTTATTTTTCATTTGATGCACGCTGAGTTTTTGTTATAGGTATATATGCAAGCCCATGTATATGTACCCAACCACATGCCTATTTACAGCTGCATAAAAACAAACACATATATGTTTATGCGAGAGTATTACAGATGGTTTGTGTAAAGGTTGGACTAGATGATCTTGGAGGTCTTTTCCAACCTTAATGATTCTTTAATTCCATGATTCTATTAATTATTTTATTAAAAACCAGTACAGACTGTCTGGTTTTTGTTACTAGTGAACTGTATATATTTTGCATGAGAGCCCATCCCAAAGGAATTTCCAGTCTTACCAGTAACTTGTGGCCTTCTTTTCAATATTCTTCATATTACAAAAAAAAAAAAAAAAAAGGATACCTTGGTCAGGAAGAAAACCTGTCAGATATATATTTGTCCTCTCTTCTGATTGATGCTTTCATACCTCTGTTCACAGTTTCTGAATAATTTTCTTCCTTCAATTCTTGAATTCTGTTCGTTCTTTTATGGATCAGAGTATCCCTTAGGAAAAAACTGCCTCATAAATAGCTCGAGTCTTTCAACCTCCCGCCTTCCCCATCCCCTTAGGACAGCATTCACATGCCAGCACTGCCAGACCATGCCAACACCTCCACCCAGGTTGCTGAAACCTTTGCACTCACTTCACCTCCTCACACCTCAAGCTGGCACCACGTAGGTGCTGGTACTGCTGTGTTTAACTCTCCACATGAGACCTGTGCACACCAGTAAGAGTCTCCTCAGGCTTCTGACAACCTCTTCAGAGGGGAGGGGGCCGTGCAGGGAGAAAAGGCCAGGGAGGGCATGTGAGGAAGGATGCTCTCATTCCTTCTCCTGGTGGTGCCCTAGCCACAGAGGCAGTGCCACACCAGCAGTAGTGGCCTGGGGGTGATGCTTCTGGAGCAGCTTAATTTTGCTCTGCACATGAAGAACAAACTTATGGTTCGTCACCTTTGGTGCTTGAATAACCTAATGTGGGGGTGTTTATCACACCAAGGAATTCAAGTCATCCAACCAAACCCTCCCAGCCCCTATCCTAAGAGCCATGGCATGGAAATGCAACAGACTCAGTCTAAGAAATGTAAGCCACTTACTCTTTGTGGGTCTGAAAGAAAATGTGCTGGTTTGTTTCTAATTACCGTAAATTCAGAGTGGAGGTTTCTTTCAGCGTGACTTGCAGCCCAGGAATAATTTGATTTGGAGATTATTTTTTTTTTAATAAAATCAAGGAGCCCAAATCATGTCTCAGAGCTAGATATAAATTGCTGCTTAAAAAAAGAAATCCAAAATTATATTAGTTTTTAATTATTCCATATGAATTTTCCAATTGCCATCTCTTTTTAAGCTCAGAAGTTGCATGGTGAGCAATCAGGTCTGGGATGGGGAGGCCAGAGACTGCTCCCTGTCTTAGCACCTCCCTAACCTCAGCTTCAGTTAAGAAAGTTTGCTGAAAATTTCATGTGAATTAATGAAATTTTATGAGCAGTGAGGAAGGTGGTGTTTGGAAATATGTCTTTCCAGAAATCACACCACTGAGCATCTCATGTATCTCAGGTATCTCAGGTATCCACTGCAGTTCCCAGTCAGACACTGGAGACATTCTGGGGGCAGAGTGGGGGGAACATCAAAAATAATTTTCTCCTCTGCAGGCTTTTTTCTGTCCACTTTTCACATCACTGGAAGCTGGAGAAGAGCAGGTGGCTCTCGTTGTGGCACTGGGGATGTGGTACCCACACCAGAGCAGCTCTGCTGTGGGGAGGGCAGTGGAGCAGCACTTGTCTCCTAGGGACATCTCAAGTCTCTCACCCCTCTTCCTGCAGCACCCAACTCTAACAAAACCCACCAAACACTGATTTTGTGCCCAAAGCATCTTTACTTGGCTGCTTGGTCCTGGTACGTGGCTCCTGCTCTCCCCCAGTCCCGGTACCATTTCTGGCATGGTCCATTAAAAATTATCTCTCCATCAGAGAGCGAGGGAGGGGGCTTGGGGCAGGCTCTGGTGCAAGGCACTAAGTGTCTGGACCCTGCTAAGTTCAAAGGCAGCCTCCCTCCCACCCCGAGGAGGGATGTAGCTGGCCGGAGGATGGCTGGAGGCCACACAGACGGGAAGGTATGTAACAATCCATTTATCACTTTGCAAATATTAGTGCTGCTTGCATTTGCTGCAGCAATATTTCTTCTTGGAAATTGGTGAAGTGAGTAATAACAATGTTATTTATTCTAAGACCTTGGAACTGAGAAGCAATAACAGGGGGACTGTTCCCTTGAAAGCTTCAGAGGTGCAGGAAATAAAATGGGGGGGCGTGGTGGGGGAGGACGGGAAATAGACCAACAAAGATCTGGAGGAGAAAAAGACATTGAAATCTCACGTTTAATTTCTTTGCCCCAAAGTTAATAAAATGCTTTTTGTAATGATTTCTATATAAACAAGGTGGGCTGGGAAGAGGGGTGAATAGTTCAGATTCATTTCTGTCTGGAGCGTCTTGCAAGGTAGCAGGGCATGCAGCTTGGGTTCTGGGTCTGGCAAAGAACCTCCTTCACCCCAGAGTCTCCTGGTTCTCTTGCATTTTTTATTTTTTTTTGCCTCGCCTTCCCCTTACATCCCTTATCTGAATATATGATATTTGCCCTTTGCTCAGATTTATGGGTTGGGGCAGCACTGTGTGTATTTACAGTCTCCTGACCTGCAGACCTACAGCTGAACAAGAGCAGGAGGAAACCAGGGCCTGTTCCATAAACAGAGACAGATACGTGGGGGAGGCAGCAGGAATTGTGAGCAGCACTTAACATTTTTAACTATTTGGCCAAGCCAAGGAATTAGTGATTAGATTAGAGGCAAAGAAAAATGAGAAGCAGGATTAAAGATTTAGGGAAGGTGGGGGAAAAGGACAGAAACAACCAACAGAGGCCCCAGGTTTGGCATGGGGAGAAAATAAAAGTTATTGGGATGTTATAAAATGTTTTCCAGGGCAAAAGGGAAGAAATGAAAGCGAATCTCCAAAGCATTTTAATCAAGTTGTGCTTTTCTTGGGTAGAACCAAACAGTGCTTTTCAAGTCCGATTACCTTTTGAGGAGGTAGATTACTTAGTCTGTGTTTATTCAGGAACTAATTGCCTCAGATTAAGTATAAAAAAAAACCCCTTACTCAATGACAATAAATATTTCTTAGGTCCATATCCATCAGTTGGTTTGTTGGTAGAAAGTCAGTGCAGATGAGAAAATATTTGAAAGGGGCCAGAACATTTACTCAACTTCTCAGAGGCAAAGGCAGCAAAAGCAGCAACAACCTGGAAAATAAATATATGAAATGCAACGTATGTAAGGGTCACAATATAGCATAAGTATATCAACATGATGAACAGCTTTGATGAAAATGGTAAACAAAACCACCCTCTCTTCCTGTGGCTTGTTTTACATTGCAATAAACCACTGACTCTATAACCTATCAGAACATGCTGAGATTTTATGCATCATTTCCAACTACTATTTGAACATTTGGTTTAGAGTAGTCATGAACCATAATTAATGGGATTTTTTGTGTGTGTGTCCTGATAAAAAGCAATCTTTATTGTATTTTATTACCTGTTGGTCCAAAGCTCCATATAGATGATGTAAATTCATTGTAGATTTTAGGCTGGGGAAATAGAGGAGATGGGGGGGTTGCACATGACTGTGATGAATTAACATTTACAATTTCTAACCAAACCCAGAAGTTTAGCTTGAGATGCCCCGTCCAAATTTTCTTTTCTCCTGTGAGTGAGTTGGTAGCAATGGGACACAGAGATTTTGGCCCAGCTCAGGCTACCAAGAGGAAAGGGGAAAAAAAATCCCCAACAACCCAGGCACCACAAAGACCATGGAGATGAATGGCTCTATTTTATGAGCCATAAAAGTTTTATTCATCTTGACACCGAAACAGGTTTAGGCAGCGAGTTGACACGCCTTAAATAAATAAGTGGAATTAATTCCCCAGCTCTTGAAACAATAGCAGAGTGCCCGTAACGCAGAGAGCTGCCCCGTTGTTTCCCGTTGCTGCTCGATATTGATATTATTTGTGGGTTGTTTTATTTTTTTTTTTTTCCTCTGGGGCCTGGTTGCTCCACTTCAGATTCTTCCCCTGTTTTATTAGAGGTTGAAAAAGGTTCAAGACCTGGTTGTACCACTGCTCCCACCGACAGCTAAAGAACCAGTTTGGCGTCTGGTTTGTCTGTTGTTTTACTGCTGACCTTCAAATCAACTTTCCCCCCTGACCCCAGGAGGCATCTATCATGACAAGAGGCTGTTTAACACAAATGGTGCCCATTTATAGGGGAAGAGAGTCAGAAGATTTCCTTGGTTGTTGGTTTTTTTGTTTTCTTTCTTTTTTTTTTTTTTTTTAAATGAAGAATTTGGTATTTTCACCCCTCTTTTCTCAGTCACCACAGGTGAAATCCCTCCTAGCAGCTGGCTTATGAAATAATGCGAGGGGAGGCCTTAATGAGCTGAAAGCACCCTCAGCTGGAGATAAATATATGCAAATGAGATGCACAAACAAAGGAGCCCGGACAGAGAAATATCTGCAATTCCAGCAAAATGCTGCCTGCAGCTAGAAGATGAACAGCTTTGATAAAATGGTAACAAAAAGCACCTTTTTCTCCTCCAGCTTGTTTTACATTGCAATAGAGCATTGTTATTGTAACCCATTGGAGCATGCAGAGGTTTTCTGCCGCTTCAAAAAAAAAAGAAAACCTGTTTAAACATTTGTTTTTAAGGCATTCATGGGCTATGAGCAATGTGATAGCTTGGAGTTTTGTGGTGGCTTGGGGTGGGTATTTTGGGGGGTGCTGGTTTGGTCATGGTGGGTATTTTGGGTGTGTCTTTTTTTTAAGCTATTTTTTGATATATATATTTTAGTATATATATTACCTGTTGGTCTCTCTCTGACTCGGGTTGCTGGTGATTTTCGTTGTGATATTTTGCAAGGGGGATGGCAGGGTGGGGGCGGCTGTTGCTTCCCAAAAAAAAAAAAAAATCCAAGACTTGCTTTCAAATTTGGAGGGAAAATCCAAGTTGACAAGCAGCAAGAAGCAGCTCTGGGCTGGGGGGGGCAGTAAGAGGGGAAAAAATCCAGACTTGAACATTCACCAAGCAGCACCCAAACAGGCAGCTTTAATGAAAGCAATCAAGCCTCAGAGCTAATTCAAAGACAGACATCTAACATGCTGATTTTAATAAGCTTTTAAAAGGCAATCTCTAACTTTTAAAAGTCACTCTTTTTAATTTAATTCGGGGGGGGGTGGGGAGGGGGTTGGTTTATATATTGCCAAAACAAACACAGTCACTAAAATATGTTTTCAATATGTATAAGTAGCATATCTAGAAAATGTTTTAAATTAGCCCCGTATTTTGAGGAGAAGGGGAGAGGGTGGAGGAAGGAAAGAAAGAGGCTTACTTTGGGATGAGTCAAAGACATTTTCCAGGGATCATCATGTCAAAATAATACCTTTATCTTCTCGTCCTTGCCTTTATGAATCCTCCTGTGTGAATGTATGGATGCCTCTTTACCCATAGGCTTCTTCAGAAAACAACTCCGACCGATCGTCTCTCGGAGACAGGCAAACCTGCCTTTCTAAAAGGCAGGGGAGAAAAAGGCAGAGAAAATACAGTGCTGTTTAACTTTTAACCTCATGATATCATTTAAATAGATCATTATGGATTTATAAATGGAGGGTAAACACTATAAAGTTTAGAGGGCCCTTTACTCCAGGCACTAACCACAATTTTTATATCTGGTATGAAGAAGAAAAATAGACTTACCTTTAAGGAAAAAAAATCTCCCTCTTTCTTTGGCACTTACAGATGTTAGCGCAGACAAGTGTCGGATTTCCCGATGTCAAGAAGATCTCCTAATTTTTCACAGCCTTCTCCTGTTGCATTTTTAGCCCGATGTGGGAATCATCAATTTAATTTGTGGAGCTATGCACTGGAAATCAAGATATACATGTATGTGTAATTTAATGAACCTTAAAACCTGACGGGCAGCTCTCTGCTTGCAGTTGCCCCAAGCTCAGGATTTCAAGAGTTAATAAAAACTTGGTTCTATTAGGAAGGCTTTCTTTTTGCAGCCCAGGTTTGTAGCAGCATAATTATGTTCAACTGCTGCTGTTTGAAAAGGGCAAACAGCATCTTAGGCACAGAACAATGAAATTACAGCTGAGATTTAGGTTAGCAAAAGCCGTCTTCTGCAGGCTTTTATGATTCATTATTTCCCATTAAATACAGTATTAGAAGTGTACACCAGATAGCTCATGGTTGCTGCGCTCAGAGCACATTATCTATATTACACAGGTCTGGGGAGCAGAATTAGAAAACTTTGGGGGAATGAGCAATATGTGTTTGCTGATAGAAGTACCATATGGCTCATCTTCCTCAATTGCTTTCATTGCGACTCTGATGCTGGAGAAATTAAAGTTTTATTTGATGTGGCACAGCTTAATGAACTGTCTTCTGTTAGGAAAATTGAATATGTTTCCTGTTATTTGAGCACAGAGCCCTCATGGTTTTGGCTGATGAGGGATGCATTATGTATTGTTTATTTAGCATTTTGAAAACAAAAGCAGATATCGGAGGTAAAATTGATTACTGCAGGATGTGTTATATAATCACATTTTTCTCTCTTTAAATTATGGCCTTGCCTATTGTTTTTATGGCAGCATTTTTTGAGGAGAGGGGGAGGGTGTCCCCTAATAAAAATAGGAGAGGTTGTTGAGGCAAAGTATATAATCACTGCTTTGTTTAAAAGCAGCATTACAGCTTTTTGAGTTTAGGGAAGGACATGGAAAAAAAAGAAGTGCACTTACACAGGTATTAACCTGCAGGCCCAGTGGCTGCCATGCCGTTGGTCTGGGGATGCTCGAGGACTGTATGTGCACTGGGCTGTGTCATTAGAAGAAGACTCATTTCTCCATCCCAGGTGGAGGACACAAAGAGGGCAACATCCAGAATTCAGAAACCAAATACCCTGAATTTCACATCTCTTAGTGTGCCAGACAGAGTTAATTGCAAAATGTTAATACCTGCAGGAATGGGGGTGAATATACTTGGGAAGGACATAAAAAATTATTGGGAGGAGCAGAGCCCATGTTACCAGGCACTGCAGCATCAATCATTTATCTGGGGCAAGAAATAAGATATTGATGGAAAGATGGCTGAGATTAAATGCAATGTGTGGTTTTGGCTTTGTTTTGTAGTGTAAACAGACATGCACACACCAAGGATTATATACCCTACCCATGTCATTGGGGTGGTTGGCAGCAATAAGCCCAGTGACAGACAGGGCTCTGCGTGCTAACCCTTCTTCTCTCCAAGGGAGCAGACAACTGTATTTCAGCTCTGAAACTTACAGGAAAAAGATATTAATATCTCTGAAGAATGTTATTCTTATTAATTCCACTTCTACTTGTTGGAAATCCTGCCCCATGACACCCTCTGACTTTTGCTGTTATTGATCTCCCAGGAAAAGGGAGGTGGGGATCAGGGAGCAGCGAGTGGAAGGTAAAAAATGCCTGTGATAGCTCAGTGCTTCTCTCCTGCCCTCATGCTGCTCTGACAAAAAGACAATTTGTCTTGTGTGCCCAACGATGTTTGAGGACTCTGGAAAACGTGCCTGTTAAACAAGCCCCACACAGAATCTAAATACCATCCATTAAAAGAGAAAGTCCCAACGTGTTTACAGCAGCGGGCCAAGGCGCTCAGCCCTCGCCCCGGAAAAACTCCCATTGACGTCAGCGGGGCTTGTGCTTATGCAAAGAGTGCAGGATGCTGCCCTGCACCTTTAGAAAGAAAAGGGGGAGAAAAAAAATGTGGTACTGGAAGGAGGATGTTGCTCTTGAAAATGTCTTGGAGCAAAGTGGTTAAAGCAAAGCCTGTATAAACAGTGACTGTAAATATTTTCCATTCTGTATTACTCTTCAAACAGTTCCCTGCCGTAATTTCAGGTGAGTACAAAAATAAATAAATTATAGCATGAGGGGAAGAAGAAGAAATGAGAAAAGGAAAAAAAAAAAAAATTGCATTTTTACCATGGCTGAAACCACAAAAGCTTAATTTCTTTCATCCAGATCTATTTCCCAGAGAAGAAACCAGTGGGTTTTTATGAAAGGCTGCTCCATGACAGGAGCGTCCTTTGAGGAAGACCATTATGCATTGTTATCAGCATGGCGTAATTTGACTGTTGACAAAGTATCTGTGGCAGTGAGAATGAAAGCAGTTAGAAGTGTGTCGGGTTGTAATCAAGAAGATGCTTAGCTGTGCAACGCTGCATCTTGAGCAGATTTGAATCAACATTGCCTTGAGGGGACACACACACACAGAGACACAGACACAGACACACACACACACACACCAAAAAAAGTCCATTAATTTTTAGTGGGAAAATTAGAGTGGCACTTGATGAAGTGAAATTTGACATGCGTTAATTGCTCCGCAGCTCTCCTAATTAGAGATTTTCAAATTCTTTTACTGCTGTCAGCCTGATGCCACATTGTCTTGCTGGACAAATAGTAAAATTGCAAATTAGGTTGATCAAGAAGTTGGACTTGAAGATATTGGTCTTTAGCTTGTTTGTTGCTGATCATCATTTTTATAAGAGTTAAGGTGTTTTGGCCTATGAAGGACATATGGGGAGAGAAAAAATGCAATAAAATCCTTCTTGATAAACAGAGAATCAATGATTTAACAGAGCTTGTTTAAAAAAGATTAAAATGTACAAGAAGTGGACAATAAAACAACAGAGCTATAAATAAACCTTTAATCTTTGTTAAATCTATGTCTTGCATGAGATTTCAAATATGATTCTGTTTTTAATAAAACCATTAAAATCAGTTTATTTTTCTCATGCACGTTGTTTGCAGTGTGGTAGATGGAGGCAAGGGGTGGGGTTCAGGTTCCTGCATGCCTTTTGCCCTAACCTGAAAAGCAGCATAGCAAGACCGTGTTCTGTATCAAAAACTACTTATAAGGTTGTACGAGCACATATTTGTGCTGGTTCTGGAAGCATGATTTTGTATCTTTTGTTTTTGTTTTCTTCCTTCCCCCCGTTCTGGATCATGCCTCCCCTCCCTTAGCCTTTGAACCCCTCTTAATTCATTAACATATTGAATTTTTTCAATTTTCCATTTTCTTGCAATAACAATATTAATGCCAGGGCCAAGGCCTGATTGGAGCTAAATTACTTGTTACCTACTGGCATTTATTTATATGGCATTGAATTATAAAGCTTTGCTATTGTCATGCCTTGGGCGAATTGTTTATGACACCAGTAATAGGAGTAATTGTTATTGTTGAAATTACCTGTCAGCTACCCATAGCAGTGGCCCTTGTCCCACTGACAAATAGTGACAGGGGAGAGGGATCCTCCGCACGTCCTCCTGATGACTTCTCCTCTGATAATAAGGAGTGCAGGGCCTCTGATAATTTGCCTGTCACTGTTGAGTGCAGCTCAGAGAGAGTTGGCCAAATTGTTGTCATTCACTTTGACAAAGACAGCAAAACGCTGTGGAGCAGGAGGAGGATTATCAAAATAAATGAAAGCCCTCACACGTCCTTTGTTTTGGGTTTTTTTGGGGGTTGGGTTTTTTCCCTCCCCACTGCCACTCGCCTGTATGCTGGAGTTGTAAAAATGGGGATGCGTTCCTTAGCAGTGTTAACTTAAGAGTCAGCACAGGATAGGAGGGAATGACACAAGGGCTTGTGCAATTTGTGTGCTGCTTGCCTGAAACATTTTGGTTTCTAAATATAAATTAAATTCTTTATGGATTTTTTGGTTGTTTTGGTTTCTTTTTAGCCTAAGGCTGGCTGTGTTTTGGCAATTACCAACCGTCATTGCAAGAGAAAGGATGGTGTTTCTGTGGCATGGATTTTATTTTATTTGGTTTTTTATTCTGTTATTTTTCACAGTCAGCAGGATTTCTTTCAGCTCTCCTCTTGCTCTCATGTCTAGCCCTATGAAACACGCCCGGTGCAGCAATGACTGTTGCCCCATGCCCAAGGCTGCTGGAAGCAGCTCTGCTCCTGCTACATCTGCAGCTTTTTGCCCCCCTAAGCTATTGCAATATCAGCCGAATTATCTTCACCAAAAATATGATTTCCTTTAGGAAAGGAGGTTCTGCCACTGATAAACCCAGCAGAGGTCTGTTTGCTGCTGCGAAGGAGCTTCGTGAAGAGGCGGTGTTATTTGTCAGAGCCTATCTATTTATAAAAAAAAAATAAATAAAATAAATGACAAAAACTCCCCCTTCACATCCTGTGACTGGTGCGCACGGGAGGACGCCCACGCTCGGTGGAGACTTGCTGCCAATCACACCCCGACACTGCTGGAAAAGGGAGATATTTTACACCATCACAGCAGCCAGGCTGCATCAGGGATGCTCAAAGTGCAGGTTTGGGATGAGAACATTACACCCTGCCTGATCCAGAGTCATCCACCCTGCATCCTTCACATCTCATCCTGCAATAGCAATAATTTCCCCCTTATTGGTCTTTGCACTCAGGTAATGACTACCTGGGGCACAAAGCACCTCAGGGGCTGCTTTGGGCCCTTTGCCCCCAGTAGCCAGTCCCTAATTGATCAGTAAAACCTCCCACCGAGTCACTGATGCATCATGTTGTTTGCTGTAACAATGAGGTTTGATCCACATAAATACCTGTGAGCACCACCTCGCCCCACGATTTGCTCCCTGAAGGAGGAGGTCTGAATTCCTGCTACCAAGAATTTTCATCGGCAGCGAATAAATCTGCCGAATCCAACTCTTTCATTTGTAACCATTGGGCTCAAACGCATAATTTAGCCAAATTATCAGCTGCCTCCATCTTCCCAGGGAACGAGTGCAAACAACGTTTTAGGAACAGACATCTAAATTTAGTAGGGTTTTGAATAATTGATAGGCTGGTGTGACAGAAGATAGAAACTTATGTTTCTAATCATTCCAAAGCATTTCTCCTTCCTCCCGCCCCCCAAAATGAAGTCGCTTTGTTTGCAGTTAAATATAGGGAAGATGTCCACTTAACAAGTATAAAATTGTGATAGCATTGAGAGGTTATCCGTGGTAATAAAAAGTGGGGAACATGCCTGAGAATGCCCGAGAATGTGATCTGTAAGGGAGATAGTTTTTAAAGATGGAACTTGTCCTTGCTTTGTCTGGGGAGAGGAACGTTAGTGATCCCAGAAGGGGAGGGTAAAAAATAAAACACGCATTTCCAACTGAAGATATTTAAAATGTGTAATGTATTTCGGCACGTTACTGTAAGCTGCTGTTTGATGTTTTTCCTATAAAGCTTAAATTAAGCATCCTAGATATGGTTGTGAATCTCCTTCTCCTAGCTGCATAAAAAAACAAAATACATTTTAAATGGCTGTGTTACAAATATCCTGATAGTCTTTAACATGCAAGCATAATCATCTTCCCTCTGTTTTCTCTCTCCATTCCTAAACACAGTCCCAGCATCAAAAATCCCACCTTTACATTTCAAGCTCATTTGAAATGTAAACTTTTAGCAAATAAGCGATGGCTTATGGAGCTGCATCGCTGCTGTGACTGGCAGCAAATTCCTTTTTCTCCCTCCCCTCAGCGTAAGGGATTTGAAATACCCATCAGTGTCAAAAGAAACTGCGCAGATCACTGCTGCTCTAAATAAGGCAGAGCAATGTTGAGAAAAAAACTGCACCCCCAAACAAAACCAAAAAAAAAATCACTCAATGGATTAAAATGACATTTCTGTCCCACGTCAGTCCAAATGACAAAGTGTCATGTTTTGCATCATTTCAGAAAGATATTCTTCAAACAAACTCAGCATATAAACAGGCAACGGGCTTTTGTTTGAAACATTTCAGATCAAAAGTTAAGGGAAGAACAATTAATATTGCCTATTAAAATCCTGTTATTGTTAGAGATACATTTTGTGGTTACTGACTATAAATAAAAGCAAAGGAACAGAGCCACGGTTTCTCACCACTGCAGATAGAAAAAAGCAATTTCCAGCTTTTTCTGTTTTGTTTTTTTTTTCCCTCAAAGTTGCTCTTAAATGTGTTTGCTGAATAAACAGGATTAACTGTATTTAAAACAAGAGATAAAGAACAGCTTTTTATTATGCTGAACAGTCTGCAGGGTTTCCAGGCTCCTCTGAATGCACTTCATGCTTGGAACAAATGTTCATATTTTACCTTTTTTAATGACACCTTATAGAACAAGCAAAATATTCTTGTAATAATAAAAATATGGAATCGATGGGGAATGGTAAAAAAAGAGCATTTTTACCATTTCTGCTTCTGGCCAAATGCCGGAGTGGTGTGTTTTTTGTTTTTTTTTTTTTTTACTTTCTTTCGTTTTGCTTTTGTCTTTGTTTTTGTTTTTATTTGCAGTTTTGCAGCAGAATGAGAAACCAGGGAGGGAAGTATTCCTGCTGCTGAAGGGGCTTTCCCTCTTCCTCTGGCTGCAGAAACTCACCGGGTGCTGTTAAAACAAAACTAATGGCGAGAGCGCGATCCGGAGAGCCAGCCTGCTATCAGCTGCATTTCAATGGAAGCTTTCTCAAAAAATAGGTACAAAGAAAAGAATTTAGACAAATTTGCCTCTTAACCTTTAAAGATTTCCTGCCTATTCCAGTATGTCCTTTATTACATTAATTTTTTATTTAAATTACACCATTAACTGGATATGAATTTATCAAGAATACATATATTGATTTATAAAACAGTATCATTAATTATTATAATAGCTAGATGTAGCTGATATTACAAAGCCATTTAAAGGTTTTTAATATAACTTGGACATACATAGATAGATAGACATTATGGACAAGACTACAATTTAAACTGGCTACCAGCAGTTAATGAAATCCTTGATTTATCTTCTCATTTAGAGATTGATTATGTTGTTGCTTTGTAAAACTATTTATTTTATGCCATTTTTCAAAGGATGTCTCAATAAAAGTAAAAGATAAATAAAACATCGAGCCGAGTCTCAAAGCTTATTTGGTTTTATATTTTCTTTTTTAATGCTGCAGCTGTTAATGTATTACTAGTTTGGAGAGTTGTCACCTTTACAATGAATTGGCTTTCTTGATAGTAGCTATGTTTGCACATGCACAATTTTCTATATTTGGTTTAAAAAAAAAAAGAAGGGGAAAAAAAAATAATGTCTTCCCAGCAACATTGTGCTTATTTCCTAAACCAAAACCCAGTAAAATGCCTTTCTTAGGCATATTTTTTGTTTAAGCTGTGGAAAAATGGGACTTACCCTAGTGCTGCAAAGCAGTCAGTCATGGAGAACATTTTGATTTAAAATGCAATCTGAAGAGAAGAAAAAAGAGAGGGGAAAAAAAAAAGAGAAGGAATGATATAAACAAACAGTACACCACTTTCAAGTTCCTCCTAAAATGTTCCTAGTTTAACTAATACATTGGAAGTTTAAATCTTTACACATTGTTCTTGAGGGGCTATGTCTCTTGACTCTTTATTTATATCACTTATTCTTGTCTGGCAACATATGTTATTGATTTATTATAGTATTTTTGTACTGTTAGCCAGACAAATGTAAGGGCTAGCTGAGGAAGGGTAGTTGCATCTGATGAGTTTAACAATTGCAGGGCATCCTTTGGGGTAGCCAATGGGCTCTTTTGAAGCTATAATACTCACTATTAACCATTTTCATGCTGACATATTTTCATTGTCAAAGTTGGGGCTTTCCCTCATATCAGCTTCTTTAGTATTCAATGGCTTCACAGGCAAATCAAGCAGAGTGGCTGAGCGGTTCTTCAAGCCAAGGTTTTTGTAGATGTCTCAAACCACACTTTTATATCTTGGCATCTAAATCTGCATGGCATGCCCCCCACAAAGAAAAAGTCACACAGAAAAAAACACTTAAAAAATAAAAATCTAATTCTATAATCCATGACAAACGCAAGCAAATCCGAAGCCTGGGCGGTCAGATTTCTCAGCGCCATTACTGACACCAAAAGGTAACAGAAAGGAAGACTTTCCACCAAAGCAATCTCCTCCAAATTCCTATTTTAAATGGATGCACCAGCATCAGAGGGAGAAGTTGCAAAGACAGATGGTGAGCTGGATGTCACATTTTGCACATGGTGTTTTTAGGTCGTCCATTCTGGAGCAAGATCTTGAACTCTTTCTACCTTTTCCTTCCTACTCATTCTCTGTCCTATCTCCTTGTTCAGTGGCAGCATCTTCCTCCAACTCCTCTGAAAAATGTATCCCTGTGTCTTGTTTCACTGTTAGAGCCTCATCTTGAGCTTCTCGGAGACAAAAGGTTTGTACAACCGTGGGGACATAATTCCTGATATCTCCCACGATTTCCAGCCCTTTGGTGCCAGATCAGACCATTACACCTGTCAACAAGTCCTGCCCTATATGAGACACCCAGTGTGGGATGCTCAAGAGCCCTCCTCCCCAGGGATCACTGAGAAGATGGTAGGGCACACTCTGAAATTCAGTCAGATTTTTAGGATTTTTTAGCTCCAAAAAGTTGAGTTTAATTTCCCTTGCGTCTTCAGGGAAAGCAGGAAGAGGATGTGTAAGCTAACATGAGACTACAGGACCTGAGTAGTGATGATCTATGTACCTTTTTTTGGTACAGTGAGCAGCATTTTGGGTGGGAAATGAGGTGTTTCAGGTAGAATAAATATAGAAATCGCAATTAAATTCGTTGGGCTTCCTTGAAGGGAGAGATTGAAAGTGAATCTGGGCATGTCTCCTGGTAGCACTAGGGGGTCCTTGACAAATGTCACACAAAATAGTTTTAACTGGGAGGACAGCAAGTGCTCCCATGGGTTTCTGTTTTGACTTATTGACAGTTCAGTTGTTGTGGGCTAATTTGTTTAATTTCTAAATTTTAAAAAATTACCAAATTTCCCTCTACTTATTGTAGGAGATTTTTGAGGACTTTCTAACTCAGGTCTGAGTTCAGCAGTATGCGCAAAACCTGCATGGAATTAAAATTTTCATTTTTCTTTCAAGNAGGACTTTCTAACTCAGGTCTGAGTTCAGCAGTATGCACAAAACTTGCATGGAATTAAAATTTTCATTTTTCTATCAAGAAGCTACCCTAACTTTTACTTTGCTTTGAGGTTTTTGGTTTTTTTCAAATTGCAATTTAATTATACTTTTGATGCCCTCCTAAAACAATTTGCAACCCCCCAAATGAGCCTTTGGAGACAAATCTCATCCTCCTTAATGCCAAGGGCACAGTGAAAAAGGCTGCAGATAAAATGGTCACACCAGGACTCCTAGATTTAAGGATTTGAAGTCTTGGCTTTTCCCATTTCTCCAGAAAGGTTTTACTTAGGCAGATGTCATCAGTGTCCTGGGCAAATATTTGGCGGCAATACCAAAGCTTGGAGCACATGGATTAATACTTATTTAATTTTGTATTTTAAGGACAGTGACAGCAATTTCATAATTAAGGTAATAGCTTCCCTTAAATTTGTTTATACCACTCAAACCCACATTTTCTTGGCTGGGGAGGGAGGAACAGGAAGCATGACTTGGTCTCTCAATCACTCTCTTTCTGTTTTGTCCATCACCTTGGTTTCTTTCCCCTGTTTTTGACCTGCACTTTTTCTGGATCAGACACTGGCAGGTTGAGAGGTAATAAGAACCAGATGGACACAGTACAGAAATTGCCCAAATGGGTACGAGAATGTGGGGAGCTGTCAGGCATGGAGAGAAGCTGGAATTTTTCAGCAATAAAATGGGATTTATCGCCACTCTACCACAGTCATTGCCGACAACCGTTTACCTTGACAGAAACCCCATTCCAATAGGCCATACCGATGCAGATTTTTTTTACTTTTTTTTTTTTTTTCCTCCCTAAGAGTGATGATTGGTATTTGTTCTAAGGCTCAAATGGCCTGCACTAAAGGTGAAGCATTAGGCCAAAGTCCTGTATTCCCTACTGAGGCAAATGAACCTGCTAAAATAAGTTCCTTCCACAATAGCTGTGTAATTGAAACCAGAAAGTGAGAGAATTTGATAAATTGCTTGACCCTGAAGGAATGTTAAGGTCATAAATTTTCATTGCATTTTTTTTGCTTCTTTTTTTAGGAAAAAAAATCTCTTTTATAGAGAGTAGGTAGATAGATATATTATGTTTAGTATTTGTCTCTGAATTCCAGCTAAATTCCAGATCATTAGCCGTTAGTTCACCATCCTCTCCCCACAAGAAACTACAAGAGAGTTTAGAACATTCCTGCCTACAACTTCCTAGGAGCGCTGAAGGACACAAAATACTCCCAAATGGCAGCACTGTTAAGGAGTCAGACACATAAAGAATAAACAACCCAAAATTGGGAGGTTAGCAAGTGCAATCCCTTTACAAAGACAAAATAAACAACATAAAAAACACAAACATACTGTACTTGAAGAGTGCTGGAGTAAAAAAAAAGTCTGTAAATCATTTACAGGCTATCAAACATTTATTACCACTTTGAGCTTTTTTTTTTTTTTTTTTGACTTAGAAGTGCTATTACCTTTTACTTGAAGAAGAATGATCAGGGTTTTCTTGAATAATATGTACAATATTGAATTATATGTCTATAATAAGATGTCCCTTCAAGTTCAAAAAGATACAAGCAAACCTCAGATCCCACAGCACCTTGTTGTGGTAATACAGATTTTGAGAATAAATAAAAGATTTTTTTTTTTTAATAGAAAATTGAGGCAAACCAAGAGAAAGAATGAGAATAATTAGGAGAATAACCAGCAAGGTAGAACATTCAGCCATGTTCCCTGTTCTGTTCTTGCACCCATCAATAAATACAACCGTACTAAAATAGCTTCTAAGAAGAAGCAGAGAGGAAACTCAGAATATTTTGGTTCTGTGTATGGTTGTTTAGGGTTTTCTTTCCCGCAGTAGCAAAATTTACTTCTGTGACTGTAGCGGCTTCTGCTTCACAGTTGCTTGAAATTTGCCATCTTATAGTAACTGTGTTTTTATAATCTGGCTGCTTTCCTCCCCCTGCTTTGAATGTAACATTTCAGAGGCAAAATTGTCTCACTTCAATAAGGTGCTGCACTTTACATAGCCATACACACTTAACCCTACATGAAGCAAGCTAAATAATCATTAGCACGGTAACCCATTGCTATCAAAAACTTATTGGTCCTCTAAATTTTAAATTAACAGCCTGTCTCCCTTGTTCTGTGTGTCTGTATGTAATACGGTTTTCAGACACTTCAGTGAAAAGTCATAGACATTTTATCAGCACATATTAGATGATTTACATTATTGATATTTCAATTTAACAGTAAAATGTTTTTTAAAAAAAAGTACAGGGAAAAATAGTTCTGCTGAGTTGATTCATCCCTAGACCCTTGATTCTTCAGTAACCCTTCAGAGTGTAAATTAGCTGCCAGTATTTGACAAACTGGTAAAGAAATGCACTCTGTTCCTCTCTGGCCAGGTTGTTCTACCTCAAATGAGTTTCCTTAAGAAAGCATGAAAAAGAGAAGTTAAAGGAAAAAAATAGAAGGAAAAAAAAAAAAAAAAGAATTGAAACAATGTCCCCGTAAAATCATAGCAAAAAAAACCCTCAATAATTTATACTCACTTTTTCTTCTTGGAGACGTTAAATAAAACTATGGTGGAATAGGGTTTTCTTGCTTTGTGAGGGATGTTTTTTCCCCCCATAAACTTTCTGGCCCAAATCCCTTCTTTCCTTTTTATTTCTTTGAGTCTCAAAGTAACTGCAAGTCATTTTGAGACAGTTACTTATCCGGAGAATGAAGGAGTATCGTCTGCATTTCAATTAGAGAAGGAAAAAAAAGATAAAGACTTGGAACGTAATCGAAAAATGCAAAGAGACATATTAGGATGAGAATTTTCATCTGTTGCTGTATAAATATTTTAATAAAAGTTCTAAAATAATGTGTCTGCCTCCTGATCTATAAAAGAGAGGAGATTATGAAGTGCAAATGATGCAGCTTAGATGTATAGATCCGACTGGGATTTTTCACCATTTAAGAGTCTCTTTGAGCTTCTCCTCCAGAAGTTTGTTTTAGAGCCGTTTCAGACCCTAAGAAGTATAAATTTCATAAGTATAAATAAAAGATGACCAGCAAGTGGCTTCAATCACTAATATTTTTTGCAAACTAATGTTCAGCTGATGCAACTCGATTTTGTTTTGCATCACATTAGTGTCACAGCGGCAATGACTGGCTTTTATTCACCAACCCTTTGAGTCAGCACTTCAAGACATCTTTCAAATTAGGTCATACTGCAAATTTGCCGCTGATACAAAGGTTGATTAAGAGAGCTTCACAATTTTAAAGGGACGTCTTGTGAGGAGAATTAAGGTCTGGTTGATAGTTCCAGGAAATGTGAGGCCCCGTAACTACATGAAAATAATGTATAGGCTCTACGGGGAAAGAACATATTTCCTCGGAGCACTTGAAGAAATACTCATTTACAACTTAACCAAGTCCTCCTCCCCACACTCCCCCCACAGTCCTGTTACAGGAGAAATTGTGTGATGGGTCTTGAAAACAAGCCTTGAATTATAGTACGGAGGCAGTGAGACGAGCCCTGTTTTCCTCTCGCCGAAAATCAGTCCCCTCCTGTTGCCTCCTTTGATCTCCTTTGGAAAGACCTATTTCTCCCCCCTCACACTGAAACATCTTGGTTTCTGCTTTCCCCCATAAAACAATCCAGCATCGCAACAGGACCCTTCACCCATAATGTAGCAACTCCATGCTGAAGCTGAATTGCTGTGTAAACCTCCCCTGAAGATCTGGAGGGTATGATGAGAAGTGACAACCAATCATGACAGCCAGAGCCAGGACTGTAAATTACTTCTAAGCCCAATTTAAGCATCTTAATGAAGTGGCCAAATTTTTTCCCTTCTGCAGCACAGAAGGGACAGTAGCTCTTTTTGCTCCAGGGTCTGAGCATGCAGGAGAAAAATCTCAAAGGGAGCTCCTGGCTGCCAAGCGGTTCTGGAAATTGGGCTACTTCATTTTTGATGGCTAAGTGGGAAGCAAGAGGAAAGGTCTCTCTGAAGGGAATCGGACCCAAATCTAACATTTCTGTGGCACTCAGGGATTTTAGATTTCCCAAACTTGCTCTCTTTGCAGGGAATAAGAATGTATGAAGAGCCAAGACTTCCCCTAATTTGATGTAAGTGGATAAAAGTCAACTGCCAGCTTCATTTTGGTTTAACTCTTGGGCCCACCTGGCAAGGCAAGAAGCTGCTGTTAATGCTGGGTTTGCCTAATGAATCAGTGCTCAGGATGGGAGGAAAAAAAGCCAGGATTTTGGCTGCAGCTACATTGAAAGCAGTGTTTGTTTCTCCTGTCACTGAAACTAGAGTCCCCCAAGTTATCTTTTCTATGCTCAGGAACATTACCAAGATTTAAGACTATAGCATCAGTGAAAAAAAAACACTAACAATTTAAAACCAGAGCCCAAAGAGAGGTTTCTTGCCATATGAATAGCCATGAAAGCCAGAAAAATGTTTCTCATTCCCACTTGTATTTTCCTTAATTTCTTTGCAGCAGAGTCTCTGAACTTACAATTCTACCATGGCAGCTGACTTCATTTCATGTTTTTGATGTTACGATCACCCACAGACCTTTCCATTCTCCATATGTTTCTGGATTCAGTCACTTCACCCACAGCCCTCCCCTACAGTATAACACCTCAAATCCCCCCGCATGGCAAAGTCTATTTTATTCCCAGTCACTTTCAATTTGCCTCCTGTGTTTCTCTGAAGGGTTTAGTTGAATGTGATTTCTAGCACCAAAAGAAGAGGAGGGGGGAAAGTGGCAGGCTACAAATGAGAAGGTGGCCTGTGCCACAGCCAGGAGTCACTGGAAGTGAGAGTTTTGAAAAGAACTGAAATAGGACTACCACAAGATTGATTCTAATATTTTGAGCTACATCTACGCTTCAGGTTCCTTTAACCCTCTTCTACCGGGTTAGATAAAAATAGATATAAACCCTAAAAATGTAAGTAATAATGAGATTTAAAGACAGGAACAGCAGCAACAAAAGGTATATGTCTATGCTATTAGCTCCAAACTCCCATGCAGATCTAATTTGGTAGTCACCCCACCTCCTACCCTGTGGAGGTAGCTGCTGCTGCTTCTGCTACTGCTGCCCTTCTCCAGTCTCCATGAATCAGGCAAGAAAGGATATGAACTCATGCCAGAGTGACTTAAACCAGTCGTGGGAAAACAAACTGGGGGTTCCTTTAAAAAAAAAATAAAAAAAAATCATACTGCCTTTTGAGTCTTTGTGAAGACACTGAGAACATGCTTCCAAGCTCTTTTGTTCTGCCCTAAGGGATGGAAGGCTGCTCTTAATACAAGAAAACAAAGCCTTCCATTGCCACTACCAACCAAACAACAAAAAAAGAAAAAGAAAAAAGCAAGCTGAAATGCTTATGAACACTTTGCTCCAGGGTGTGTGGCAGTAAGGAAAAATCATTGCAACCATCACAAGACTTGGCAACACCAGGGCCATGCCAGCAGAGTGCTCTTCCCCATTACTGTAAATCACAGGCTGAGCCCAGTTTATTGTGAAACATCCAATTGTGGCTCCTTGAATACGATAAATAAAACCACCGTCCCTCGGTGCACTTGACTAGTATTTGTGGAAGCAAGGGAAGAATTCACACTTCTGCCTAGGGACAGGACAGAAGCAGCCGATGCTTCAGCGTAGCTTGGTGGAGACAAATCACAAAAGAGCAGCTGCAATTAAATATGGGACTTTCTGTGCCTCTATCCTCTTTTTCACCATTGCTACTGCCAAGAAAAGTCACTTTATTCATTTTAGGCATTGCAGTATCAAATATCTTGAGTGACTAGACTTGAGCTCATTTTGGTTGGGTTTGGGTCCACACTTAGATCAAAACGGAACACACACAATGAAATAAAAGCTGAGATGGTCCCTGGGAATATGGCAAATTGCAGGGGGTAACATTCACCTTTAGCCAAGGAGCCACGAGCCCTCATGGCTGTATTACAGCTACCAGCCCGCGAACGCGTGCCATCAGTGCTGCAGGGCCCTACTTCAGCCCAGCAAGGATGGTATTACTCAAGCCTTTCCTCTGGGAATATGTCAACAGACACATTTAAAACTCAGCTTCTGCAAGCTATCAGCCACTGGCCCTCATGCCAGGAAAATACACAGGCACTAATGGAAATAGTACACAACCAGGGAGCAGAGCTGCACGGGGTTAGATCAAACTGTGCCCATTATTTTACAGGATTGCTCCTGCCCCACCATTGCTTTACTACTATTTTCCACCACACACAGACCCAGCAGAAGGATGTTGTGAAGGAGCCAGAGGCAGAACAGCTCTGTAAATAAGGCCAGCTCTGAAACCTGCAAAGTGATCCTCAGATACAACAGGCAGTACTACTGCAGGACTCATTCCCTACCGGACACGGATAGAAAATATTCCAGAACAATGGATTCAAAGCCCTCTTCCTGCTCAGAGCTTGTCTCCTTTAGTGCACGCTGGATCAGCTGAATATGTATAGAAGAGACTGGAGGTCAGGCTGCTCCCCTCACTGCCCCTGCCCCTGTGCCCAGCTTTCGCACAGCCAAGCCGCCAGCTGGCGGGCAGCGCCTGTCCCCGCTGCGCCGGGAGCGCAGCCTCCTTGGAGCACCAGCTGGCTCTCAGGGACACCAGCAGGGACAGACCTGCAGAAAACCAAGTTGCTCCAACCTCCCGAGCAACTCAAATTGGAATGGGCCCTCACACAGTGATATTTAAGGCAAAACTTTATCTTGCACGGGATAAAACTTGTAATTTAAGTCCTTTTCTTTATTCCCCATCTTTTTTTCTCCTCCCCAACAGCTTCACAGCTCAAAGCCCTCCTTGATATGATTACCCAACAAGCCATGCAAGCCAGAACCCCACATACAGATCTGCTTAAACCCTGCATCTTCATCAATAGATGTCTACTAGAAATAAGCTTAAACTGTAGGATGTGAAGGAACCAAGTGCTTAGGGGCAACCAGTTTGCTCCACCAGATCCATTGAGCAGATGAGAAAAAGCACCTAATTAGCCAAATTTATTAATATGCTGCTTTTTTTTTTCTTCAAAGAGGATACAGCTACATTATAGAGGTGAAACATGACTTTTGATGATCAAGCAAGCAGTGATTAAATAAGGTTAATCCTCATTTTATATGCTAATAGGATATTTATAATCTCAACTGCATATCCAATTTAGCTATTTTATTTTCTGTTGTAAAGAAAGTATTTCTTATTAGCGAAAGAGAATACCCCTACATTCACTGCAGATGCTATTTTAATTGGGCTCAAGTGCATTGTGTGTAATTAGTCCACTTCTCTAATATTTCATCTATAATTACACCATGAACAATGTGCTTAAATTTCAGAAGGGCTGCCAGTTTAAATTTTTTTAAATAAAACTGCTAATTAATTGGTGACCCTTCCCACAGACAAATGATTCACGCTGCAGCCAAGCCCCAGAGCTCTCAAAGGATTGTCTTTTCAGAAGTTTGAACACCTTGTTTTGACACGATGCCCCTGATCTGAAAAACATAAAGGCACCCATGCCATCCACCTGGTTTCACCAGGACTGCCACTCCAGACTTCCTCCCAAGGCACAGCAGCATGGGCATGACTTAAGTAACAATTTTAGACAATGCTGGCTATTGGGAATGACGAAAGAAAATAACTGGATGTCATTCATCTCACTCACCTCATAAATTGTCTCAATAATTTAGGAGAAGACAGTGATGTGGTGGATAGGGGAGGGTTCCCATTTATCCACCACAGTGGCCCAGCTCTGCAGTAGAGAAAAAAGAGAGAAATAGCCCCAAACATGGTGATAGTGAATATGCTGTGATCCTATCAGCTGACTGAAAGGTCAGCTCTAAAATACATCTTGCACAGACGTCAGGACAAGGTACTGCTCGGAGCTGGTGATCAAACTGAGCTCTCTCAGAGGAAGGCCACGTAATGTGTAAGGTACTGCATGGGGTAAATATTTCCTGCTGTAAAATATCTGCATTAATTCCACTGGCTGCACACTGTGCTACCAAGCCTGGTGTCTTTTGTGGAAGATCAGAGGATACAACACTAGGGCACGATAATGGTCCTCAAAGAAGAACCCTCTAAGCCTTGCTGCACTTTTCCATCCCCTAAATGGCAGCAAACCACTGGGCAACAAATATACATGCACATATTTATAGATGAAGATATATGCACAAAATCATACTGAGCATAAAGGATCTTCATCTCACACTTCTCAGACAACCATTTTGTAAACACTACTTTGCAACTTTGCTCAGGCTTCCTTCCTGCCGGGATAGCTCCACGTCAATTTGGCCAGATCCAGCTCAGGATCAGTGCATTAACCTTGTGGTTTCCTGTCCCAGTGATGTCCCAGCAAGCTGCCACCCCTTCCCAGGTCCACCCTTGGTTAGTCCATTGTGGGACTTGCAGTCAAAGGAGTCTTGTTACTCCCATTGTCTAAGGATTTGTGATAACCAATTGAGAATCCTAGAAGAAACAGAGGGCACACACGATGAACCTTCCTAGTTTTGCCTCCCTAAAAACACCCTCAGTTCAGGGTTTTAATCACACAGAATACCCTTGCCCACGAGGACATATTCCTCCCTCATTCTTCATGGTTCCCATCTCCCAGAAGTGAAACCTTTTCATGGACAGGGGAATAGGTAACTAAGCTGGCAGGATAGGCAGGATAAGGACTTTCCAAAGCTTTCAGCATGAGGATGAAGGTTGTGGGCCAACACGAATCCAGCAGAAGACAGAGGTGAGGAAGACACAAAGTCACACTCCCTGGAGATGAAGAATGAGATGTCCCTTGGGACATTGCAGGGCTGCTACGATGCCCTCTCCCCAAAACATCCCTGTAAAGAGCCAGCACTTTGGTTTCAGGCTTTTCTTCTCCCTGGGGGCTGTGAAATGCTGGGTCCTATTTAAGGAAGGGTGACTTCTTCCTCCCTGCCCACCCCCCAAAACCAAAAGTCTGACCTCTTCCCGTCTGCTGGGGAGAGCCAAATCACTACAAATCTGGCTCTGATGTGAACTAGCTCTTTCTGCCCAGAAGTTTATTTTTCAAAACAAGTGTTTCTGCAAAACAGTGTTTATTTAAAACACAGTGTGAATGCCAGTAACCCAACATGCACAGAGAGCAGCACCCGGAGGTCTCCCGCTTAGTGTTTGAGAGCTATTAAGTAAATCAGGGGAAAATTCCTCAGGAAATGATGGGGTTAGGCCTGATGGGCATCCCTGTGTGATTAAATGCAACTTAATGAGGTCACGGGTGACAGATTTGGGTGCAGAAGTGTTTAAACAGCATGCAAAAAAAATAAAAAAAGCCTTCATAGCACACAGGGGATGGGAATTGAAGCTGGTTGTGTTATCCTGTGGTGTAAAAGCACACAGAAAAAGGGTGGCCTTCTAGCACATACAAGCTTTTCACGGTCTTCCTTCACAACTTATGCCATTGAACAAACATTACAAAGCTCTCAGTTACAAATAGTATGGCCAGTGTCATGAGTCAAGGATGGCCAGCATCACTTTGATTTCTTAGGGGTTAGAGAGAGGAGGATTTAGGTCACAATGCTTTATTTCCACCCCACCTCCTCAACAACTCTAATAGAAAATGGTTGTCTTGATTGAAGGAGCTAAATTCTAAATTCTGCTGTCATTCTGCAGGACTGCAGGATAATTACATTGGCTTCATCTGAGCACTTTTGCTGATACTTCTGTCAAGGACAGGAGGGGATTCTCAGTGTCTTACCATCTCTGGAGCATTTATTCAAGTAACCCTTCATTCACACACGAGGGTCTTCTCACACAAACCATGATTGAATCACTAGGGAAAGATGCTCCTGGCTGACATCTCACCAGCAATGGGCCATCTTGGTGGAGAGATAAAACAAAATTTTTGAGTTTTCTGCCATAAGGCCAAAAAAGATTTTTGTCCATTGTGCTCTGTTGGCCAGGAGCATGTGACTGTTCCTTCCAAAATAATTGATGGATACCTACAGGTTTTCATGTATGGTCACCCATGACACAATATATCCTCCCAGCTGGCCACACCTCCTCTTCTTTGTTTAACATATCATTTCACCTGGTAAAGTGACTTGCATTCACATGTGAACAATGAAGATTTTACCAGTTGACTATTTTTAAAAAAAAGGCCAAAAAACCAAAACTCAACAAAACCTAGAACCCATATTAGGTGGAAAGTGAAAGGCCAAAGGGAAATTATTGCTCATTTAGACAGCAGCATAAATTTTCTTCCTATTTTTAACCTAGCTTTTAATTTAATAAATTTTATGACCCTTATATTAAGTACATATGTTTTACAAGACATTGTGTCCCTTGAGTCACCCTGAATTTACTCTATTATAGCAGAGTTAAATGAATGAATACTGTGTTTCTGATTTCAGCTTACCCCTTATTTGATCCTTATATAGTCAATAAACCTTCATAGAAGCATGAAGCAGCTGAATCAAGCAGGGTGCCAAAGCTGTGTTTGGGAACTCTGTTAGTCTTTAAAAGGGAATTAGTAAATTGCTATTCTCTTATTCAGATCCTGCTACACCACTGCCAGGTTTCCCATGGTGTTTATAAGGAATAAATGGTGATACCAATAAGACTCTTGAATTTGTATATTGCCAATTTAATTTTCATATGATAATTTAAAAGGAAGGTCAAGTTTTCCTTTGCCTTCTAGCCACTTCCAAGCCTCCTAGTCCCCTAAACTTAATTTTTTATTTTTTTTTCCACAGCTCTCTGGAAATTTGGAACAGCGAAAAGAATTTAAATCAGCCCCGTACACGTTATGGATTATTCAAATGAAGTTCTGGGAGGAAGATGGGAGATCTTTTAGAAACATTTGAACAAAAGCCAATTCTGCTTTCCCAGTATAAGTAATCCTTTCACTTAAATTGGTGTGCATAGGCTAGTAGGTGACAGTA
>VYXF01010817.1:1624820-1665752 GCA_013397295.1 Polioptila caerulea | reverse complement strand
AAAAAAAAAAAAAAAGTAATGTCAGCTACAAATCAAGGATAAACAAATTGGAAGAAGAATCTAATTACCTGGAGTAGATCCCTTTACAAAACTAAGATGCTTTGATACTCAGTGCCTGCAGAGAAAATAAGCATGTACAGAGATTAATCTTGTTTGGGTGCATTTACACTGTTTATTTAAGTAATACATGAGGGCAGCTTTTCACAACAGGTTTGTAATGGTGACAAAACACAAAGATTAGAAAGGGACAGTTGATATTTGCTGAACAGTGGGAAGCATGAGTTACTGATTGGCTTGGTATCAACCTAGAGTTCCTTATTAATATAATAAGATTAGTTTAGAAGGGTGTTTTATAAATCGGGCAGTTCTTATTTGATTTGAGTACCAACTCTTAGTGACTTGCCAAAGTTCAGTAAATATGCAGAGTATAGTACATGCACTTTATCTTTGTGTATTAGCTATGACATAAACACAGAGGGGAAAAGTCAAATTTTATACATCAGAAAATGGGTTTGTTGCCAGACATTCTAACGTCGTGTATTTAATTTCACTGATGTATGTTAAAATGAGAAACCAAATTCAATGAGCTGTTTGTTTCTTCCTACAAATACGCTTACATCAATGACCTCTGAGGACATGACCTCAAAATGTAACTAGATGTTTAAAAGAACCTCAGAGATCTATATAAGACATTAACATTTGTGTCAGAGGGTAGTATACAAGAGTGTATATACTCAGCTGTCTATATGTCGACTGCTATATTTTTATTGCTACAGGAAACCAGCCAAAGTCCCAAACAGGAAAATTATCTGCTGCTTTTTTTTCTTGGCATGGTCTCTTTAGGGCTAAAGACATGACCTTAAGTTAGAACATATTTTAGCCCTATTCAGTAACCATTTTGTCACCTTCTGTGTGGGTTTTTAAATGATATCCTGTCTTGGGGAGCACGAGGCTCCAGCCATGGTTAGGTGCAGTACATGGAGGTGTGCAGCCCTGAATGTGAAGATTCACAGAAGACTCCTAAAAAAAGAAGAAATTACCATTTTAGCTGGGCATGGGGAACTCCTGGTCACCTCTCCAGGGACAAACTGATGTCAAGTTCTGCTGTCTGTCAGGATTAAGTGCCTGTTTGCTTTCTCACTAACATGTGGTTTGAGAACAAAGCAGCTCAAATCTCCTCCATTCTTAACAAAGCATCTCAAATTGCTGAGTAAAATTCCTTAATCCTCCCATCTTAATCTGAAAACATCAACGCCACATGGTAACACTGAGATCTCTTTTTGTCCGCTATGGAGCACCATTGACATCACTGTTTGATTTGGAGCTAACTTTTCCTGGAGCCACTCATTATCAGAGGGAAACCTCAGGTGCTTTGTTCTCAGAGCAGGTCTGCCCAAGTAATTGTTCTTTCCCAAAGTTTCCATTACCAGTAAGAAACTAAATATAAAGTAAGAAGAGAGTAAACTGGCATCGTTTTTCATCTCCATAAATATGTGTGATAAAATGTAACATGAGCTTTTCCATCATGAGAACCATGAGGAAGGATGCAGCAGGTGCTTGCCTGAGTGGTCCAGAGGCAAGCTAGAAGAAAAAACTTTAACATTCTTATCAGTGCAAGAAAGCAAACTCAGTCTAGAAAGCAAAATACCTGATATGAAGAGGGTTGCACAGTTGTAACGTGGCACAATAAAGTCTAAACACCAGATGATTTTATCTCAGTGCTTATGCATAGTAATCATTCTGACATAAAACACAGCTGTCATCCTAACCAGTATTTTCCTGCAATCATTTATCCAATAACAACAAAAATCAATTCCCAGTTTCTGCTGAAAAAGTCATAGAAATCACCATGTGCTTACTCTGCAAGCATTCCTCCTAGTATTACTACTGCTCTCCTAGCACTTTTGTCCTGTGTTAGTTTTACTTGCCCTGTCCCAGCTTCAGTCAGTGCAGCTAACCTACTTTGATCTATATTTGCTGAAAATTATTTTGTATCTCATTCTCCTCCATTTCTGACCTCAGCAATATGCATGCCTTGGTTCAAGCTTTGCCTCCCCCTCTAATCAGGGCCAGTTCAGCCCCAGAGTCAGGACTTTTATCCTGAAAGCCATGAGGACTCCATAAGGAGCAGCATGTAACTCCCTATGAGAAAACTTCTAACATGTTTTGTTCCTCCCATCATCAAGTAAGACACCAAGAGCAGCTTCAGAAGGTCTGGCCATGAAAAATAACTCCAGGTTTATAATCAGCAATAGTCAGCTGGAACACATAACTCACTGCTGAGCTGTTTATGCACAGCTGGAGCAGACTGATGGAACAGAGTGTGCAGGGCAGGTGGGCACGAGGATGCACAACATTCAGTTCTCTATACCCTACTGGCTGGCTGCAGGGAGGATCACCAGCGTTATACCCTTCAAGATGCCAAGGCCAGAGGCTAAAATATATCAAAATCATCACTATCTGGGCTATAGTATTTAGGAAAACAACAGGTAGAACTTCACAGCCCCATGCTGCAAAGCTTTGTCAGGTAAAAGGTTTTCTAAGCATAAGAGATGCCATTTTGAGACTGGAGATCCAAAAGCTGCAGAATATTTTCTTCATCTATCACATATCTAAAAAATATTGCTTAAACTATCTCAAGAGGCTTCTAGCTCCTTGCTGGATACAGAAAGCTGAAGAAATTGATACTTATGTCCAGAAAGGATGCTAGAATGTTCCCTGCAGTTCTCTTGCTAAAGAAAAAGCTTTGAGAATTTGATTTATTTGATTAAATTATAACAGTGAGTTTGTAAGCAGACAAAGATTCTGGGATAGGGTTTTCTATAGAAAATCACAAATGGGGAGTTATAGAGGAACAAAATCTCTGAGGCTACCCTGAGCAAAGAAAGCTTTAAGGTTAAAATGCAGCGAGCAAGGTGCATCCTTGGAGCTCAGGGACTGAAAAGGATGGGAGCCAACAGAGCCTGGGGAGGACCAAAGACCCTTTAGTACAGGCAGAGATGACTGATCTCACACAGAGTGAGCACAGGTCAAAGTCTTGAAAAAAACCCAGATTATTAGGAAACAGAATCCTTCAGAATTTTTTCCACATTACTCCGGCGGGCAGCGAGACGGCACATCTGAACTATGAGCTAACGGCAGGACTTTAATCAAACCATTCCCACAGAAATGCTAAGACACTTGAAACACATTTCATTGGCCAAAATTCCTCCACACAAAAGTGACAAATGAGCCTTGAAAGACATGCCCACAAAGCAGACATTTCTCAGCTGATGACGAACAGGCAGCCGTCACTGCTGCGTGCTGCTCTTAACCCAAGTGGTAATAGCTACTGGCCTCAAGAACTAGTTAACTCTCATTTATATCACTGGGAAGCAGTGTCTCCACTGAAGTCAATATAGTTTCACTGGGCTGAGTGTGATCAAATTAGGCTTGATGTCCACAGACCTGAGTGTATTGCTTGCCTTAGGGCAGGGGAGCAAGAACAAAGGGCTCATATATTGGTATCTGTGTTTGGTCTGTAAAGGATTGCTCTCCCCTGCCCACCACATCTTTCAGAAATGGGCTATGTGGAGTCATACAATTAAAAAGTCATTTGTGTTCAAGATTCCCACATCTTTGACGTATGCCTTGTCACAGCACAGGAGTTTAGCTCTAGTTCAGAGACATTCGAGCATCATGAAAAGCTGGCTGCCAGCAGAAATTGTTCTAAGAGGAAATAGGAGAGGAACAAAGAAAGAGACATGCACAGAGCAACCTGGAGATGTTACAAGACTCCATCAGAGCTGACTCTGGGTACAAGCAATGCAGGCAGCTGCCCAAAACAGCAGGGAGACAAAGACATAGGATCATTTTCCTTGATGTCCTTCTTCCTGCTAGGCAGCAGATCCTGCCCTGTTAGTGGCAACTGGAATCAGAGATATGAAAAGCCAACCTTCAAGGCCACCTTCAGGATTCGTGCTGGTGATCACAAAAATTTGATCGTTTGTTTGCAGCGTCCCAACACGGAGTCTATAACATGCCATGTGCTGCTGATGGGGGCAGAGCCTTGGGAAGCTGCTGGTGACCCTGGAAGGGGACAACCACCCCTCACAGGGGCCTCGGCACATGACCCTGGGAAAAGCTCCCCTGCCACTGGAGCTGGACAGTTACCTGTTCTTATTGTCCCACATTCTGTGCCTGGTTATCACCACACCATCCCCACCAGCTCTGGGGCAAAGCACACAGGTGAACTTGCAACTAGAAACACACACATGTACAAACATGCACCTCTTTTGTCAGCCATAGTATTTTACAGCCCATGGGGGAGTAATAAGCCTGGGCTCGGTATCTGCCTCATGGTATGGTATAACTTTCAATCATGTTAATTAAATTAATATGGGCAATGCTAATGAAAACCACAAAATACTATTTTGGTGTCTATGAGCACATACATTTTGATAGCATCAACTTGTCATTCTGATGTTCCTTTCTACACCAAATACCAGCAATGTAAACATCTAACAACACTTTCATCATAACAAAGGAAATTCTGCATCAGCACCAGACTGAACGCAGACAGACTTGTGTAAGCAGCAAGCACCAGAAATATTCAGACATACTAGGGCTCACCAAGTGTTCAACAAACACTCCTCCTATCTAATCTTTTAATCTACTTTTGAGGTATATTTTTGGCTTGTGTTTTGTTTTAGGTTAGGGGGGTTTTTTATTATTATTATTCTTTCCCTGCATGATTAGCCATCCAGGAAATGTTTAAATTACAAAATCATAAGGTTTAAAAGATTTATAGATCAAATTATATTAACCTAATGCAATAGGCCAGCCATACGGAAATTAGAAGTCTTTATATTTTATTTTGGTTATTAAATTGCTCCCTTTATACTGTTTAGTTTGTTTGTAACAGCAAGGTTTTGCTGTCTGATGTTAAAACTCACAGAGTAACCAAGCAAAAACAAATGACTTAGTCCTTGGTTCAAAGAAATAATAGGTTACTAGCATAATTAATTTTATGTTTAATTACTGCAGAATGAAACAATTCAACAATATCCAATCAATCCTCAGAATGACAGAACAGAAGGTCAGCAGTTGCTAAGTCAATTGTTTTGAAAGAGAAATTTATGTCAGATTCTCTTTTATGTGCTAGAGAAAGAAATTGGATAAAAGTGGTCAAGCAAATGTTAATTAATTGTATAAATGTAATCCTGTTGTCATGCAAAAATCACAGAGGCTGCAGGCACAGTGTGCAAAACACTGGATATGCATCAGTCAAGAAAATCTAGAAATGACATCTTTGACTTAAAACAATAATAATGAAAGAAAGGAGAGCAAGCAGGAATGTTTGAAAGCCAGAGCAGTTTTCAAACTGGCATTCAGAAGCACATTTGTACAAGCTGACTGGTTCAGTCCAGTGGCGACAGAGGCAGGTCCACACCATCATGAGGTCTGACCCTGCTTGGCTCCTTGGTAGCAAATCTCACAGGAGGCTGCTTTTGCTCTCCCTGTCTTTCCTCAGATTTAGAAGTTGATTGGGTTCAAAATCTCCAACTCCTGTGATTATTTTTTTCACCTGAGCCTCCACATATTCAGTAAGGTGTTATTTTCCTCCAACACTAGCCTTTAGTTACATGACTACGCATTCCCATCTTGTCTCAAAATAGCTGTTCCTGCTTCCACACTCCCAGGGAAATTTTACATTTTAAGACATCTCCCCTGCAGTTTCCAGCAGTTTCCATCATTTCCCAAGGTTGTTGATCAGGTGTTTCCAAGACCAAGATTGTCTAGTAGGCTCAGCCATCCTCTAGCCTGAAGTTTCATTCTTTTCTTCACTACTCTTCTGTTCAAGCCTTGCTCATGTCACCAGTGCCCACTCTTTATCACTAGCTGCTTCTTCCTTTAAAAACGTCTTATGAGAAATCTTAAACCAGTCTATTCTCTTATTTCATGCTCTCACCATCACCTTCAGCTGGAGGCTGATGGGGAAAGACCCGGTGGCCCAATCACCAGTGCCATAACTGGCCTTGGCAATGAGGTCCATGATAATTTATTGTGTTGGCTCTGAAGTCTTGTTGAGGCAAGGACAAGCACTGATGTTGCATATCTCAGCTCTTGTGCTCTAATGGTGTGATCCCTGCTGCTTGAAAATTAGGGCAACAGAAGCATTAGAAATCATCTATGTAATTACCACCATGCCAGCCTCTTTTAACCCATTTTTGTACAAAATCCAGCTGGGTAATTGACTCTGTGAAGAGCACAGACACACCTGGATCTCTGACTGTAGAAGACTTCCTTCAGCCTTAAGGATAAGTTACCACTGGTAACCAGGGAAGGACAGTGCTTTATTATCAAGTGGGAAAACTGAGATGCAATTTTGCATGTAAACCAAACCAAGCTGTGTTATGAACCAGTTTTGTCACCCCTAACAGGTGGTGGCCCCAGGGAATGCTGGACAGACCAGCCTTGAGCTCTCCAGAGCACAAAAAACATTCTAATGTCCAAGCAATGCATTAAGAAGATGAACCTTGCAGCAGCTCTGCCATGCCTTAAGATCTTCTCTCTGAGCCACTTAGGTGGTACCAAAAAAGGAGGCACAGCAAATGACAAGCACCACTTTGTTCCACAGCTCAGCCCATTCAGTGATGGGAAACCAGGCAGATAGGGAAGGAGGAGTGAATGATGAACTCCACAACATTGCACTGGCATTCCTAAGACTCATGCAGGGTTTGGCTCTTATTTTTCCATGACACATGCCAAAACATGTGCAGATTAAGCAAATATACAGCTGTATACTTGTTTTAAATGTATATATTATAGGAGGATCCAAAAGATGGCAACAAGCAGGAAGAGTACACCATCCAAGAGCCCTGGCATGGACCCTTGTGATGTTACTATGGTTATGCGTGGTAAATAACACCATGGAAAAAGTTACTGAGCTTGAGTAGGGACTGATTTTATAATCTTAGTTGGGTATCCAGTTTACACTTGAGACACAAATGTTTTAATGGTGTCATGAAAATGTGAGGGTCTACACAATGTCTTTCTTTTAGCTAGAACTTTAGAGCAGATGCTGAATGGCACTACTCTGTGTAGAGAAGGATGCTTAACACAAAAGGCAAAGGCACGGAAAACAATTGTTTCAAAACATGATCCTAGAAAGGTTATTTCATGGTTTTACTATTCTTGAGTCTAGGCCAATGATGCCAGCATTACTAATCCTTGAAATGAGGGGGTTTACATTGGGAGTGTTGACATAACCTTAGCTCCAGCAAGAAGAAAGGGTACGAAGATGGAAATGTATATTTTTGGAAATAGACTTCATTCTGACAACCCTATAACAAACAAGTGAAATTTTAATACTGTGCTTCGATGAAAAATGAGCTGCTGAATAAACAACAGACTAATTCATAAAGAGCAAACTCAGCCTGTTTAATATTTCTTGAACTGTCCCAAAAATTCCATTGATCACTAGTGATGCTGTAAATAGAAAATTCCTACCATTTTCAAAGGAGCCAGGAGAATCTCACTGGGGTTTGCCTATCAAACTTTTAGACACTTTTGAAGCTCTCAGGCTAAAATATAATAAATCAAATATGAAATTACATAGTGTTGGGCTGAGCTGGAACTCAGGATTTTGCGGTCTATTCCTGGGATTGTTTTAATTTTTTTTGTGACGTATTTGGTTTCTGCTTAATTGCTGTGTCCTCCACAAAAAAGTCAAACATCCCTCCCTTGATCAATCATCTATGTAGTTAGTAATGCACAAATACTTCAAATATTACCTATTAGGCAATTTTGCAGTTTAATACTGATGTATGATAGTGCATTTTCTTCCTGGAAAACTAAATCTATGTCATTCCATTATTAATATAAAATCTCATGATCTTGGGATTGGATCCTCCATCTCTGTCCCCTGCTATTCTTTTCAGGGCAGAGTTATAAAAACATCGAGATATCAAATATACTGCATTAAATAAATCCTAAGACTTAAGATCAAATGGATATGCAACAAGAATTTGTATAAGCCTGAAAACTGAGAATCTTTCACTGTATTTTTCTGATTTGAGAGTTTGTTTTGTCAAAGAATTCCTTTATCCTTGAACATTTGCAAGGTGACAATTTTTGCCTCTTTTCCCTTGTGTCAATCCTATTCCCTTCCTAGACAAGGAGTGCTGAGGCTGATCAGAACACCACCATCCTGCCCCCCCCAAAAAGTAGTATAAAATCAAGAGCTCCGTGGGCTAAGCACCAAAAATGAGCAGTATGCTGCCAATTCTAGATGAAATAACATTTTTTTCTTATGCCCAGCAACACTGCCCCTACACCTGACTTTGCTGTCCCAGGGCACCAGGCAACCTTGAACCTGCAGTTTACTGGTCAGGGTGCTGGCACCTCGAATCCAAGCTGGTGGGGAAGTTTGGGATAATTTCATGTTAGGCAGAGTTAAAACCCAGGCTGTCCAGTTGCAATGCTATTTTAACCCAAACTAGCATCTTTCCCACACTCCTCCCTTGTAGCACAGACTGACAAGCTCTCCCTTGCTACAGCTTTTTATTCCTGTCCTTTCATTTGTCCTCCTTTTCCCAGAAAACACTCTGGGACATAGCATCTTTCCACTCTCCACCTCTCTTTTTTTTAAAGGGAATATATATAATTTTCCAAGTAGCCCAGAAGCTGACGTTCTTTGCTTACCTCCATTCTTTCCCCTACTTTCGCACTCAAGTACTAAAAGCATCCTTTTACAGCTTTGCAAAATGAAGAAGGAAAGCAGTGGATGATATAAATGTCTGAAACAGGGTTGCACATAAAAACAATACACTTACCATGCTACTTTAAGTCAACTTTTTGCACTGAGAAAAGAAAAAGATGTGACTTATCCTGCTGCAGCACAGGTTTTCTCGTTTATTAATGTTGCCTATTGGAAGCATTCAAAATTTTTGTTTCCTTCTCCATAGGCAAATAATGACAAATCTTTCAACATAAATATAAACAATATTTGGATATTTACAGTCCAGAGCTGTTCTGTTGATTCCTTTCAAATGCATGCGCAGAAAGTTCCCTCACACCCCCCAGCTGCTCCCAAAGCCAGGCAGGCTGTGCTGCCTATCATTTACACAACAGCCTTGCCCTGAACCCCTGTAAGAGCTGATGTAAGCATAATTTATACTACTTCAGAGCTGGATCTGTCTGCTCAGGAGCATGTAGATCAAATTAGATCGCCTACTACACAATCCAAAGTTTTGCATAGGTCAGGGCATGAATTTTTTTGTTAACAACACTTTTTTTCTACATACTCACACAGCAGAGAACTAAATAAGTGTGTGCATATACACACATGAATGTCAGTTTTCTCAGATGCATAACACAGCTCATGCAGAAGTTTTTTTCCCTCCTTTTCCTTTAAAAGAATGAGGAAAGATTTTTTGAACACAGGTCTCTCGTCTTCAGCACCACTCTAAGAGAGAGTGATCGTTTTGCATGCCTCAGTTTAAGTTTATGAACTGCCAGCCCACATTCAATGACAAAAGAAAATGTAACCTAGGCTGGTTTTCAACCACTGATTGTCAGATCCCATGTTCAATATGCCATATGAAGTACACTTCATTAAGGACTGAATTACTCTACTTGTAACATGAGCTAAATTAAAGTCATCGTTGGGCTGCATAAATCACCAATTCAAACATATCACTAAGTAAAACAGTCGTCATCACCCTGTGCCCTAAAACAGCCCAGAAATCTGGGCTTCATGTCTGTATATTTTAAGGACAGATAGGAGATTTTTTGTTCTTTGCTAGGACTCACAATTTTACTGTCAGAAACTACTGAACTTTTAAGGAATGACGATGGCCCTGTAACAACATCTTTCATCAGACAACGTATTTCATGGTGCCGTGAATCCTCCGCTCACAAGGAACAGACCCAGACCATCCATCAGGCTTCCACAGGAGTCCTTCATTATATTGACAGAGTGGAAATTTGGTATCCATCCTGTTTAAGTGAGGGTATAGGAAGGGATAATCCTGGGAACACTTGAACAGTGACCAGGGCTCTCCCCCTTGGGTAGGCCCCTGGATGATAAGACTCAAGTCTATGGGGTATCATAGGATTCAGACAGGCAGTTTCCCACAAATATATTTTTCTATTACAAGAGGTGGGAAAAGATATATGAAAAGGAAATAGCTGGTTAAAAAAAAAAATAAAAATACATCAGTGCCTCTTCTGTGAGAAACACAGGACATAACTATGTACTCTTGCAGCAGTTTCATTCCAGTGCAGCCCTGTTGGGTAAGGAATCACTTTTTCTCTACACACAGCTGAGAACAGATTTAAGCCTCCTAGATCCACTGAAATTTTAGGGAAGGCACTGGCTGGCCAGAGCTGTGAAAGATGTTTCCAGATGACAATGGGTGGCAGAAATAATTTGCGTGAAGGACCAATTCTTTATGCCCATTGCCCAAGTCAGAAAAACGCCTCTGACGTCCGAGAAAATCAGTGTAAGACTGGTGAACAAAGTAAAGAATTAGAGTCTAAATTGCTTCTTCATATTTATTCCAGCTGTTTGAACAGTGTACTAACTTCTGTTAAATACATAAACTAAATTTACTTATTAAAAAGTAAATAAGACTTGTCTGTTCTTTTCAATAGATCTTTCATGTGTTTTTAACTTGAGAGGAAGATGTGAAGTGAAATAGTAAAGAGGCCCTTTTTTGCTGGTCTGCTTGCCATCTGGATCTCTCTAGGCCCTGGCATCTGCAGGAGAGGAAGGAAAAAAATCAAAGTATTCCTGGAAGGAAGAAGAGCTGCTACCTAGTAGACAAATGGGAGAGAGAAACCCGGAACTGAAGGGAAGGAAGAAGGGGAAATATGAAACTCATTTATTTAGCCTCCCAGTGCAGATTTCTTAGCATGCCCCTTTACTTTCTGATCTCTTTGTTTTCTTGAGTATGATGATTTTCATGCCTTCTATTCTTTTTTCCTCACATTTTAGTTTGATGTTCTTTCTCCACAAGCTTCCTGCATATGTCAGCATGAAACAATAGGCTCTCATTACACTTGGCTTCTTTCATCTCCTCCAGACACTGACCTACATTTGTTCTGTTTTTGTCAGTGTGGAAACGTTTTCCCGTATCGGTTCCTTAAAAAAAATAAATCACATGTTCTGTATTACCAACCATGTTCTGTTGTCCAGAGTATTTATTCTGGATGGTCTTGTAAAATAATTTCAATTTAATTGAGAAGTCCTGTAGTACTCAGATACCTGGTTGAAGTGTTACCAGAGCGTAGGAAACCACACCTCGGTGAACATCAATTCATGAGCTGACATTGCAGGATTAGCCAAAAGAGCCTGTGCATCAATAGCACAGTGGGAGCAAGACCCCACCATGAGCACGTTATAACCAAGCCTGTGACAAGCTACAGGAAAAACCTCTCCCACTCCTCTCCACTCCTTTATGTTCTCCTTTCACACTGATGGATTTTTCATGTGTCGGTCTGGTAACAGCATCACTGGGTCATTCTTAATTTTCCTGCAGAAAACTTGGACAGTTTTCCTAAAGAGAATGGTGGTGGTTTGGCTCCAGTCTGCCAAGCCCAGAGTAGGAGTAAGGCAAGAACTGTGGAATCTGTATTAAGAAGGTGAGATATATTCCCTGCCTAGCAACTTGGGGAAGTCCAAGAAACATGGGTGCAGATTCTAAATTTGGCTCCATTTGTTCAGTCCCATTAAGGACTACTACTTCCACAGTACTTTGCAGAACCTGCTGAATAAGTAGGGAGGATCTCTGTAGCATTTAAAAAAGAGTTTTCTCAGTATAACTACTCTCATCTTTTCGCACATGTGCTCTAGCATGGGGATCATAAGGGTTCACAGCATCTGTGACTTAACTGTTGACTTTGGAGCAGTGATCCCACCCAGGCACCATCAAAAACAGAGCCAGGATCGAGGTGTCTTTTCCACAAGGCACTCATGGTCACCTACACAAATATCACAAGCCTCTTTTGCTGAGAAAAGTGTATAAAACTCAACAAAATGAAAACAAAACTTGAGCAGCTGCACAAAAGCCAGCATCCAGTCATACCAACCACATATTTTGTTACACTCAACATGCAAAACAGCAGAGGCAGCAGGTTTCATTCTGGCCCTTTTAAACAACAACTTAAATAAATACAGTGCTGATGCACAAAAACTAGAATTTTGGTAACATGGTTTGGCAAAGCAATCCTGACAATCCATCATCTGGGAACATGTCACGTTTGACCTTTGCCTCATAAACCAAGGTCTAAGCCTTCTTCAACCCATCTTAGTTTGTGGGAATGCCTAAGTATTGTACAGCCCTCCTGAAGACAATAATCTTTAAAATCTATTTTTTCTTTTTTTTTTTTTTTTTTTTTCCTGCTCATTGGTGCAAGGAAAGAAGCACAATGAGTATTTATAGACTGGTAAAGCCAAAGTCGCTACAACTTGAACATTCAGAGTGGTGGGTAGGCATGCATACAACTTAAAAATGCCAAACCAACATCAATTGCTCAAATACAGTTTCAGGACCACACACTTGGGAATGTGAGTCAAATTCCTGCATCTCCAAGATGCAACAGAGCTATGCTGCTGGCCGTAGCCAGTGGGGAAGCTGGTTGCACATGGGTACAACCATTCTTGACACATGGCAACCTGACACATCACCAAAACAGGGCTCCCAACACACATCTCATGGTGCCTTTGCAAAGAAGGCCCTAGGCTGAAAGACAGAAACAGCTAAACAAACTCTACCAGCCCTTACCTCCCAAGAACACACAGACAGGGGGGAAAAAAAATAAAAATAAAAGGGCAGAAGAAAGGCGCTGGAAGACATAGATGACCTTCTGGATCTGAACCATAGCATGGAACACCATGCTCTAAAGGCCAAGGCTGCTGCTGGCCCTAAGGAGCACTGTCTCTGGAGGCACTAAGGCACCAGGCACTGTCCCCTGCTGCCTGGCACACGCTCTGTAATAAGGCATTTGCAGTCCCACCATGTCACATGGACTTCTGAGCTCCATCAGGAATGAACAGAGTCACGCTGGACATAAACATCTATCACTCTGAGATGGAAAGAGATTACTCAGTTAATAAATCATCACAGCAATTGGGCATTTAGAAAAGAGTGTATGTTCCCCTTTGATTACAGAACACACCTCAGGAGCCACATTCTGGTATTTCCTGATCTAATCTTACATTAAAAACTGCTTGAGAAGTGGCCACGTAAGCTTTCCAGACCCAGTCAAAAGTATATTCTTTGGAGACACTTCAACTCCTTTTCCATTTAAGTGCACAGAAAGATGACATACTTACCCATGAGTGATGGTTGGCCAAAGGGGTCTTTACAGTCCTAAATCACCAGACATAACAAATTAAGTTTTAATACTAACTGAGGTGGAGCGTGGAAGATAGAGTGGCTTGTTCCTCACTGCAAAAGCTTTGCACTACCAGCCAAGTTCCATGAAGGAACTTCAACAAGCAAGGTCAACTCACATGGGAAGACCTCGGCCACTGTGGGAAGACTGCCTTTGGAGAAACACATAACACCCTGAATATCCCTTCTGCAGACTTATGAATGCCAAACCACACAAGCTATTGAACTCACATAAGAAGTGACATGAAGGGAGTCTTTTGGCATACTGAAGGAGACAGGTATTTTGGAAAACTCTCCCCACAAAACAGTAGACCTCTGATATAGGCTCTTCCCTTTATAAAAGCGATAAACCCAAAATTCTGACTGTCTGAGGACCTACTGTTCTTTCAAATTCAAATCCCCACTCCTTTACCCCAAACATTGGAAAGATTGGGTCCCAGTGAGGACTTTCTTACTCTGGCTTGTCTCCATGTGCAACAGATTTAGTGCCTCAGCCAGAAACCACAACTCTCAATGCTATTGCCCCACACTGAACTCCTGACAAGTACTGTGGACTTTTTATAACTGATTAGGAGATTATTTTGGCTGGCCTTGAACTTGCATAGGTGATTTTTAATGAATGCACAGTGCTCTGGTATATGATGCCAGCTACAAGCTCTTTATTAACATTTATTGGTATTAGGTAACATTTTGAATTGACGGAACAAATCATTCCTAATCCCATGAGACCCTTGCAAGCTTTGTAAAATATTTATGTAGAGGAAGGACTGTTCTGAAGTTCAAAATAACGTCTTTCCATGTCCTAAGCAGGTGAAAGGCAGCAGACAGACACCTCAGCACATACACATCCTATGTAAAAATGATTTGCGAAAATAAACTGAAGTAAGTAATGACAACTTGATGGGCTTCATGGAGGAAATGACACGGTTGTTGAGAAATGTGCAGTGAGGTCAGAGCACCATCTTAGCCACATCAAGGTGGTGGTCACAAGGAGGGGGTCGCCTGTGTATGAGCAAGGACCAGATGCCAATACAAACAACAGTGATGAGAAGCATCATCACCACCAGAGAATTGTGCAGTCTCTGAGGCCAAGCTGGCTCCAAGACAATCACAAACAAGCCCACAGCTAGGATGAACCGATATTTGCTTTATGACCAGCTCTGCTAGAACAATGCTTCCAAGCTTTTGGGAGATTGCATTACCAAGAGGTGCTTTACAACTCAAAAGCTTCAGTGAATGGCAAGCAATTTTGCAGAGCATCCTGCCATCTATGCTGCTGGTACTCAGCCATATATCATTGCCTGCAGATATTAAAAGATGTGCCAACCCAGCCACCTGAGGGGAAGAAAACAAGAAGCGTACCTGTCAGTGCAGCTATGCTCCAGATAAGGATATACGGATTATCAGATTCTATTGAATCCCTCAGCAGCAACTGAGATGTAAACCTCAATTCCTATTAATAGTCACTCTAAGTCTGTCTCTTCTATCTTCCATTTTCTCTCCTCTTAACCCCCTGCCTAATAAAGGTCAAGCTTGTTCAGCCATGGAAAAATCCTCTCTTGCAAGTCCTTGATGAGAAGCAAGCGAAGACAACAGCCCAGGTAGAGAGTGGTACAACAGAGCACCATATACATGTGCTGAGCATTTGGTCTGATTCCTTTAAAGCCCACAACAAACATAAATATCACACACTGATTTTGCAGCAAGTGGCCTGTAAGCATCAGAAACTGAGTTTTCTTGTCTTTCGGGATTTTTATTTTCCCTCTTCTCTTGCTTCCCTACTTGTGTAAATTTATATTTTTATTCCTTTGGCCAAAACAACAAACAGGATTTGACTTTAACAATGAAGCTTCAGTGCTGCTACCTAGAATCAGCTCCTTCTTTCACAGAAAGGTCATTTAGTATTATCTGAGAAAGTGACAAGCAGCATATTTTCTTTTTTCCTCCTCCTTAAAAGGATTCTACAGCTAAAGCAGAAAAAAGTAAAAAAGGACCGAAGTAAAGATGCAGTTCAGTAGTAGCACCTGAACCCCAGTGTTCTTTCCTCTGGTTGTGTTAAACTCCAGTGCACTGGGTATTCAAATACACAAAAATTATGCAAAGATTTCTACACTTTGTTCAGCTGGATCATAAAAATCTTAAGGCTTGGAAGCCCAGGACTTCACTGCACTCTGCACCCAGAGAAGCCCATTTCCAAGATGTTTCCAAGGGGGAATGAAATATGAGTGCTGCACCCATACCATGCTGGGACATCAGAGAGGCAGGATACTTCCCAACCTTCGCATCCCCAACTTGGGAGTTCTATGCCCATCAAGCAGATTCTGGATAAATCAGTGAAAAGCACCCTGCCAGCCTAGCTCGCAGCCTGGAGTATTAAATCCACCAGATGTGTTTTGCTTCCTGTTCACTCTGTAGCTACACACTTGGCCCATCTCAGCAAGATCAGACATGTACTGCTAGAGCCTCAACCCACCACCTCCTCCTCTCTTTCCTGGATCGAGGTGGAATAGTGCAAGTGATGCCCCCTTCCCTAAGTGGAAATATCTTCTTGGCCAGATCCACCATGGAAGTACACATGCTTCTCAGAAGGTGCTGTTCCATCTCAAATTGAATGCAAAGCAGCCAAGGACCTCAATTTCTACATTATTATCCAAAAAGTTGGTGGGTTTTTTTTCATTCCTCAGAAAGAACAGGACAGCCCAGACCTCAGGGGCCAGTCCCTCAGCTGGTGTGAATTAGTCAAGCTCCTTCAATACAATTAAAGTCATTTACTCCCACTGAAAAACTACTTTGGAAAAATGGAAGACTAAAAAGCCAATATCAGGGTCCAGATTTCAAATCCTCTTCCCAGCCACTTCCAGATGGTATCAATCTGCCTAGACAACCCAGAAAGTCGAAACAGATCTCTTGAGACACCCATTTCAATGCATTGGATGGTGGCACAGCACAGGGAAGATCTTGATTAGTTGTAATCAGGTGGAAAAGAAAATAAAAGAGGTCAAGGCATTTTGCTATTGCCATGGTTTCAAGACAGTGACCAATACTAAAACAGTATCTAATTTTAATTAATGGGCTCCTGTCATCATCCCTTTCTTCTCTCCTCCTCTACGATAGTGGCACCAGAAGAAAATTTCCAAATCTAGTGCGAAGGCTGACAACCTTCACAAAAAGGTCTTTATATACAAAGCTTTAAGAGGAAGTACAACTCAGAACTCACCAAAAAAGAGAAAAAAAAAAAAGAAAAAAAAGAAAAGACATCTGCATGTTTTTCCAAGTGTTTTGCTTGGTCTGAACAGGTTTATTTTTCCTGCAGTGCTGTGAGTGCAGTGCTGACTGTCTCACAGTGAGAGCCTAGCTAAGGCGACTGCCAGCATGTCAAAGAAATCAGGTAACAGAGGGAACGGGTCCATGAAGCAGGAGAGCTCATCCATCTTCAGCTGAAAACTCCCTTCAAGACCAGTCCATTCTGTGACTCTCAGCTACTTAACTTTTCCAAATGCCCTTTCTTCTCAACAGACAAGACCACACAGGATCTAACCTGCAGATCCTGATGTCTCAAAAGAGGCCAACAGCAGATGTTTTGGAAGATAATGCAGACAAACAAACAGGAAAAACCCTATGATGGAAAGATAGGGAGTAATCTAATCTCTCCCAAACGGCTCTCCACCTTAAACCTCAAAATTCATCTCCAGTTTTAAAAGCTGGTTTACTTCAGATCAGTGTTTTTTCTCAAGAAAAATGACTGTGTAGATATCATGCAAAAACAGTAGCAACAACATTGAAAGGACAGAAACACCTGAAGATGCTTGATGCTTAACTTCACCAGCACTAGTCTAAAGTCATTTGCACCAGCCTTTAAAATGTGTTAAATTTCTACCATCAGGTGAAGCAATTTATTCAGCCAAGAAGTTTCTTTAGTCTCCTCCTTTGGTAAACCTAAAAACTTGCTGTTTCCAGTCCCAAGAACTCAAGACATTCACTGTCAGATTTCCTAAAGTCAAGTGGATCAAAGTTAAAGCACACAGTCACCAGCCCTAATATTAAGTCATGCAAAATGTTAGTCACTGCATATCTTCCATACAAGTCTCTTCAGACAAACCACACAGCAGTGCTTCATCATAGAGCACAAACCTATTCACATATTTTAAAGCTCATTGGGAGGCCATTTCCTGACAAAACAAAGACATTTTAAGGCATATTTACTGTCTGTGTTCCTGCATGTTAAGAAAAAATTTTGATTACAAGCGGTGATTAATTGATCACATACAGCGCGCGTGCTTTGGAATTGCTGTGAATAGAATTGCATTGAAAACATCCTAACAAGGACATCCCCAAATATTTGAAAACAGACGGAGCTGCAAAATGAATGCTGAATGTCATTCAAAGCTGATAATAACCATCAGTCAGTGCCAGTAAACAAACAAACAAAACCTTTGGGGTTAACAATTATTGAAAGAGTTTTAAATTGCTGATTACTATTGTAATATCTGAGATGGAGAACAGCTGAATTTCTGCATGCTAAGAAGAGCTTGCTCAAGTAGCAAGGATCATTTTGCATATGAGCAGTTTTGACTCCATTGTGGTGCATTAGTACATATACCTAAGGAAGAAATCAAAATTATATGCCCATATCTAATAGGAAACATAAAAGCAAAGGACTGTCAATGTTGCAAACTTTTCTCTTTTTCCAGTAGACAAGGAAATAAGCCCATGTTTCTCTATGTAATTTTTCTAAAAATAGAAACATAAATTGATATTCCAGTTCATATTAACTTAACAGAAAATTCCCAAAGATAAATGGAAACGAACTCTCTCTGAAAAAACTGAAAACCAAATAACACTAAAGCAAAGAAACCTACAGAGGTAACATGGGAAAAATTAGGGATGCTGCTGGGCAGCTGGCAGCCAAAACAACCACTTTAAACATCAATAACTCTTTCCCAAGAGCTGGAAGATTTACACTCACATCAGAGCAGAGAACCTCGCTCTCAGGCCTCCTTTGCCATGGACACACTTTCCTACCCGGTGGGGAGAGCTGTGGGACATGAGGCATAGGCCACATAGAGGTCTGTTCAGTGAAGATAAGATGGCAGTAAAACCCCAGAAGTGGCAGGAAAACACTTGGACATTGCCCTTCCTGAGCATTTTAGGGCACCAAGACCCCAGATTCCTACCCCTGATAGAAGGAAAGAGGAAGGGCATAGAAAAGGTCTACTAGATGTAAAGGGAAGAAACAAGGCGCAGGGAACAGTAGCTCCACAGTCTCTTACTCCTAAGGGACAGCCTTATGTGGTCTCAGGGTGTCATTTGCAAGCTTAGTCCCTGTCAGGACTGCAAGGCAGGGTACATACACTAAAGGGTCAGGGCTGCAGGAAAAGGGATAATTTATTGACAGCAACTGGGAGCAGCCATCTCCCTTGGTCCCAACGCCCAGCTGTTTGGGAAGAAGGTCTTACACCTTCCCTATACCCAGGTACCAAGATCCATTTCATCCACACTGTTATCCAGTGTGACATTTAGATATCACAGTCTCTGCCAGAGAATGACAGAAATTGAAGGATTAAATAAAGCCTTACTTACAACCCTCCTATCCAGCAAGATTTCTGCAGAGCCAGCAAAATAGTAACAGGAAGGCAAATTCACTGATTAATTCCCTGTGTTTTCCAGTCCACTTCACAACACTCTGTGTTGGGATCAACCAAAACTCAGGGCTCTGTACAAAGAATTCCAGGAGCAAATAGGTAAACTCCTAGCCTGAAGTCATAGTAGAACAGGCTCACAGAAAGCTTGAATAAGTTAGATGATTCCAGCTCATGTGGTCTTCATGAAAATCACCTCTGGTGAATAAGGAACTAGTTGTTCCCATCTCTCAAATTCTAATCTGAGGCCTTATGCAAGGCAAGGGAATGTCTTCTGGGGATTTGTTTCTCAGGCCTTTATTTTTTATTATTTTATTTTGTTTTAATTTTTAAAGAGATAGAGTGCTCTAGACCAGTAATTTAACCTGCTAGGAAAAAAAAAGAAACCTGGAACAACTACACCATCTGAAAACAACCTAGAAGTTTACAAGGAAATGTGAACTGACCAATATAGACTTCTTGCAAGAACAAGTATTATCAGACTTTTAGAGGATACTGTGATGATACCATAACAGCCTGTACAAAAAGAGCAATATAACTTCAGTAAACTGTTGTGACATCCTCATAAGCAAGTCAAGAAAACATGGTCATGATAGAACTATTTTGGGTTAAGTGTGAGACTATTTCTTACAACCATTTCCAGAAAGAAGTTGTCTACAGCTCCTGGTTGCAATGGCAGAAGCATTCTCTCAGGGCAGTCCCAGCCCTGGCATTTGTTTCCATTAGTGCTCAAACTAATGGGATAAAATACATTAAATTTGCAAAGAGACAAGGCTGAGAGGGACTCTACGGACAGGATTAGAACTCAAAACTGCAGAAGCAGCCTGAAAGTGATACAATGAAATTCAATGAGGACAAATCCCACAATCACAGAATATTCTGAATTGGAAGGGACCCACAAGATTCACCAAGTCAAGATTTAAGTCTTTGCCTGTAAAGGGATCCAATCCATGACCGAAATGAAAGGCTCTGCATTTTGGTTGGATGACCAATTGCACTAAGGATGGAATAGTAATACCCCAGAACCCCCCTTCTCCAGGGAAATCTGATTTTAATCCTGTTATTTCACAAGAAATTACCTAGCTTAGGGCATCTTGAAGAAGGTATTCACATCCCACTCCCAGCAATAATTTATTCACTACCCAGTAAGCAAAAACAAACCAAAAAAGCCCCTACTTCTCAATTGCAGTAACACAGTGCAAGAAGGGAGATGCTAATGGATTTAGAGGGGAAAAAAATAAGCTCCTTCTCTCTTCCTATTGTTTTCAACTGTCTGATGTCTGCTAATTCCCACTCAGCTGGTCTCATGGCCTGCCATGGTCTCCCTGTGCCACAAGGGCTCTAAAACTCTCCTGGCAGCAGTGTTTGTTGGGGTTGTCCTCCCTCCCTCTCCACTGAGGGCTGGAGGACCTTGCTGTTCACCAGCAATGACAGCTTATTGCTACACCCTGGGATTTAAGCATGTTTATTATGCATGTAGGCTCTGCTCCGTGCTTCCTGGTAGATGGAGACATACCCCAGTCCCTTTGGATAGGTTTCCTTTGTAGAGCAGGCAAGAGGTAGACTTATGGCAAATAACATTACTCGTAAGTAATTTTCCTTTACTTTATATAAGCAAATGCCTTTGATATACAACAATCCCCGACATGTTCAGGTTACATGCTTATTTTAAGATCTTTTGTTTACTTTATGATCTTCATAGGTCATTGACATCCCATTTAGCTCTGGTGACCCTGTTTATACAATCGCAATATACATTAAAAAGCGTTCCTTTGGATAACATTAACATTCTTGATCTTAATCCATCACATGGGCTAACAATAGCTCCAGCTCAGATGTGTACGTAGCTGTTAAAAGCTTTAATGTAAAATCCAATACACATATCGAGTGGGAGAGGCCTGATCAAACAGATTGGCTTTCTTTTTTCCATTCTAAGTGGTAGAGGATCCAGAACTATGTAAACTCTCACAAAATGCACTGCAGGACCCCTCCAGCCACCACTCAGTGCAATTAGATTCACTGAAAAAATGTGACTTTTCCTCCCGTCCCCCCATCCATCTCCAGCATGTGACACTGTTGCTGGAGCAGTCAACCACCTCCAGGAGATTTGATTCCTGCAGTTCTCCCACTTCCCAAAAACATCAGTCGGTGCCAACCTGATATTTAATAGTCTCTCTTGGCAGAGGAGCAAAATTTGCCTGCTGTCAACCTGAGGGCTGCAGTTTCTCTCACATGATGGGCCAGGAGTGCCTATCAGCAATATCATTGGGAAGCTGTGCTGTCTGCCATGAATTTACTGACTTACATGATATTTCTCTGCTACTGTCTGCCATGTTGCCTGCCTGTTGTGGGATACACTCAGAAGGCCATTGTAAGATCTGAGGTGAGAGCAAATTCTGGACTTCTCCTAAGGCTGCTATGTCCCAAAGATAAAAAGGGGGGAAAAGTAACCAAAAATGTACCCAACACCTCCTGCAAAACTCTGGCCTACTACAGTGAATGGAGCTCAGGGATGGGAAGGCATTGGTATGTGTCAAGTAACTCATGCAGGAGACAAGCAGGTTGCACAAGAAAATCAGCCAGGACAGCTTAAAAGCCACCCAGAAAGCAAACATGGTCTTCTTGAATGCTGAAGCAGTGGTGGACCTTGGGTCGTGTCATGGCAGCTGTGTCAAGTGTGAAACTGAGAAAAACCGTGATAAGGAGTTAGATATTTTTCCTTCACTGGGCCTGGTCATCACCAGAAGATTAGAGACATTATACAAGAGATTATTATACAATCTGACATAAAATAATTCTTCTTTTTTTTTTTTTCCCCAGTGTTTGTATCTGACTGAATTCATAGGGATGGAGTCCAAGGAGAACCATGCAAAGCAGCCTTCAGCCCTTTTGGGTTTTTTGGTCTATTCCAGGAATGGCTACTTCTGTGTGGGTAATAACAGAGCCTGGTGACCTCACAAGGTCTCCTCCAGCATCATGTGCCATGACTTCTGCAATGCTGCTTCTGTAGCAGCTCCCATCTACTTGAGAAATACCCAAACTGTAAGCCTGATGAAAGCCACAAAATGTGGCAGTACCTAGAACACAATGACCCTTCTTCTTGCCTTTCTTGTTTTCTCTTCCTCCACAGGTTCAAAAAATGACATTTTGTCAGGCACAGGAACATTTTTTGGGCTCAGCCCATATTTCCCAGGAGACTGGGTTCAGTTGCAGGGTAAAAGAAAAAAAGTACTAATAAAACATCTGACACAGTTGCCATGACACACCAAAGGCAGGATGAATACACTGAAGAGGACATGTGACACGAGGAGAAAGGAGAGCAGGAGGCTGGGAGAGCAGCTGAGAGAGCCAGGCAACACGTCCTTGGGTCAGATGGTCACCACAACAGCTCTGGCACCTTTGAGCTGTGCCAGCTGTCCTACTGCCAGACCCTCTGTCATGTCTCTGATTCCTGAGGAACAGGAAAAATATTTGGGAAATTCATCGTGAGGGCTGCCTGCCAGAGCTGGGTTGCAGAGGGAGACTGCCAGCTGCACTAGCACCTTTGCATGTCCCACCTAGCAATGAACAGCACTCCTGAAACAAGACCCTGGGGCTGCAAAGCAAAAGGGTAGATGATATCACACAGAGGTCTCCCTACTTATAAGTGACCAATTGTTTCCTCTCTATTGTATTTGTTGGCTTTGTATGCCTATGTTTCTTCTGAGTACAAACTAAAGCTTTGTTCAAGGTGCACAATATTAAAATTTTAATTAAAATCAGACCTCTGATTAAAAAAATAAAATATAAAATTCTAAGTGGGTGAAAAGTGAATAAAGCAAATTCTTCTAACTCTGAATTAAAAAGTAAACTTGCATATTGTCATAACTGTAGGCTTCAAATCATGAGTGAGCAAACGACTGCAAAAGGGTAAATTTATAAAATCAGGCAGGATGCAGTTTGCTCAGTGATGCAGTGCCAAGGGATAGAAACAAAGGTGTGGGTGTCTGTGTACATCATGCCAGAGGGTCAGCTCTGCATGGATGTATCTGCTGAGAATGCAGGGACTCGTAGCTTGTCCCTGGGATGGTGCTGGTGCCTGGGCCGTGCTTCAGCAATACTGCCTTATTCCCAGCTGCCAGTACTCACCAAGACATTTGGGATCAGAGTGCTTTATTCATTTGTCCTCCCTTCAGATGGACAGCTCATAGGATCCGTGTCATCAGTCCCAGAGCAAACAGAGACCCACATTTTACAAAGGTCAAACTCCCCTGTGTTCAGGCACAGCACTCTTGTTTTGTTTTGTTTTGCGCTTGGTGGTGCATCAAGAAGCAAGAGAGCTCTACTGTAGTTCCTCACTGTAAGGCCCAGGCTGCCAGAGGTTGAAGCATGGCAAGGACACCCCTTCTGAGCAAACATGCTGAGGCAGGCTTCAGCACACATTCCAGGAGCTACACCAGTGTGCCTCTGGAAGTTCAGAGCTTGGGCAGAGTGAGAGGACAACCAGAAGAAGAATTCCCCAGTTTCACTCCAGAAATAAGGTTTGTCTGATGTCCACAGAGAGGTTCAGGTTTTGGACAAATCCAGAGCTCAAACACAACTTTTGTGGGATGGGAAATGAACCTGCCAGTTTTGCTTTGCCAAAACCACATTTTAAAATGCTGTAGACTGATTTCACACAGCTCTCTTCAACACCTTCCAGCTGCCTGAACCACCACATTATTTAAGATCTCACTCACCTTGTCCTTTGTGGTTCAAATGCCACCAGACAAAATAAACAACCCAATACTGAAAGATTTCTCCTGCTTCATATGAGAAAGGAAGAGCAGCAAATCCCTGAAGCATCTGGCTCCTACTCTCTGGTAAGCTCTGGGGCAGTTTTACTCATGGCATTTCTCCTAAGGAAGGTGTGAACCATGGTGGAGGAGCTCTTTATAAATCTGGAGCCGCTCCCCCTGAGTCCACCCCCTTAGCAAGCTGAGGTCTCTGAAGCACCAATTTCTATTTCCAGCCCTGTAGCTTGGCAGCTATGCATAAACTCAGTTGCACCTTGAGGAAGGAGGGCAGCCTTGAAGTGAGCAAATGTTCTCCAAGATGTTTTCAGCTGGTGAAACAAAGCTACAGGAAAAGCCTGGATGCAGCACAGCAAATTTTGTTTGTCGTTTCAGATATTCATACTGGAATAGGATCATTATGTCTCCCATCCTAGCTTCTCCTTCTGCTCACTACTACAGGGAACAGCATTAGGAGGCACTGCAGTCTACTGCCATAATAATGAAGATGTCACTAATTCACCATTTAGACTACACTGCCTATAAAACAGGAGGAGGAAATGGGCTGTGAGCATGATAAAGAGCAAACACTGGTTTGAACACAAATATGCTTGAGAGTTGGGAGGAGAAAGAGGAAATTAAAGACAATCAGCTGAAAGCATTTTCCCAGTCATCAGGCATTGCAATGAAAGTGCCAGGATGGAGCTATGACCACCAGCTACAAGAGCAGAGCCCCTCCAAACTGGCCAGACTGGACATGTCTCTGATATTTCAGGCCTTCTAATGTTTCTGGGATCTCAATTAAAGAAATTATTGTAGGAAGTATTTATAGCATCATAGAATATTCTGAATTGGAGGGGACCCACAAGAATCATCCAGGTCCAGTTCCTGGCCCTGCACAGAATTGTCCCAAGATTCCCACCACGTACCTGATAGTGTTGCCCAAATGTTCCTTGAACTCTGTCAGGTTTGGTGCTGTGACCACTTCTTCGGGGACCCTATTCCAGTGCCCAGCACCCCCTGGGTAAGAGAATCTCTTCCAAATCTCCAACCCAAATCTCATTCATGCCATTCCCTCAGGTTCTATCACTGGTCACCACAGAAAAGAGGTCAGTGTCTTCCCCTCCTCTTCCCCTTGTGAGGAAGGTGGAGATTGCTGTTATGTCTCCCCTCAGTCCTCTCTTTTCCAGGCTGAACAAACCAAATGACCTCACTTGCTCTTGTGTGACTTCCCCTTCAGACTCTTCACCATCTTTGTAGCCCTTGTTTGGATGCTCTCCAGTAGATTTAGATCTTTTTTATATTGTGATGCTCAAAACTGCACACACTTTAAGAACAGTATTTAAATCTTAGCCTCTCCTTAAAGCCCTGGTTGAGCAAAGACCTCTTCCCTAAAACTTCCTAGACTTTTTCAGAGGCTGTGAGTACTCCTGTTTGGGGAGGGAGGGAAAACTCAGTCCTCAAGACTGGCTCTGGTCAAGCCTCAAGCTCAAATCTAGGACAGATCAAAGAATTGGTTTTGGTTCTCTGTGAGTTATATTAAACTGCCTGTATGAAGACAAACATTTGCATTAGAAAAGACTGAGTAGCACATCTCTCTATATCCAAGTTAGGATATTCACCTGGAAAGTAGGAGATATGGATTAAGGCTGTTGCTCTCAACTAAACAGACATCTGAGAAGAGCTATGACAGTGGGACTGCTGAAGCCAAACCAAAGACCCCACCATCCACCTTTCTTGCATCCCACAGCCAGAAAGGGCTTTTGAGAGCTGGCTTGGGTGCATGGAGTGGGAGGCTCTACTCTCTACCTCACCTTGGAGGTCTGCTCTAAGAATAAAACATCTTTGCAAATGCCTCCAGCATTTCCTGAAGCTCCCTAGAACTTGCCAAATTTCCTCAAGGTTTTCTGGGGAATCCTAAATTCACCAAGGCTGTTCAAGTCTAGGAGTGTGAAATCTTATTTTCCAGTTCTTTGCTCAAATTTAATGAACCATCCCCTGTGTAACCTCCCCTGAAGAACATTTTGAAACCCCGTGTACTTCCCTCCCCCTCTGCAGCCAACACAGCCAGCATCTGGCAAGAACCCCAGCGTTTATCTTTCCAAACTGTGTTGTGAGTTCTTTGTTACACGAGTCACACACAAGTTACACTGTACCCTGACGATGGAGGAAAAGCCACCAAGAGAAGAGAGAGGTATGAAAAGGGCATCTATCCTCTTGCTTCTTCAGCAAGAAATTGCTAGAGAGCAATTTGAGCCACTACTCAGGCTGAAGAGACTCTGGGAACCTCCATGAATCTGCCCCTAGAATAATGCTCCATTTCCCTCCTAACTATCACTGACTAATTAAGTGAACTTCAGCATATAGCAGGTCTTTGCTGCTGTTGTTATTTTCTGCATTACTGTTTTTTTGGATAAGATATACTTAGGGAAAACACTAGAGATCTCAATTAAGCAGCTGGGTGACTTATAAATATATATTTATGTTTGAAGCCTAAGTGGCCATTGGCTTCCCTACTGTTTTACTTAGCTAACAAAACAACTCTATCAAAGTAAGTATTATTCCAAAACCCAACTTCCTGCACAGAATGCTCCCATGTGCTCCATCAGTCTGCTTCTCTGATGAACTACATCGTTTCTTATAAACTGTCCATGGCCCATAAATTTCCAAGCATAAAGGCTATTACTGTGCTGTGCAAATCTGCTGAGAATTTTATCCTTATAACTTCATTTCATTTGGGTGCAAATGAGTTTGGTAAGAAAGTTGATCTGCAAACTTTTTTCCCCATCTTCTGCTTTTGAGCTTATTTTGATAAGTAATACTTATTTGATTAGACTTGAGGTGGGCTTTGTTTTGACTGATTTCAGTTGGACTGGCTCTGTCTCAAACTGACTTTCTTTAAAAAAGGGAAAAAAAAAAAAAAAAAAACAAAACAACTTCTCAAACAGTCCTTTCCTCAAAAGCTTAAAAACAAAATTCACAATAAACAACGTATGAAAACAGAGCAAACTGGGGTTTGGGCCACCTACTAGATAAATATTGCAAATCTACTCTCTTTTGTAATCCAAGGAGAAGACTCCTGCATGTATTCCGGTATTGGGAGCAATAATGGCTTCAGAAAAATCCCTTCTCCTTTTTCTGGACCAAGCCACAGGGTGGTGGAAAATTGAGGATTTCTTTTGTGTGTGTGTATGCAGATGAAAACCTCTTAGGAATGTTTTGCTCATTTTTAGCTCTTACAGTTCCCTGTTTATGTTAGGACTCCTGTTGTCACATGTAGCAGATAGATCTTCAAACAAATTGTAGTCTCTCTGTCCACCAAGCAGAAAAATGACTAGATTTTGCCATCAGGTGCAGCACAAGGCTTGTGTTTTCCCTGGCTTAATTCCAATTTCCATAACAATACAAATTAGACTTGCTCAAGGCCATCGAAGAAGTGGGGGCACGGGGGAGAAGATGAAATAAGCCATAACTCTCATGGCTTTCTTCTTCCAAACCCCAAATGCAGTCAATCATAGGCAATATGGAAAAAAAAAAAAAAATGTGCAGAGGGACATTTTGATATCTTGATTCTGGAGACTTCTTGACTACCTTGTACTAATTTCATTATGCTCAATTTAAGGGCCTTTTTATTGATAGATACCCCAGGAAATATGACTTGGAAACAGCGTGCTACCTTGGGATATCACCAACCATTTGACATCGGGGAACTAAAACAAAACCAGATGTTTTAGGAAATAAGCAGCTTGAATATATCACTCATAAACCAATTAAAACTTTCTGTAGCAAGTTGACATTTCCCATGAAGCAAGCAATGGGAGTAAACTCAAATCAGTTGGCTGCAAGGGCTATAGAGCAATTCCCAGCCACAGATTGTTTTTTTTCTTTTGTTACTGCTTTGAAAATGGTGTTTGGATTTAAAAAAAGAAAGGTGTGATAAAGAAGCAGTCTCACCTTGTCACTCTCAAACCCAGAATCTGTCTTTTCACCTTCACACTTCCCATTCATTGCTCATTAAGCAAACAGTGAGATATTCCTGCTATTGTTCATGTCTTGACAGAGAATCTCCATGACTTCAGGTCCAAATGCACTCCAAAATAAGGCATGAAAATTGTTTCTGTTTGTTTCAGGTATTTAGCTTAAAATAGTTTGAGCATTCTTGAGAGTACAGGGGAAAAGGAACAGTTTGAGGAGTTGTTTTCTTATTTTAAGCTTTTAAAAATTTCATCCTTTAGTCTTTTTTTTTTTCCCTCAGGATATTTTGTTTCAAAATTTTATTTTGCAAAGGCAAGCAAAAACATCTTAAGCACACGCTTAACTTTAAGCATTAAAAAGTCAATGGGATTTAAGCATGTGTTTAAAGGCAAACATATGCTTTAGAGCTCTACTGAATAGGAATGGTTTATTGAATCAAGGCTATAGACAGGTTAATAAAATGGGTTAATATATGCAATCTGGAAACAAAAATTAAACAACATGTTTCTGGAATATTAGTGTTATAAGCACTGTCTCGTTCTAGCTCAATTCCCTAAATTATTATTGGATTTGTAATGTCCTTGACACAGTCTCTCCCTCATTTCTTGAAGAAATGCAGATTATTGTACTAGATTATAATCAGCTGGCTAAAGCACAGCTCAAAGCTTGTGATTCTACCCAGAGCAATTTGGAACAAAACAATCTTACTTCAAAAGGAATTTATTCACCAAAATTCATTTTCGAGGAAAATCCACCAAATCTTTTCCACAGACACATACCTGTAATTCCCTCTGTATAAATATTCATGTGCTGGGAATAAGAAGTAGTAAACATTGTGTTATTTTTCAGTATTTGCTCTAGAACTAGTTCCTTCAGAGGTGCTATTGTATGACAAAAGATAGGAGTTTATGCTCCCATCAAAGGTTGCTTCTAAATAGATAATCAAATCCACTGTGAATATTTAAGCCAAGAGCAATAACATGGTGTCATATACTCACACAGTATAATGCAGTAACACTCTGCATTTTGACATCTGCCCAGGCAGATGTTTAGACCAGAGTTCCTCAGATTCTTTCTTCTTTTTTTCTTTTTTTTTTTTTTTTTAAAGTTGGATGGAAAAGAATCTGGGAATCATCTTTTATACCGAAGCTACTTAGTACAATCTAACTGTCAACAGATTAATTAATTTAAATGTAGACTTACTGTGGAAGCCAAGATCTCACATAAACCCCGAACAAAAAACAAAAGAAATAAAGAATGGCCTCCCAGCAACATCCTGGCCTTAGGACATATATACATTTATACATGAGTAGGATGTAGGATTCCCATTTACACGATCTATAGGATGCTTACAGAGTAAATGTCTAAAATCCCACAATTTACCTTTCTGATGTTATCTCACCATCTTTAGCACAGGCAAGAGCAGCACTGACAGTCAACAGATATTTTCCCACTATATTCCTTCAGAAAGACTTCATTAATTAGTGGTTACTGATTATTTTGCCCATACAACACTGCTGATAAATATAGATATAAATATATATATAAAAATATATCATAAATATAAACATAATATAAATATAAACAAATGGCATATATTCATTTAAAGTAGTTGCAGAGGGATCTCTTTTTATAACTCTACATCTTGTGATTTCTGGATTTTAGATCCATGTTGAAACATGCACATGACCATGTGCTGGCTGCCAAATTCATTCTAATGTACAGCATGTTTTAGGGATAGTCCTTTAAACACAGTTAGCAGGCTTTTTTTGAGGGCTTGCCGCTTGGCTTATTTATTATGGAGATTTTTCAGGCAGCATAGTTAAGTTAATCAGTAACCAATAAAAGATTTAAGTTCAGAGATATAAACGGGTTGATTTATTGCTCACAAAGGTTTTTGGCTTCTCAACGAGAACTCATGAAAACATGTTGCTATGGTTACTTTGGAAACCGACACCTTTTTATACCCTACTAATGTGTAGGAATTTGAGAGAGGTACCTATCACTCCCTATATGCAATTTGATTTTTTCGTATTTTCTAAACTTTTTACTTTTAATTTTTTTTTTATTTTTTGCTATGCAAATATTTCAATAATCCAAAACTTTCTTTGTTTTGAAATCTCTGTGCTGGCTCCAAGTTTTCTTAACACTGGGAGTGTCATATCTCATTTTGTATCCCTGCCTTGTTTATCATTTTTGCAATCTCCACCAAAAATCAATCAGATCACATCATTTTAAAAACAAAGATGCCAGCCAAAGGATACTCACATGTTGTTGCATTGATATCTTCTCCAGCATGTAAATCCAAAAGAAGAAGATCACAATGTTAAACATACCTAAAACTAAATGTAAACTATCCTTCTGGATTTTTTGCAGGGTCTTTTTGCTGTTTGTTTTTTGCAGGTTTTTTGTTGTTTTTTTAATCTCAAAACGTTACCCAGCCTCACTGGTGAATATTATGCAAGTTTTTTTTCCTTTAACTGTTGCCATGATCATCTCTGTGCTGAGCATGCAGTTTAACTTTGGCTTGGGCTGGCTGGAATACATTTTGCAGATGATTTACCAAAAGGCCAATGTGATTGGTCTCCCAGAGTCCAACAGAGACACAGTAAAGATTTCAAAAGACACCATGGGCTCCATAGCCTTACTGCTGTATTTGGGGGGGGGTAATTTTTAGGCACCTGAGTTCACACTCAGGTTTTAAGACCTTTCTGGTATTTTGGGTCAGGATGGAAACAGGACCATGACCATGCCTTTCCATTCCGTGTGTATCACTCGGGCCACCAATATTTCATTTTTAGCAAAAATCACTCTACTATCCTCCAAAAAACAACTCCTGAGCCAATAGGACATTTGGCCCAAAGTATGAATAAAACTCCCACTCAGGTTTGTACCAGAAACAAAGGCTGTACGTTCCAGCCCCTGCCAAGGCTCCAGTGGAGGTGGAGGTGGGGCTGGACCACTCACACTGCTCTGGACTCAGCCTACAGAACCATTAGCAGTGTCACCCAGCATATTGATTGTCTAATAAATGATGGCCACGTGTGACTTGTGAGGCTAAAGGTACCCTCTGTCAAGGTGTTCTGATGACATCATCATAAACCCAGAGGGCAAAGCTCAGCTAGTTTATGATGTCACCAGAAGGCTCCTCTGGGCTGCCACCATAGTTCATGGTCATTATTTTCTGTAACAGAGGAGCATACATACCTACATCCCAGCAGGATTCTGATCCCCATTGGCCTTCTTTTCATGTCTATATTTAAGGAAATATGTATTTTCATATAAATATTTAAATAACCACAAATAAATGGATTTTTTATTTTGCATATATATATATTGCATATATTGTGTATGTACTTTTAACATGCATATCAAATATGCATTTATAGTTTTGATATAATTTTCGTGTGTGTGTGTCTATATATATAAGTTACATATATGGCTTTTAGATATGGAGAGATATAGAGAGAGAGGTAGATGGATAGATATTCTCATATATATATATATGTATGAATGTCTGTATGTATATAGTATATAACCTGTTCTCAGCCAGTGTTTACTGGCAAGACAGGAGCCAATACCCCAAGCTGGAAGAAGCCCAGCAGGAAGGCAGTGGATCTGGACAGCCCCTGTAGAGCTGGATCCCATACAGGATGGATGCTTCTCTTTTTTAATTTTTTTTTTTTTTTAGTGTTATTAATATTATTTTGCAGAGAAGTCACGGCTACAAAGCATTTCCTAACCACTGCAATCACTGAAGCTGGCAGCAGCCACAGGTCATTGATCTCTAAGGGACGCTGCTTTTCCTCTACAAAGCAGCCATACAAAGGCTACTGCCACCTGACACGGGGCAAAATAACCCTGGGGTAGAAAATACAGACAGGGAATAAAACAGGCAGTAAGAAAGCTGAAAAATTCAACCTCTAGCCTTGCCTTCTCTGTGGATCTAAAGATGGGGATCCCCCACCTTGGACCATGCATCCAGCCCCTTCCTAGGGAATGAGGCTCACATTTCCTTTAGAGACAGGCAGGCAGGAAAGCTGCATCATCTGGTGGCTTTGGCACAGCCAAAGCAGTGCACCACAGCTGGATAGCTGATCTGTCTTTCGCCTCACTGAGAGGCCCTACCACATGCTATGAAATGCTTTAAAGTCCCCTTAACATGCTGTATAAATAATTTCCGTATCCATTCAGTGGTGCTCACATGTGGTCCTTTGAAAGAGTTAAGGAAAAATTACAGGACCAATATATCTTTGAGATGAAACAATGACATTTATAGGTCATTGAAATCCATTCATTAATTAAATTTTTTACCAACCTTCCATATGATCCATATGATGGCTCCTAAATGCTAAATTTGTCCTACCGAACTGTGTTTTAACAAATAGATAAGCATTAAAACTGGACTTGGAGGAAGTTTCTTAACATTTGAGATAACTCAGGAAGGGCAGGTAAATAAACCTGCAATCCCACCTCAGCCTACAGAGCCCTTTCTTGAGGCAAAAAAAGAATGTAAAAGCACAGCCCCTTGATGTCCAGCCATTACCACAAAACACAGCCGTGCACCTTAGGAGATGCTGCCTCATCTCTGCAGCTGGGGCTGTGATTTGTCTGTACCTCTTTTCCTCTGAGGAGGCTGTGACTGCTGCTGGCACGTGCTGTGCAGGAAGGCATGGGATGGGGAGTGGGAAGCAGAGTCATGTGCAACACTTCCCTTGCTCTGCTCCCTGGGAGGCAGCAAGGCTGGGGGAAAGGCAGCTATGCCTCAGCACTGATGGGATGCAGAGACAGTGCTTGTTCTCTGACAAGGGGAATTATGTGACAAAGGCAAAGGATGGATTCCACCAGGACTTACCGTTTTTTCCTGTTCTTCCCCCATCATAACATACACCTCCAGCCTGATCCACCATCCCCTGGCCCCATCCCACCTCAGTGTCAGTCCGTGAGCCTGACAGCCCCAGGTTTTCATATTTTACAGAGCTCCTCAAGAGCCAACACAAAGAGAAAGAGGCTTTTCAGCTGGCCTATTAAATTACTGTTCTATTAGTTATATGAGAGCCCTTATGTGATGCTCTCTAATTTACAGCAAGGCATGCCAAAATCCCACCATGCAGTAATGGCAATAAATTAATGTGTTGGTCTTTCCCTACACAAAAGTAGTTTACAAGTCCTACTGCAGAGGGTGTAGGTACTAAAGAGACATATGATTGGCTCAGCTCTATCACCTAAAAAAATCTTTCCAACTTCTTTACATGCCTAAAGCACAGTTTCATAAGTCAAAGATCATCACTCTTATAAAGCAGATAGAGAAAACTCAATCACATGCCAAGACACCATCAGGCCAAATATCATACTAAAAAATGAGGTTTCAAGGCAGCATTTCCTTTCCAAACTGGGCAGTTCCTTGTTTCTATATCCTGTGGCAAATCCATTTGTTTATCATCATGAAGTGTGTAGCCTGGATCACAGGCTGGAGCACAGCCTGTATGCAAATCAACATAAGGATATTTCTTTGCCTTCATGTGAAAGTCACTTTTGGGTAATCTGTTAGTAATAATCCCCATGAAATTCCTTAAATTCTTGTGTAGGGACACAGAGAGAAATTCAGGTAGGTCTTCCTGAAGCAGTACATCAGGAAATTATATAGAGCTGGATCACTCAAACGTAGAACAACAGAGAATTGTTGTGAAGCAGTCTAAATCCATCAAAACCTAATCATGTTATAAAGTTCAGAGGTTTCTGTTGAACCAACGACAGCATTGGTGATCCTTGTGAGCACCTTAGTGGGACATTGTACCTTCAATCCATGGAAAACAGTTGCAAGGGTGTTCACTACCACCCAAGTGCTCCAAGCAAGTGTAAGTAGTAGTACAGACCAGTTAGAAAGCCATTCCCAATATTTTTTATTTATTTAAAGATTTTCCTCACCAAATTTTACATCATCAGTTCAACTCAACACGTTTATTGCTTATTTTAGTCTCTGTGTGTGCATGCATGCAGGTATATCAGGAGAACCATCATGAACTCTCGTTCATCTATAGCTGTACCCATGCTACAAACAGAATGAAATTTTGGGTGATTTGGAGCCTATACACCTTGCCAAAATAAAATTACAAAGGGCCACATCCTCAGTTAATATAATCTGCCTGTGATGCTAATAAAACTACTACAATTTAAACACAGAAATATTGAAATATTCAACCCAGAAATGGGGAAGAGTGTGGCATGTGACGATATTGCTGGGAAACATTGTTGAGCACTGATGGGACACATGAGTACCTCAATTTTCTTGGAAAATTGATTGGAAAGTGGGCATCCAAGTAGTCATCATGACTAGGAAGAAATCTGTCTTCTTCTCTCTGATCTGAATGCCCACCCGTGCCGTGGATGTCTTGTCTCACTAGGAGAGAAAAAATGTGGTGTTGTCGCATAAGTAGGGCAAAGAAAAAAATACTATCTGAACCATAATTTCAAAAGCAGAATTTTGACAAAGCCGTGTTTTGAAGGGGCTACTCACAGGAGAGGCATTGTCATACCAGGTTAGAAGATAACAAGTATTGGTAAAATAGGGGCTGGTCTGTGCTCCTTCTCAGTTTCAGAGTTATTGCTTATATTTCTACTTTCTTAACAAATTATTCCATTGACACTACAAAGCAGAGGGCTGAGAGTGAAGGATAATACACAAGAGAGCCCCTAGGCTGCTACTTTGGATTATAAGTATCTAATTTCAGTCATTTAAAGTAAATTCAGTTTTGTCAAAGACTCCAGTCCAACCTATAAAACTCAGGTTGGGTGAACATGACAGTATGCCTTGGAGGAACAGGGCTACAAGAGGGAAAACAAACAGCTCCATTCAAATCCTTAAAAGGCCTTATTTCATCTAACCATGGAGTTAGTACAACCCTCTTTGATGATGTGCACTGTAAGAGAGCGAGTAGTTTCAGTTACAAGTTGTTTCCTACACATCCCATCATTTTGTGTGGGTTTTTACACCCCCAGTATAGAAAATTCTGTAGCTGAGCCCAACAGAGCAGGGAAAGATGAGAAAGAGAGGGAAGATAGGAATTAAGAAAGCAATTTTTGGAAAAGATGTCTTGTGTGTTATTGGACCTATGCACCATTTGTACTTTCACATAACTAGCGTGTATCCACCGTGACTGTGAGGCAATAGAATAAAACAAGTCCAGCTCTGCTCTGCACTGGGGGTAATTGGAGGTTACCCCTTTATTTCAAGGGACAGCTTCAAATTTCCTGCTGAATTTGTCTCTGAACAGCAATAAACAGCAATCCATAGGCCCTGGGTGGCAATCAACATACAAATTTCCCAATTTTTAGCTGCAGAAAGTGCAGTCTTGATTGAATCCCCTTTTACTTAAGGACTGTAGGCCTTGGAGAGCTTTAATAAATCAGAGATTTCTGTACCTTGAATGGCACAGTTCATCCTCCCATACATTTGTACTGTCAACCTGTTTTAGATAGGAAATCTTTCACCAAGTTCCTCTTTGCTCTGGACTAAAAAGAGTTCCTCAAGCCACAATTTGAAGTGTAGTGTTACAACCTGGTTGTGCACACGGAAAAACTTAAAGCTTCACACTGGGGCTTGAGCTAAGTCAAGGCCTTCTCCACCTAGAGAATACGAAGAGCAAGGTCAGAGTCTTTCCCTGGTAAGCTCAGCTCACTTGCTCTGTATTTCAGCATTCCCAGTTTTCAGGGGAGAAAACTATTGCTTAATGACACTGAATAATGTTTGCTTAACATGAAACTCAGTTCATATAGTTTAAAGAAGTAAAAAGCAAGGAATTATATTATTGTTGTTGTTATTACTATTAATCACAGTTATTGTTGCCATTGTCGTTGAAGGTCTTTTCTAATTATAGTAACTTAATAGTATTTAATGCTGAATTATGCCAAAGAATGACAAACTCCTCAAGGAACAGCTCCTCAGCATCTGTTTGATAAAAGCTTGAACTTCCCTTGTTCAGATGATAACACTGTTTAGCAACACAGACTTGAACACCTTTGGAAGCCTCCAAAATGGAGCAGATATTTAGATGCATAATGAAAATTCCCTTTGTTATAAGACTAAAATATATAAATATATCTGTATATACATACGCATATATATAAAATTTACGCTGTGCATCAGTCAAGTGTTTGAACCTTTATAAAGCAGAAACCACAGTGATTTAAATCAAGACATGCATTAAAAATCATCCATTATCAGCCTCACTGTTTGCCTACCTAGTTGCTAGCATGGCTGAGAGTAAGGAGGCAGGTGGGATAGGCTGCAGTGATGTGAGGCTGTAAAAAGTCCATTTGAAACAGATTGGGGTCATGGCTGCAGGGCTGCAGCCTGCCCCACAAAGGAGGAGGTTTTATGACACATCCCTCTGTCTTGCCTGCCTGGCCAGAGCTTCATTAGAGCTGCTGGGGCTGTGCCTGGTCCTCTTCAGTCAGGGGTGAGAGGAGGCATCACTTGGCTGATGATGAGGCCCAGGGACCGTGGTCAGCTCATATAACAGAAGGGCTACATGACTACACGTCTCCTCGTTTGTATGCAAAGAAAGACCTGCCTAAAATAAATTAACATAAAATAACATAAAAAAATTTAAAAATAGTTATTTCTTGCTCTCCGTTTCTTCATTGCAAGAGTTTCCCAGCTGGGAAAAACAGGGGTGCTATCCCAAGGAAAATGCTGACCTGTCCCAGCAGCCAAATCCATGCATCCACACATGATTAGTGTCCAAGAGCTGCAATTTCTGCTTTATTCTGTGCTAAATTTCCTCCCCACCCCAAAAGGAGTCCAGCCCAGGCTGTGGCTGCTCCACCTCTGGCAGAGGAGGTAAGCCTCCAGCATGAGAACATTTTGCCAAAGAAAGAACCAGCTGAAGAAAGAACTCACTTTACATAAACAAGATAAGATGTCCTTCTAGCCCAGGCCCTGGGGCTTGCGGCTGGGGCGGGAGGAAGGAAGCTGGGAGGGGAGCCACAGCACTTCTGTCCCTGTCAGGCTTGGGAATGGAGAGGTTAAAAGGGCTCCTTCTTCCTCCCCAGGACAAAGATCTCCACCTCAGCTGTTCCCACCACATCCACCAACTTGTTCAGATAATTGTGCAAAGACAGGGCCTCGAGCTGCCGCCTCTGTGGGTATTGAGGGGCTTTCCACTGCTCCAAAATGAGTCCTTGCTATCTGCTGTTTCCTGGTGTAGACAACATCCTCCTTGCTGAACACCCTCCACCTCAGCAGCCTCAGTGCTTGGTGGCTGCTCTACCTGTGTTGCTGACACCAGCCACATGGCTGCACTTGGCAGAGAAATTTGGTCAAGGACTGTAGCTCTGTCCCTGGGCAGTATATCCAATATATCCAGTAGGAGAAATATGGCAATAATAGAGAAATGTCGTTCTCCTATCCTAAGCCTGAACTGCACGTTTTAGTCACTCCTAGTCCATGATATCAAAGCTGAGCCAAAGACCTTCATCAGCAGCTGCCTGAGCTGGAGAGCAGAGGAGATCCCTTATGTCCTCCAGGATGATGCCCTCCACTCCATGAGCATGGTGACCCCTAAGGAGAGGGCAATCTACTCTCAAACCATGGCTGCCAGGTTCAACAGAGATGCAGAGACAGATGCTAAACGAAGCATTGAGACCCCTTGCCTCTCAATTTGGACTTGCACCCTATTCTGGTATAGTGTGGACACAGATTCAGGGGAAGTGCTGGTCAGATTTTGGCAAAAATCCCACAATGTCCTATTGAAATGCAAGTCCTGGCTCCCACTCAGTAACCAGAAAACTCCTCAAACTCAACAGAAAGCTAAATCTGGGTCCAAATCTGCACTCACCTCTTTAACATCTCTCTAATTACTGCCAAGTAATTACTGTGCAAGTAACAAACCGCTAACACGTTCCAATAAAGAAAATGCTCTGTAAGAAGAGAAGGAGGCAGCGGGAGGACTAATTTGCCAGGTAGGAGGTTTTAATGTCATCAGGGAAGATGTTGCTGGTCCCTTCTTTAACAAGGCCTGTTGTTAATTCTTCTGGGCAAAGGGATTTTAACATAAGGGAAAGAAAGAAGGGGCGGGGGGAAGGAGGTGGGGCTGAAATTCGAAAAAGAGCAATCCAGCCAGAAAAGAAAATGTAGGAAATAGTTTCAATTTCTGCTGCAGTCTGGGTTGAGTAGGGCTTACTCCCATGCTAGGACCCAAGGCTGTGTGGCTCTGCCAGGCCAGCCTCATTGCCATGCATCGCCAAAAAAACCTCTGTGGGTAGAAGCTGGTAAGGGAGGTGGAAATCCCACTCACAGGGACTGAGAGAGCAATATTTTAGGGAAAAAACAGGCCTGCGTTTTCATCACCGTCTTGATGCTCACAGCAGTCAGTGATATAAACTCAAACCACGGGCAGCAACTCACTTCAACAAGTCAGGGATACGAAAGTTAACTGCGAAGCACCTCCCATCAAGGGGCAAACTGAAGCACCTCCACCCAGTTTGCTGTCCCATCAGGCAGTATCACCTACCCCTGACTCTGCATCGCCCAAGGTGTCCTTGGAAGCTGAAATCCCATTGATTTGCTGTTCAACTTGTGCTTGGACGCATTAGGCACCCGGCAAGAATGAGGTGGCTACGTCCGACTGCGGGATGATTAGCACATCAAAAGGCATTTGAAAGGAAAGCATGCTGGTAATTTACTCTGGTAAAGACAGTGATAAACTTTGGGGGTTTTATCGTTTATCTCTATCCAGGACACCAGTAGGGGGGTGAAAGGGTTTTTTTTTTTTGAACACAGGAGGTTTTGCAGGGGATTTCCCAGGCTTGGGAAAAAGTCTTTGGCTGAAGTTTATGTTTCTGGTGTTGCATGAGTTATCAGGACCCGAATAGGAGCTGACTTAATCCACCATTGTTAGATGCTGGTCAATGCCAGGGATCGTTGCACCTGCCTGCACACGCCGCCCTTGTGCTGTCATCAGCAAATAGCTGAGCACTTCAGTAGCAAACTGATTTTATAGCTCTGAAAGGCTCTGTAGCTTCCATGAGTACTTGGGCCTTACAACTACTTTCATTCCCGAAAAGTTAGCTCCTTAGGTTGCAATCCCCATCTGAGCCTTGTTCTCCTCCACGCCCTTCCCATGTGAACATTTGCCCAAGCACTCACTTTGATGTCTGCACAACATGGATGTTGTTCAGGAAAAGTTATTGGGTGAGTCACTGGGCTGGGATCCACCGACACTCATCCTCCTCCAGGTAGGCTGAGGAGTGAGTGAGCAGCACAAAAACTGCTCTTGGGGTAAAAGTAGATTATCCCCTGAAGAGCAAACTCCTTCACTGCTCCAGCGCCTTCAGCATCTTCAGCTGGGTTTGCCAAGCTGAGACTCAGCTGCTTGGCCTCTGCATAAAAGAGCAAGTCTAGGAATTAATTTAAAGGGTTAAGCTGTATATAAACCTCTGCAGTATGGCATATATCAAAGAGCAGCACTGTTCCTTAAAAATTTACTTTTCCAAGCTAGACACAATAATTGGGGAGTGGGAGTAACAACCTAAATTCTGTCTTGAACTGCCAGCTGGTGAATTCCCCACAGGAGGTATCTAGCCTTCCCTTTTAGAGAAGAAAACATCCCCCACATACCCAAACAGTCAGGACAGCAGCAGAACCAGACCTGAATCTGGACTGAAAAGAGCAGATTAATTTCTGTCTCTCAAGTGGAAGATAGAGCCGTTTAAACTTCAGTTCCTGCTAATTAAAATTGTTGTTTCTGCACAAATGTGTTTATTTTCTCTAGCCACCAGTTCTGCAAACCAATGGTCAGGCGACTAGGCTGTTCATGCCTAAGGTTTAACAACTCTAGCTTCACACCTTAAGAATTACTGCTATCGAAAAAGCAGAGTTGCTGACAGAAGTTACAGCTCACACAGCATCTCAACCTCTATTAGTGTTGCTAAAGCTAGATCCAGTCCTACCTTTGCAAATGTTAAAGGTACTGGGTTTACTTCTGTGAAGTCAATCTGAGATAGCAGGAAAAAATGTATCTAAGTTTATAGTTGCTTGTGTTGAATGTCATGCATAGATGTGCAGGACCTACGTCTTTGCAGTCTGGTTCTACCCTTGCAAACATGTTGTGGGGCAAAAAAAATTTGCTCCAGTGATTATGCATTACCTAGAAATTAAAATAGATTGAGTAGACTACAATAAATACACGTCAGAAAAGAATATAAAGAATGTGTGGGAATGCCTATACTTTATCTTAACATTTCTTAGCAAAATAATTTCCTTATGGTGTAATCAAAAATGGAAAGCCAGCACCTAACTAAATGAAGTGCCACAAACATTAATAATGGTTAAAATTACCATTCAATTTATTTTTGTATCGGATGATCTTCAGAGTTGTAGATTGAGAATTGCTGAAACGTTTTAGGGATTTGTTTCTCAGATCAGAATACTTCAGAGGTGAAAACATTAACTTGAGTTTTAATATATAAAAATCCTTCGTGAAAGGAAATAGGTGTATTTTTTACAAAGAAAAAAAAAAAAGGAAAAGAAAAACTTTAAAAGTTCCCCTGATAGTTACAGATGGTTTAATCTTTGGAACCTATTATGTGTTCATTTTCCCTTCAGCATTAATTATACATAATTACCACCACTTTACCCATACCCTTTCAAAAACGAAATCTGTTTACATTTTTCGCATACGTTATATAAATGCAAGATTTTTAATGCAGTTTTACCAGAAACGGGATTTCAATTTACCTTCTGAAGGACAAAGGGAGCCAGTGCGCGGCAAACCGGTTTTGTTTAAGTTCCTTTAATATAGCTTAATTACTTTTAAACTCTGGAAGCAATTAGGTTATCACCCTTTGAAGTGCGACAGACGAGTTGCCGTGCTGGAAGGAGAACGCGCGGCGCTGCTCGCTCCTGAAGCGGCTGCTTGCGCGGCGCGCAGGGCCCGCGCAGCGCGGGGAGATGCGCTCGGCCGCGGCTCGTCCTGCGGAGAGAGCCAAGGCAGGCGGCTGGGGAAGTGATAACTCACGTTCGGCTAGGAAGGGAGTTTCTGGTTAAGGCTGAGAGCAGCGCTGCTGTTGTAAAAGATTGAGGAGGATTGTTCGCACTTTTCAACCTTATAATTTTACCCTGCGCACAAACCACGAAATTGTACGGCTCAACTCTTCCTCCTTTTTTCTTTTTTTTTTTTTTTT
>VYXF01010817.1:1608875-1619073 GCA_013397295.1 Polioptila caerulea | reverse complement strand
GAGTTAAAAAAAAAAAATAAGGGAGAGGAAGTCTCAGCCAGGGAGGAGAGGACCCCCTTTGGTGGCTTGCTTCATTCAGAAAAGTCTGCACTGCCTGCCTGCAGCTCTGCCTGCACCCCTGCCTGCCCCTGCCCAGCCCGGGGTACCCCGGGGGACACGCAGAGCAGGGGCCCCCCGAGTCTGCCCTGCAACGTGCCCGGGACGCCTCCCGCGGGGGGGGCTGGTTGGCTTGGGAGACGCGGGGGGGGATTGATTGCATTATTTCGCCTTAATTAAGATATTTGTGTCGTTTTCCTAGCCCCGGGAATCTCTATTTTTTCTTCTATAGCTGCGATTCGATGTAAAGCAAACGAGGTCTCGCAGCCTGCACAGGCTGGCTGGGGCTCTGTCACTCGCCGGCTGTGCTGCAGAAAGCACAAATTGGTTAATGAGGGTCTGCACTGGCCTTGCTCGCAGAGGTCCAGCAGCACCTCATCCCCTTACAGATATGCATTGCCCAGGCAGTGTTTGCCAAGTTTAATTTTCCTCCTTCCTTAGTATGCTCAATTCCGGTAAGAAACTCGGTAATTTGAACTGTGTATTGGACTATAATTTGGGAGGGAGAGGGGGTAACACTATTTACAAATTTCTGTCCACTAATGCCCTACGATATTACATTTATTAACAGGCAACAGTTCCCATCCTGACAATTTACAGTGCAAGTTCCAAGAAAGTTTCTTTATGCAGCATAGCATTACTTTTACATTCTTCAAATACGAAGCTGATATTTAAATAGCAAATGATATGTAAAGTCTCCAGAGCTAGCTGAATTTTGTAGCTGCTCGGCTCTCAGTCTGGGATAGAATGGCTACAAATACTGCATGGGGACAGGAAACAAATTTTGCAAGCAGTGGAGTCACCATGACAAAAAATAATTTGTTTTTATTTTAGATTCAGATTTCATTACTGCACTCAAACTACTACAACTGGGCTTTGAGTTATTATACAATCCAAACTGTTTCAATCAGAAACTCTAAGACTCAGTGTGCAATGATTATTATTAATAATAATTAGCTCCTTGGTTTCTTGATAGAAAAAGGCTATCAACAAGCATTTGTTTAACCACAACAAAAGTATAATTAGCTTATCCCACTTAGTAAATCTGTATGCATGCCAACTCATACCAAACTGCTACTTTTACAAAAAATTGCAATAATACAGATCATTTTTCCAGTCCTTTTTGCACAAAATTTATTTACAATGTATACATAAATGCTCCATGATGGGACTATGGAAAAAAAAAAATGCACACATGACCGATGTCTTGCCCAGAAAGAAAGTCAACATATTAAAAATAAATCTTCAGTCCATGTTTTGAGCTGCATAAAACAGGAAGTGATGTACAAGGTGGTGGTTGCTGCATGGGGACAAGGATGCTCTGATGTGACAATTAGGCTTCAAATACACTGCCTTTCCGTTTCCATGCTTCCTCCTACCAGTCTCCTTAAGACACTGCCTGCAACAGCTGATTAATCATTGTTGATGACTTCAGTTTTTCCCATCCTTCCCGATTTACATCTGTTCAGGCCAATTCAAATATGGTGAGTAAATGAATTAGACATGCAAATTCACGCCCCAGGCTAGAAAGAGAGAGAAGGGAGAGAGACGGGGAGAAAGGGAGAGAAAGGGAAGAAAGACGGACAGAGGAGGAGAGAGGGGGGGAGAGAGAGAGTGCGCATGGCTGAAATCCTAGGATAGAAGAAAGATTCTTCTGCCTGACATAGTTATTTTAATGCTCTAAAAATCCCGCAAATAAGCCCTTTCTGTCATTTGCAGGATAAGTGTAAGGCTTCTTTTTTAATGTAAGGAGGCTTCTGGAGGAAGTGAAGAGCTATGGAAACAACACACATAGTGTGGAAAAATTTCACATTTTTTTTAAAAAATCTATAAGAAACAACGTAATATGGATAACAGTATAATAGCATTTTACAATATTTCACTCTTTGTTTTCTTAATGTCTTATATAGGTATTTAGCATGTCCCCAGAAGTTGACTTCAGTTGGTGTTTTCCTGCTTTTCAGGGTCCCTGTGAAGAACTGGAACGTCCCTTGGTCCAAAGTTGACGCCAAGAACTCCATAGTCATTGCAGAAAGACAATGTTTGAAATCTACCATCGCTGCAGACGACGTGTATTTCCCTTAAGCTACTGAGCATGAATGTCCATCACTTGTCCGCTCACTGCTGGCTCGCCAGTATGAAGCATTGTGGGGCTTGATGCTGACATGGGCATTCCAGGGTGGGGTGGTCCTCCATGCATCATCATCGCTGGGTGGTGAGGGTGTCCAGGAATGTAGGTATGCATGGGGGGGCCATGACGCAGCTGAGCAGGATGGGGGGGCATCTGGGGCGGCGTATAGCTTGGCTGTCCCATATTCATACCCATTGGACTACCCCGAGACACATAATCCCCTGGCATACTTTGCAGCCCTGCAGAAAGGGAGAGAAAGAGGTGGCCGTGAGTGGTGGGGACTGGCCGCCGGCATCGGGCCGCGAAGCTGCTCCGCTCGGGCGCGGGGAGGCCGGGCTCCAGCCCGAGGCGGGATGCGGAGTCACGGAGCGCCGTGGCCTCTGTGGAATGGGGCGTCTATGTATGGATTCACAGTGATGGCAACAGGAATGGCCCCCAGGTCAAAAAAAAAAAAAAAAAAAAAAAAAAAAAAAAAAAGACCCCAAGAATGTCCTCCCCCGTCCAAATACAGAGTTTTTGGCGATAAAGCAGCTTCCTGCTTTTATGGTTAGGAATGTATGCAATGGAGATGCTCCTGATCTGGAAGCGTGCCAGAGGTAGAGCCAGCCTGAGGATGGCTAACGTCACAGGGAGGGCTCTCAGGTGGGCTCCGTTCCCCATGGCCTTACTCCAGCCACCTGCCTTTGCCTCCCCACTTGTAAAAGCACGCTAGGAATACAAGGCAGAGAATCTGTGGCAGCCAACGAGGGACTTGGGAGGAGCGATGGGTTAAATAGGTGTCAAGGTTTATCAACAGCTATTTATTTAGCTCTTGAGCCTGATCTCTTGGAATCTGTCCCAAATATTTGTGCCATTCAAAGAGATGCAATCCAGCAAGGACATACATCACTGAACAAAGGCCTCATATGAAGCCGAAATTGATAGGATTACTAAGTATGATTGCTAAATCAAACTCGTATTTTTAGACACATTAAAAATATATACATAATCAATAACAGTTATCAATTATTTCTTTATCTCCCCCTTACCACCTCTGGCTGCAAAAAAAATCAGAGGCACAACTCAGTCAAACCTTTCAGTGGGTTTGGGAGAACAATAAGAAAAAAATCGGACCTAAAACAATAAAACCTCCTGCTTTCTGTGGGCCTCTGCCTTCTGCTTGGATTGCTGTAGCTGATGGGAACTGACAGGTGTATTGTTTCGGAGAGCTATAAGCTCCATAATCATCAAGGGTGAAAGGCATACGCTATTGCTAAGTAGGTTCAATTGGCTTTAGTTCTAAGTAAGAGCGCGCTGTGAATGCGCCGAACACCTTGGAATCAGGTCTCAAGGCTCTAGCAATGAATAGCTGCTTAATCTAGCCTAAAGGAACAGTTTTGAACTAATGAAAATTGCTTATAAAATATACTGTACTCACAGCTCTTTAATCAAAAAAGATGATAATATTTTTTGTAATAACCTATTAATTTAATTGGTCACGAAGCATAAAATACATCATTTAAATTTAATTGACCCAGAAACTAAGAAACAATATTTAAATTAACTAAGCTAGAAATTTTCATGATGAGGTAATAAGGCTATTGCATTCCCAAGCTCAGAGGAATGTTTTCACAGCTAATTGTTAAAACTTAGTTTTGACTTGGGCTCAGAGAAGACTACTACGAAATACACTTGCCCTGGGTAACTTCAAACCCTATGTTAATACAGACTGGGGGCACAACAAAGATATTGAAATAACTCTTTTAACTCCAGAAAGGGAGCAAGAGAAACAGAATCAGGCACCATTTAAACATGGTACCAAGTGTCTTGGTGTTTCAAACCACTTTACTATTAAAAAACAAAAACCAAAAATTTGTATAATGTATTTTCCCCTAGAAAAAGACAAGAGGGGGAAAAAAAAACTGGGACAGTTTTTCTAGGCTTCCTTTGCGAGGCCTGCCACTGAAGATTGCATTAATGATCTCTATTTTTGTATACTGAATAAGTCAAATCCATTTGTCACACTGCAAGTGATGGCATACTTAATTTGGATATAGTCAATTAGCCTGGGCTAAGCTCCATAGCCTGCTGCGCACACCTCTATTTTGTATTCTCTCTTTTTCCTTTGCCACACGTAATCCCATTATGACGGACAGACAAAGGGAAATAAACTTGAAAAAAAAAAAAAAAAATCAAAGTTTCATCCATTGCTTTCCAAAATGCAACTAAGTGAAGCTGCTGGGTTTTGCTTGTTTTTTTTCTTCCTACCCCATGAGAAGTCTCTGTTTGGCTTTTTTGGTGTCTTGCAGGTTAGCGGGAGAAATGTAACTCATGCATCAACTGCGGTTAGACAGATTTATGACACTTTGGGGACATGCTCTTTCCTCTCCCTGCGCTGCTGCAGACCGCTTACATTTTGCAAATCAGTCTGTTGCCAAGACGACGGGCTCCCCCACCTCCCTGGCTGCTCCTTGTTTTGTCATGTGCTCGGGGATGGATAATAGCATCAATGTATGGCGGCGTCGATGTACGGCAGCGTCAATGTGCGGCGCGCGCGCGCGCGGGGGGTTTGGGAGCTTGGAAAGCTTGAGCTGAACCAGAGGGAGAGAAAACCCAAAGGAGCCCAGGCATAGGATGGATGGACGGAAAGGAAGGAACAAGCATGAGCCTATGGGCAGGGAGAACATAGGGAAATGCAAGAAGACAAATATCCCTCGGACAAAGTGAGAACAAAGACCTCGTTTGTACTTACTTCCCCCTGGCTTTGCCATTGGTTACCTAGGTGAAGGTTACATGTAGTGCCACTGCCCCTCCATGCCCATATTCATGCCCATTCCACTCATAGGTCCTAGAGGGAGATAAAAATCCAAGAAGATGCCAGAAAATGAGCAAAGTCAACAGATAGTGCCAAAAGCCCCTTTCCAAAACACAGCACGGCAGAGGGTCCAGGACCGCTCGAGCAAGGAGATGCCCGGTTTCCCTCGGTGGTGTGGAAGGCAGGCAGAAGACAGGTGAGGCAAGGCAGGCAGCTGGGACGGCGGCAGAGGGCGGAGGTGTGTTTACCTGTGGTGGCACGACCCAGGCCACCCGTGGGCGGGCGATGCTGTCCCGGGGGCTTACCTGGCGCTCGGATGCCCATGTGCTGCTGGCCGTCCATCACGAAACCTCCCATTGGCTGCCCATCAGGGTTATAGGGTGTTCCTTGACTTACTGGAAAGGTGCAGAACATTTCTTTTTAGCAACAGCCAATACGGTCACCTCTTCTCATGGCATCAAGACACAATCCCCCCCCACCACGGGCTAAGGATGCCGGCTCTAAAAAGAGGGGAAAACATCTACTGTGTGAATTTAGCGGCTGGACTAACAAGAGTCCTCAGTTTTGGCTTAATTTTCTTCTGCAAGTTTGGAAATGAAGTTAGCAAACTGAAATCTTGAGACATGAGGAGCCCCGGCTCCAGCTGCTGCCGCTGCTGACGTCAATGCAAAAACCTGTATAGGAGCCGGATTTTATGGCTGAAATAGTCACACTGAAATCTCAGTGTGTTAAATTACACCCTTGTGCCTTCAAAGGGCAGGACCTGAACACATCCATGCCAGATATTTATGTCTAATGACAAATAATCAAATATACTTGAAGAGGAAGTGTGGCCCAAAGGCATCTTGGACAACGACGGATTTGGAGAGTTTGGCAGTGAGACTCGGAAAACAAAACCAACTGGGAGTAACGGACTATGATAGCCCTTGATGCTAAATACCCACAGAGAGCTGCAAGCCAAGATCCCAGATAGAACCAACATGTGGAAACTTACGCTCTCTTAAAAGAAAATAGAAATAAATATCCCCAAAGAAAAGAGCAAATGCTCAGCAATCCCAAAAGAAGAACCAAGGGACAAAAGGACCCTGTACAAGTACCACTACCTGAACTGGAGGTTTTCACTGTACATTAAGAGCCGGCTTCAGAAGTAAGCTGGCTTGGGTTATTAAAGCACATAAAGCTCTACCTCATTGAATGTCTTTGAACTTTACTGAGTCCCACAAGTGATTCTGACCCCTTTGCCCTTTTGACAGGTAATAAAGTTTACAGCAATTCCACACCAAGCCATGCACCAGGGAGTGGTCACAGGAGCAGAAAGAGCTGGGAAGGAAAACTCCAAACAACTACCAAAAAACCACAAGAATAATTGGGATCGTGTACAGAAAGTCCGGTCAATGAACAGAACATTTTAGTTTCCCTTTTTGAATTTTCAATGTCTTTTTTTTCCCCAAATGATTAGAGCCATAATGAAAAAAAGCTGGTAGTATTTTAATTGTCAGTCACTCCTGGCATTCCTCATTTATTTACCAGGTACTGGACCTCCTGGTGAATGGCTTGAGGATGGTTTACCCCTGTGTGACTTGAATGCAGTTACTACTGGGGACTTGCCTGCTCGATTGGACTGGTCTATCATGGGCTGAACTATTCTTCTTCTAGCATTAATAAACCTGCAAGAAAAAAGAGGAAAGCAAATGGTTAGGGAAGGGATGTCTTCCACCCATCCCCAAGCCCTCTCGCCCTACTGTGGTGCTCTCCATCAGGCTGCATGGGGATGCAAATACTGCTAAACCTCTAACCCTGATGACCTTTGAGAGCACAACCTTGGGGTTTCCAAGCTGATTTATGTTTGCCTGCTTTTTACCACAGTCGGACACTTCCATTTCATCTTTTCATGGGGGAATTAGCTGAGTTTCCAGGAAACAATGCCAGCAACGCTCTTCTCAATACAGAATGGGGCACCAAAAAAACAAAAACGTGTGAAGCCGGCGAGATGCTCGTGAGGGCATCTGCTACCTCCCCCCTCATTAGCGTCATTTCTGCCTTATGTCCTTTGACTTCTTTTTCCAATTTTTTTCTTTATCAAAACCTGTCCCTACTTCTTGCAAACCTAATTCCCTTTTAATGTCCACTATTAAGATAATGAACTGTGATGGCAGAACCCCATCAAATGAGGGAATGTCTGGACTTTTATCACCACTAAGTCACACTGCTGGGGACTTCAGAGCCATGCATTCCTCCTAGCCATTTCTTGGTGGGCTTTTTCCCCCCTCCCTCTCTTTATGCAAAGTCTGAGGGGGTCAAGGCGAGGTCATAGCTTTACAGTAATTGAATTTATAATCCTGTTTTCTCCAGCTAGGCCTGACCATTTACAGCAAACATCTTGTTAAACTGTAATTACTGGACTACTGAAAATTCCCCCCCAAACAATGAAAAGAAGATCTTTGGAATTAACAAAAAAGGAGGTACAGTCATTTTTAAAAATAGCTATCTGCAACCCCACTCTTTGTGTTTTTGTAGCTTCGCCTCAGTTAGTCCTGCAATGCTTATTTGGAAATATTCAAAATACTTTGGAGCAAAACAGAAGAAGGAGATAGATCACAAGTACCCTGGTCTCCTCAATCAGGAGGCTGGGAACCATGGCTGGGAACCTGTCTGAATGAAGACCATTTGAAGAATCTTTCTTGAGGTTTCACTCAGCAGAAAGTTTACTTAAAATCCATTTGGAAAAAATCTCCATTGAGACTTAGTCATGGCAAAGCTGAATAACCAGACTTTGCGCTCTTTGTGAGAGAGAAAAAGAATAATAAAAATATGTATGCCACAATATTTGCTAGTAAAGGAAGAAGTGTGAGTGTGGGCTAAATCACAGCACACTTGTAAAATGGGATAGGAAAGTCCACAAAGGAATACTTGATGTTTGCTTTCATTGCCTTTCCTCGGGGTGGCTTAGCATGAGCTCTCCTACCACAGAGATAAAGCCACCAGGATCTTTCCATGGCAATCAGCTCTGTCCACCCATTTGCCTACACCAGAGGGGAGAAGAATAGCAAATCACTGCCCCATGCTGTTTCTTTTGCCCTCATCAAAGACCAGCACAGTGACTTCAGACTCCTCCTATCTCCCATTCCCCACTGACACCCACTACCCAAACTCCTGCAAAAATTAATCAAGATGTTGAGTCTTTACCAAATCTCTCTTGAGGAAATGGGCTCAAAGACACCAAAGTCAGTGCCAGTCTGGAAACCTTACACCTGAACTAGGTCATGTTTTGTCAGCAACAGTATTGGATCAATTTTTCTACATATTTCCAATAAACACCCCCTCTTGACAAACGAGTGTTGCAAATCAGTTTATCATTATCTTGTACAAACCATGAAAATTAGAATCATGTGAGCAGAAGGTTAGACTAATTCTCCTTTCTCATTATAAGCACAGGTGTAGCACAAACACCATGTGAAATAAGCAATTAAAAAACCTCTGCTTTTTTTCCCCATTAGATGCCTTAGCTCCATGACCAATTAGAAAATTGCTTAATATCTGTAATCTGCATTTGCAGAAAGCAATTTTCACAGTAACTCTTCGAAGTAAAACAACACCACAAAACCCTAGTGCCTCAGCCATTTCTTTTTGTGAGTCTGGCAAGGCTCTTGCTTTGTTTAATCCATCCTTCTCCTGCCCCACCGCTAGGACCTGGCAGAGTGGCAGGAGGAAAGGGATAGCTGTGAGAGTGACTGGTCACTGAATTAAGTTTCTACCACAAATAAAAGCTGAGCAACATTAGGCAAGTACAACCTCAATGTTGCAACTTTTTATTTTCTTCCTTCTCCTCCGAACTACAAGCACTCTTAAGATAAAGGGGGGTGGCTCAAAATAATAAACTGTACAACATATAACATGGTTTATATACTAATATACTAAAATAAACTATATATCTAGAGTTTACCAATAACTACCCACAAGATGTGCCTATAGTAAAACATAATCTCACCTGTTTGCCCCACATCATTTGCTATCATTCAGGATATCTGCTTTAAGAACATTTTACACACAGGTACTTAACAGTTATCTTCTTCCTACGCATTTGTGTAAGTATTTTCTATAAGTAGCAATTCTGCCAAACAGCTCTGTGTTTGGATGTCTTTGAGGGGAATTCAGACACAAGAACATTTTCCTTCTGGGCAAAGTAATAAAATGACATTCTTGCTCCTCCCACTAGAAGTCAAACGGAGGTCAGCTCCCCATCCTTGTATCTGTTTAAATAAACTGGTCCAGCTGTTTGTTTCCAGGATGCCCTTTAACCTTCTGTCCCATCCTCCCTGCCTTTGTAACACAACGCTTTACTTTGCATTATAGTAGACTCCAAACCACTACACATTTAAAAAAAAAAAAAAAAAAAAAAAAAAAAAAAAAAAAAAAGTATTCACTTTCAAGTTTCTTCCTGCATCCCAAACCTGGAATTTGTAAGAACCTATCAGATTAAAACAATTAACATAGCTTGCCTTGAGAAAGCACAATGCAGGCTATGATGTTTATAAATCACATTTGAGAACTCTTCGCAAGCAAAACTGTGAATTAGCTGTTGCTGCAGAAATATATGGGCATGTGGTTAATTTCTTCATACTCTCATTCTTTCTCTTTGAGAGAAGGGCCAGGATTTTTTGATCAGTCTTTGAATTTCCAAAGTGCCAGGCTGATTTGAATATTAGCAAAAACAATGGAACGGAAAAGCCAACAGGAATAATCTCCCTTCCCTTTTTCCCAAATGCTTATATTCACCTATCTTAAGAGAAAGAAACTCTAAATCACTCTAATCTTTAAAAATTCAGAGAAATCAGGACCTAAAAAAGGTATTTGCATACTAACTACTACTGAATTGGAGTACTATCAAAATACAATTTAGCATAAAACTTAAGACAGATATATAGCCTTACTCATGAGAGTGCAAGACCCAATTGAGATCCAAGGCTGGCATGAAGTATTTTTCCCCACACCAGTGCTCCGTGTTGTGGTATCTTTGCTCTGATGAGGAAGGGGGTTTTTTTTGGTTTGATTTTTTTGCCTCAAAAGAGTTGGATCAATAGTATCAACAACATAATATCCCTCAGTGTAGAAGTTGCACTCAGCAAAGTGATGCCTTGGGCTGCTTTTAAAAATCTTTTTCCTTTTTTTTTTTTTTT
>VYXF01010817.1:1577316-1608798 GCA_013397295.1 Polioptila caerulea | reverse complement strand
TTTTTTTTTTTTTTAAGGGGAAGGATCTGGCATGAAGAAAACATTTGAACAGTTGGGCAAACACAGAAGTTTGAAGTATTTCCAAATTTTTCCAAGTTAACTTTTCCTTGTTCTTTTCAGACAGATGGGATTGCACTTTCTGCCATGTCCCAAAAAGCAAAAAAACCCAGCAATTCCACCTGCATAACCCTAGAGAGGAGGAGGAAACCCTCTTTTCTCCCATTTGCATTTTACTAGGATGTTTTCTCTTAGGCTTCTGGCCTGGGGTCTGTCTCCAGAGGTCATGGGCAGACTCCCTGGCTGGGGCATCTCTGGTCCCACGGGTGAGCTCCAGCCCCAGCCCTGGGGATGCAGCAATCTGCCTCTGCACTCTGACCTTCAGCTTGGCCGCCCTCGCTGCCATGCACAAGTTTTGTTTCTTCTCAGCAAGAGGCTGCATGGCTGGTGATGACAAAAGACTTATTTAAGTTGGAAATTGGCTACAATAATAGCAGCCAGAGAGCAAGGATTTTCAGAGGGTCACCAAACCCTCCGAAAGGCACAGCTCGCTAAGGCTCAGGTTACAGCCCAAGTGACATTTTCCGCACAGATCTGTTCTTTCTCCCTTCCCCTTGTATTTCACTTCTGTTGAGTGAATAAAACAAGACCTTCCTCTGCTGTCACAAATTTCCAAAGTCACCTTTGCTCAAGAATCGACAGAGCGATTGTGAGGATGTCCAATTTGCAGTCTTTGAATGAAATTTTCCAGGACCAGCTGTCTGAAAAGGGATGCTGAGACTTCGCGGTCTATTGAATTTTTCTCTGCCCCCAGCCCTCCGAAATGAGGAGAGTTTCACCCCATTACTGACTTCTGCTACTTGGAGTCACAGGCTGCTCCCTCTCAATATTGTCCCAAAGTGCTGCACACCAGAAGCCTGTGTTTCACTAGCAGAGCCAAGAAATTCCCGAAAATCTCTCTGCCTCATTTTCTCCTCAAGCTCCTTCTAGCAGACCAGGCGTAAGAAGGATGAGAAAGCCCACATTACCTACAAACCCCTGTGCTGAAACCTCTCGTGTCCCTCTGAAGAAAAACAGTGTCCCTCTTGACAACAAACAAATCATCATTTTTCTAACAGATGCCAAAGTAAACATAGCACTTCAAACTGGCAAATAATTAATTTGTAAAACCAGTTGCACTCTTTTCTGCATAGTGGGATCCTTCATTTATACAGCTGCAAAACAACATTCTCTATTCAGCACTTAATTCCTCAACGCTTAACAGGTTTATCTCTAATAAAACCAATTTAAATGGAAAGCGTGCTATAAACCAAGATTATTACACTTCAGTAACTGCTTTATTCCTTATTTTAACATATTTTCATTTTTTTCCCCTCTGTGTTTGTTTTCCCGAGATTTTTAAAAGAGTCAGTTAAAGAAAAGAAAAAAAAAAAAACCATACCAACATAGAAATTATTTCACCGAATACTTTCAAATGTTTTAAAAACAGCCTTGAAAATAGCAAGCTGCCTCTGTAATTATGAACAGAAAAAATAACTGCAGACTTTCAAATGGTAATCACATCTCCCCATCCCTAAAATGAGAAATAAATGTTAAAAGAGTGCTTACTGCTGTTATTAGAAAGTTCTGATCCTGAAGTCAGTTAGTGAGCTTAATGACCCGTAACTACCAGTCATTAGCAATCCATGCTCTCTGTACTCCCTTTATTTGTAAAGAAAAAAAAAAAAAATCCAAGACACTCAAGAAACTTCGTTCAATTTAAAGTCAAACCTTATGAAATCATGTTTGGCAACTTTTCTTGGTTTCTCCTCCTCCTCCGAACCAAAGACAGTTCAGGACTGCAATACATCATTTACAACACTAAATGGAGGTAGGGAGGGAAGAGAGTACAAGGGCTGCTCACCGCCCACTCCAGACACGTAATATTGGAATACACTCCAAACACAGAGAGCCCATCCATCAGGAGCATCAGAAAGGTCTCCTGCAAGCTCTCCTCTGCCTCCCTCCTCTGCTGGCACAGCACCAGTGCCAGGGACTGTATATAGGGCTGAGGGGTGTCACAAGACAATACTGGGGAGTGAATTAAATAAAATACTATGAAAAAACTAGTGATGAAAAACCACTAATTAGCTGACAAATTTGATGTAAAGCACTAATGAAAGCCATGTGTGGTTCTGCAATTTAGTTTTAAAAATAGCTTCTGACTTCAAGCATTACTATGTGACCCCACCAATGGATTCATGTTGTGCATTCAGAAAAGTTGCTTTCAAGCAGGAGAGTGCTATCAAATCTCTCCCCAAGCCAAGTCTGCTAATGCAGCAAGCATATCGAGGGCAAAAATAGAAAGCAGAGAGATGAGATCAGGTATGTGCTCCTTGTAAGAGAGCTGTCTGTGCCCTACATTTTGGCTGGCCCAGCACGCACCAGCTCTACCTTTGGCCACCTCCCCTTCTCCCCAGCCCTTAAGCTTGGGAGCTTGGCAACTGTTACAGAGCCTCACCACCCTCACAGGGAAGAATTTCTTCCTAGTATCTAAACTAACCCCACTCTCTGTCAATTTAAAGCTACTCTCCTTGTCCTATGGGACAAAATGCAGACATGGTGAGTGCCTTGGGGTAGCAGTGAGCCTCATGGTGGCCTGTCCTCTGGACACAGAAGGGATGGTGGGTGGCTTTTTATTGAGCTGGGACCCTCAAGCTCCTGGCCCTGCCTCTCCCTTGGCCCAAAAGCTCCCTTAGCTCCATCTCTCTGCAGGGCTCATGGCTCTGGCTGCTTGAGGAATCTTCCAGAAGAGAGCTGGGCAGCAAACAGTTCCAGTCTTGCAAAATTTTGTCTGTTCCCCAGCAAGATGGAGCTAAGGCCTATTTCTATTTATTTGGCTAGTTCTGAATGAAACTTATGGAAGAGACTTGTTGGGGAGGAGTGAAGAGCCATTGTGCCTGGGGAAGGGCTCTCTGGAGATATGCCTCCCTGCTCTGCCCATCACCTGTGCTCTCACATCACAGGTGAGCTGCTCCTGGCCTTTCTGGTATGCTCTCCTTCTCCTTCTCCCCTCCCATCCATATATTCCTCAAAAAAGCTTAGCCAACTTCTGGATTCCCAGTGAAAATCCAGATCCAGTATCCAGGCGTCTCCCCGACGATGCCAGGGAGTCAGAGCAGCGTTGCAGGTCTTGGCTGCACTGGGGAGAACTCTCAGCAACCTCCTTCCCTGACACCACAATTCCCTCGGGGTGCAAAGCAGATGTAAACTCGCCCTCAGCAGCCAGATGATGTAAGGGGAAATCTTTACATGGCAAAGCGCCAGCGGAGCTGACCTCCTGTCTCTTCCCTGCTCCTAAATCCCAGCGCAGCTGTACTTTGCTGATCTCCATGTGCCACAATTAGCCTTTAAGGAATATGGCAAGGATTCATGCAGTAGAGCAGCACTAAGGCTGCTCTAACTCCTGCCTGGGACAGCACTGGCCCCCACAAAGCACTGTGGTTGGGTACACAACGCGCTGGCAGACAAAATCTTGCCTCCCACAAAAACACTTCTAACAGAGGGTGTGCAGGCTCTCTGAGAGCTTTGAGAGCAGCCCAGGCTGAGATGCACATATCCCAGCTTGGTGTTTTTGTACAGCTCTGAGAAGGGTCTGAACTTCAACTTCCCATCTGATCCTTCAGGAGAGCTTCTCTGGACTCTGTAACTTGGGTCCTGATCTGGTGCATGCCAGCAGTGCAACTCAGGAGCTTTTCTTCAGCAGATCACGTCAAACCAACAAACCAAGCCCCATCTGATGGCCAGGATTAAGCTGGGAATGGGTGAGAGCTGATAGTAAAATACTGGCTATTTCTTTGAAAATATTCCTCCCTATTTCAGCAATTTAATGTCCTCTACCTACTCAGAATAAAGTCTTTTTTAGGGTAATGTACAGCTTGTGTGAGGAGCCTGCATGATCTCTGAGCTTTCTCATGCCATACAAGTATCCTAAACACAGGTGGTCCTCCTCGAGGTCCAAAGCTTTTCCATACATCAGATTGTGAGCCTTGTCCAAAAAGCTTTTTCTCTGATCCCTCTCTCCCCATCCCACATACAGCATGGGAGTTGGAAGCTGTGCCTTGTCCTCCAGCCCAAGCAAAAGAAGAGAGGCTGCTCCCACACCTGGCTGCTGGCTTAAATATGTTCCCACTCAGTGAAGGGAGTGAGAAAGGACCTGTCTATGCTTCGGGATGAATCTTTTCATCCTCCTCATCCCCAAAAGGCAATAAAGGAGTATGGAGTAACTCCACACCCAGTCACCCCACACCAGCTGCTGCTGCCAGCAGGAAAAGGAGAAGCAAGCCCAGGGTGGCCAAACCAAAACTCTTGACAAGTGTCTTTGAGAGAAAACACTCTCAGGGCCCCCAAAGAGAAAATACACTGAAGTCCTATATGGGACCTGTGGTTTGCACATGAAAAAGGCTTTGACATCATTCTGGTCTATACTCCAAGATGCTGGTTTGGGGTGCTGAGGGAAGCTTTATTCCTGTGGTTGTGTCTTCCTCACCACAATCAAGACAACAAATACAGGCACATTGATGTATTTTGTGTGATGTGGGCACCTGAAAAACTGGTTTGAATTCTTTTTTCCTTTTTTTTTTCTCTCCCCAGAAACCACAAAAGATACAACTCTGAGTCACAGTCAACCTGAAAAACAGCCCCACACTTCTGAACAAACTCTCTGTGCCCCAAGACATCCCACTTCAAAACATTGTTTTCTAACCACTACTAATAGCCTACTTTGTAATCTACTTTATCTAAACATAATTTCCCATTAAGTGAAGTGATTCATTTTGCTTATAATCCTACTACTGACAGCATTATATTCAGGGCAAAATAAAAGACACCCTCAGAAAACAACACCAACAAAATACACACAGGGAAGTCAGAGGAATGTCAAAGATTAAAAGAATTTGTGAGGCCAGGGGACAGAGAAAGCTTAGGGATCAGCCCCCAGATGATACAAACCACCTTTATAACACAGGTGGGAAGTCAGACATCTCTGGAATAAATCTGCATTCAAAAGCAGCTATTGGTGTTGAGAGCTTTATCCTTAGCCAAAAAAGACACAAGGATTAGAGTGCCTGGGCAAGGGAAAAAAAAAATAACCCATGAAACTGTTACATGACCTAGATTTCATTGAACAACTGTGGAAGCAATATTTTTTCAGCATCTGCTGCCATTTCTTTTATTTTTAAAAAGTCAAAGGAAAGGCAGAATCCTGGTTGGTGCTAAGGCTGGTGTAGCCAGCAATGCACCACTTACATCAAAATCATTCCAGGGTAGGCAGGGTAAAACACATGCCCTCAAAAGCACATCCTCACCCTGCCCCTCCGGCCGTGTCTCATTTTTGATAAGAGAAAATTGATTTAACCAAGAAAAGGCAACATTTGCCCTATTTTCACTATTTCAGGCTGAGTTTTGAACCAGGCAGTTTGTTTTACGCAGGTGCAGCCTGGAGCAAGCGTCTGATTTAAGTGGGAGAGAGGGTCTCTGAGGGCACTTTTCTCCACGTGCTGGTGTTTCACTTTGTGAGGTTTAATCACTCTACACCAATCTCAGCAACTGTTGACACAAAATAGGTGGAGATCAGGTCTGTGCAAGCACAAAATACCAGAAAGGCAAACTATATGTAAACACACTTCAGATAGCTATGACAAAAATAGACCAAAGCCTGACTTGCAAAGCAGTGACAAGCCATTACTCTCCCCTTCTATCTTTTTTTCTTTTTCTTTTTCGTATATTGAGGGCATGCAATTTTTTTAAAAACATATATCAAAGATATTTCTTGTGCTAAAAAGAAACCAAGACCTGAGAACTGTATTTACAGAGACAGTGCAAAGTTCCCCCCTTGCTTTCAATGCAGCATTTCCACAACACAATAGCTTCCTGAATGGGCATTTTTTAAAAGCCAAACTCTTGTTTTGAGATGGTGCACACCTGAATCTCAGTATTTTTAAATAAGAAGAAGCAAGCAAAGCATTCTGACCCTTACCCTGATCCTGCAGAGCAAAGCTAGAGCAGGAGAGGAAAAAAGAGCAAGTGGCAAATGTTTGCACAGAGTTATTTCATCTTATTTCCCTAGCACCTGATATCACATTTGTTACAGAACATTAATGCACCAACTACAAAAAAGTTTGTTGAGTACAAGACCACCCCAGAAGAGGGAAAAGAGTTTTTTTTCTTGGCTGCGTATTAACCTTTTGTTAGACAGGACTATTGGCAGGTAAACTGTTTGCACTATCTGATGCTCTGAAGTGGGAACCAACCTTACCTGCTCTCAAAAAAGCATGTATGTGACTAGAACAATACCATAATTTGTTTTTTAGGTTTTTTTGCTCAATACTCAGGGTGTCACTAATTAGTCTGTTAGCTTGGACAAAATGATTTCACATTTACTTTTGAAATAAATGGTGCTTCCTTTGCTGGTTTTTCCCCAGTCTGAATCCAGGGGCTATCAGAGAAATGGTGAGAAATATCTTTCCTTGGTGCTCCTGAATGGGATGACCCTTGTTTTGGGTCAGTTTGGGGGGTGTGGAGACTGACAAGACTGGACTGAACAAGAAACCCAGGGTCTACTAGGTCTCCATTTTCTCCTCCACCTGAAGTCCTGGAGGCCAAGGGGAGCATTTTCCCCAAGAAAACTCTTTACTTACCTCCTCTGAGCACCTGACCCCTTTTGAAAAACACCCATGGCAAAACTGCTTCTTAAATCGACTTACCAAACCCAAACCCCACATGTTTGAACCACTGTGCTGTACTTTTAAATGGCTTTACTGAACTAAAAAAGGAAATTCCAACCTAAAATCTGGTGATCCGACAGTACCTGATGGCTCTATATTCACAGCTCTTCCCCCTGTAAGCTATTTGCTCAACTTTTCTAATAATACCTTGACTGCCTGGCAGCTTTCCAGGGCTGTCTAAGGCAATATGCAAGCTAAACATTATTTTTTCATCTGATTTCAATATTTTCTTATGAGTAACTATACAGGATTTTACCTAGTGAGTATTCCTGATTGCTGTAATTTAAGAACAGAGAAATAGACTACAGATGTAATATTATTATTACAATTGGCATTCAAGGTGAAAGGCATAACAATTAGCTAAGACTTAGTGAAAACATAAATGCAAAAATCTGCTTGAAAAATCCGGCACATGGTACTTTTAGAACAGTTAATTTACCGCACACATTCTGAGCTGCTCAAACGACGTAACAATTCACCCAGCAAGATATTTTTTTAAATAGTTTTCTTGGTGCTTTGAGGGGGTTTTCTTGGAGGGGAATGATTTTCATACTGCAAACACCAACTATCTTATTCTCTGGAAGATCAAACACCATTTATTTGTCAAGCCCAAACATACAATTTTTCTTATTCCTTTTTTTTCCTGCTTTTGCATGTGTTCCCATTAACAAAACAGTGTTTAAATAACAACCATATACATATTCTAGAATCACATAGAGGAGAAAAGTAAATTTTTTCCAAAATCTGGCGGTTAAGTTCGTATTGCTGAAGTTGAGAGGATAATTTGTGAATGTTTTAACATTTACAAGTAAATAAGTACTTGTATTTATATCTGATTACTGAGAAAAGTATTTGTTATGTTCTTACACAGATTCAAATTGCATCTTGACCTTTTCTCATTTAATCTGTTTACTGCAACAAAAGCAGTAATAGATACATCTGAAAATAAGCAGATATTTTATTCTCCAAGGACTAAAAACCTCTGTGTGCGATGTGCTCGGCAAACCAAGTATCTTCCCTATTTATTGTAGTCTACAATTTGGTAGGCAACAGGAGAGAAAATCCAACCCTGCATATAGGACCAGCACCTGCTTTTGCTATGCTCCCTCCCTGCTGGCCTCCTCCCCCACTTACACCCTAAAAATAGTGCTTAAGTGGGACTAAAGTGTTGCCCTGGTCATGTGCTGGCCTTTTGCTCAGGGTGAATATCACCCTCAGCGAAGGAATTGGGCAAAGATAACGTCTACGTTAAATGCCCAGCCCCAGGAAGGAGGTGTTCCACCCTCTCCAGGGGTCTGGAATGAGGCTAAAAACATGGGAAACACCAGACAACACTTTTAGTTGGATTTGGGGGTGTTTGGGTGTGCTTCAGATGCACCAAACCCCTGGCATGCTATGATATAAAAACCACAGAGGGAAAAGAGGGGCCTGGGACTGTTTCCCAAAAGGTGGCGAGTTGTGCAGCCATTCCTCTTTCCCCTGCCCCTTTGTGGAGGGGCAGGCAGGGGCTTTCTGCACCTGTCCCATCTGCATCTGGTCCCATCTGCACCTCTCCATCTGCATGTCCCAATCTGCATTCCCCCATCTGCTCCACCCATAACCCCACCATCTGCAAGCCAGGACAAGCAGATGGAAAGGACACCCTTCCCAGTGGGGCTCCCTGTTCATCACTGGTTTCTGGGGAGCACTCCCCTGTGAGAAGTGCAGAATCCTCCTGTCCCCACCATGCCACCCTGCCTGCCCATGCCATGGCAAAGTGCTTCCTCCCCTGCCCCATGCAACTACTGCAGCAAAGCTCTACCACCAGTCTTACCCACGAGCAAAGAAATGGAGGCAGAAGGAAATCTCCTGATGGAGGAGAGTTGTGAGGGTACTTAAAGAGTAATAAATTATTTCAGTATGTCTGTGCTCTGAGCTGGTCAGCTCCTCATATCCCAAGTCCATCTCTGATTTTCCACACTCATCTTTGGGCTGGTCTTGGAGCCTTTGTGAAATGTCTTTCTTACAAGGTTTCAGTAAAATCCACTTCATCTGACTCCAAGAATAAGATTAGGGAAATTTTTTTATCACATTGTTTGATAATTTTTTTCTGTTATGTTTGGTTGGGGTTTGTTTCGAGGTTTTTTACAAGCCTAGGAAATTATACACAAAAGTTAGGACACCATATTACTAGAGTTGCTTGCACCCTAGTCTTTAATCTACTTCATTACAGTTCATGCTACCATTTCTGATAGGACTCAATGCCTCAAGCATCCCAATGACAATTATGTCTGTTATAAGAACAGGTCAGGGCATTGTAAAATAAAAAAAAAAAATCTATTTCTACAGGTAATAAACTTTGACAAAGTTGAATGACTAAGGCAAGACGAAAAGCAAACCAGTCCTGGTTCATACAGCCAAATGCTGTGCTGGAGAAGAGGATTCAGCTCCACTGCTTCCTTGGACTGATTGAGAGCTACTGAGTAAACCACTGAACCCAAACTTTCAGCCTAAGTTACCAATTTCTCACTTCTCTCCTCCATACCTAACAGTGGACATTGGCAATGTAAGACAAAAAGGCTCTCAAAACTTGGAGCTCCCATGACACATGAAATTTCAATGATCATTGGACCCTAAATACGAATAAATTGCTGTAATTCTGAGTCATCTCACAATCCCAGACCAACCCAAAACTTGTGACTGTGCTGGACCTGGACCTCTATGAGCCTCACTTCTTCCCCTGTGAACCAGGACAACACTTTTCTTTCTCTTTGCAGGGTAACTGTAAAAATACCATGCAGACCCACAACCTTGTGTGCATATATAAACACATGGAGGTCAGGGAAGGACTTGGGTATTACAGCAGTAAGTGCCACAGGAAAGCCCAGCAGTAATTATTAATTCCATCTTCAAGCACGGTTTGAATACAGCTCAACAAATGAAGCACAGAAGAATGAGAACAAGATAAAATATTGACTAGCTGTTCCAGCATTGTCTGGGCTGTGTCCTAGATACCACAAGGGTATTTGGAAAAAGCAGAATGGAAACACCTAATAAAGGCTGGAGCTTTAAGGATTTGAATTCTCAATTTTTATTTTTTTTTTAATCATTTTAATGCAGTTGGATGCAACATTATTTAGAGAGACAGTCCCATAAAGACATGCACATAGATGGAGGGTATATAGGCACATTATCCTACAAGTACACAAATATCTATCTGTGTGCACCAAGACTCTTATAAAACATAAACAAGTATCTGACACCTAATACAGCCCTTGATTGGAATTGCTCTCTCTTCTTCATAGACTACCACCAGTAATTATTTACCATTAGCTCTTAATGGGAAGGGATTCAGCTGGGATGTAGTAAACAAGAAAACTGTATAGATTGTTCAATATAGCCTGACTGGCTCTCAGCTGAGGTAAGAAGTGATTGGATCACAACTGGATATTTCAATTCATTGCTTTTATCACCCGGGAAAAGCACCCTATTAACCTGTGCCTGTTCAGGTCTCCACCATGTCCATATAGGCATCATGCAAGTGCCCCTTCTTGTTCATATTTCTGTGCTTGGAACCCTAAACTGCTGTGGGGTTAAACAGCTGATACAACAGAGACCTCAATGGTTCATTTAGACTAATGACATTTCAACTCTGCCACCTTCCTACCTTCCACACATTTATTTTTATTTTGCAACAGGGTAAGGACTCCCTCTTCCCACAGCAGAAATATGTGACTGAGGCAAAAAAATGGTCCTGGAAGGCAACGCTGGTGATTCACAAGCAAAGTTGTCATGTGAGGTAAAAAAAAGGGAAAAATCCTCTGTGCAGATTATTTCATTACTTTAAAAAAACAAAACAAAACAAAAAGGCTCACGGTAAAGGGACTGTAGTATTTTTAAAGACATGTGCCCTTTCACAGATATATTGTCTGGTACATCTCACATCATCACACCATTCCTGTGACTCCTCCACCATCAACAGGGGTTATGTGCATCAGCCCGGGGAGCCCCTACACCAGGGCAGTCCATATGTGAAAATAAACATTTTTTTCGTTACAGCAGAGAACTGAGTATGCAACCAGCACATACTGAAAAGGCATTCAAAATATGACAAAAAAAAAAATGTTTAAATGCTTTCAGTTTGCAGAAAACAAATGCTCTCTTCACTGACTGGTCTGTGGCAAACTTCTAATTCCAGCCAGAAAATCCAGCATTCCCAGTCTGGGCTAACGACCATGCTACCAGACATGAGTTTATGTTTTTCATGCACATTTCATGTATTCCCACACGCTGTGTTGCTGCCAATAATTTATGACTGATCTGCACCCAGCCTGCCCTTCAGCATTTTATTTAATCTCTGCAACAGTGATTTACAATGACTCATCATTAATACAAAAATGTACATGTGTGTTAACAAGTTTGGAAGAATCTAAGGAGGAAGGCAAATTTTTCTTGTGAGTTTTGGCTGAATGACTTATGAACCTGCTTAAGAAAGGGAAAACTAACCAGAAATTATATGTTAGCTCTTCCCTGCAGCAAAACGTTTAGGTAGGAAGAGTTTCTTCTGCACATTGCCTTAGAAGACAAGGGATCCAGCAAAATGTTTGAGAAGGCTGCTCCATAGCCCCCAGGATTTGGGAGGGGATGGGTATCTCACTGGTCAACTCATGGCTGGGTATTCCCCGAGCAACCTGCACACTCAGCAACAGCTTCACAGTCTCCTTGTTCCTTAGCATTCACTACAAAAAGCAGGGGCTGAATTGTCCTATTTAGGCATCTCTGCCCACTACCACCTGTGATTTAAGGAAGTCCCAGTGCCTCTATAGTGTTAAATCCTTATGCGACAGGGGAGAGAAGTGGGATTGTCTCAATAATTTATACAATTGTAATACCACAGCAGAATTACTGAACTAGCTCAAGCAGAGGAAGTCTGCCCTACATCCACAAAACTTCAGTTATAATGTATTTTAACCTCTTTTTTTTTTTTAAGGAACTTATAAGAACACACCTGACACAAAGTCAAAGTAAAAACTCCTTATATTTGAGGAGAGAAGGGTACTGAAAAATACCCTGGAGAGAAAACCAAAAGAAAAGCTGCTGAAGATCTCTCTGGAGAAATTCCATCAGCTTTAGCTGAATCCATCCTATGTTCATCATCTTGAAGAATTTCTTTTGATGGACCATCCCAAACTGACACATTTGTCCATGCTGAATCCCACACTCCCAGATCCCGCAGGAGCAACGCACCCGTTCTCCAACCCGGCGTTAAACAGGACCCTGAAGAGCATCCACAGCTTCCCAGTGGGCCAAAGCACCCATTGTTAAACTGAAGGACAACCACATCAATCAGGGTCACACCTGGCTGAAGGCTGGAGGAGGTGAAGTTGAAGCAAACACTAATTTTTTTCTGGCTGAGCCAGAATACTGTGTGTCACACTACCTTATAACACGTAAATTTTATGTTTTATGCCTTTTATTCCTCCCTTTTAAAGGAAGTATGTTGGAAGCATACTTCATATACACTAAGTATTTGGTATTTTCCTTTATTCAGCATCTTAAAGGGCTTCAAAAAATTGATCTCCCAGGGCTGCTGTGGGGTCACAGAAATTGATAACCCTTACAAGCTATGCTTATGTGAGCCCGTCTGCGTCTCCCAGATAGTGCACTTTGTAAATTAATCCTCCAAAGGCAAATATATTGTAAGTAGCTTGTTATCTCTAAAGTACTAAATTGAAGAATACATGGGATTATATTGACAGAAATTACATTTTCTGTAATGGGGTTTAATATATCTGAAATCTCTCCCATAGGCTCCTACGCTCTCTAAGAGAGGAGGGTTTGTTAATGTAGGTGCAATGGACATCAAGACCAAATTTATTCACTAAAATGGATTAGGCCATGTAATCAGAGCTTCAGTAATATTAATCTCTGACACTTATTGAACAGGAAAAAAAAAAACAACTTTTGTCTGCAAACTGGCATTCCTCCCTCCCTTTTCCCCAGCAGGCTTGCTGTTTGCCTTGGCCATTTTCTGGGTATTACTTCAAAGAGGATAAGGTTTCCCATCATAAACACTAATCTAAAAATATTAGGACAATTAATTAGATACACTTAGTTTTACAAGGTATTTGATTGCAATACCCTTCAAGTATGACACTTGTTCTGGGATAGTGGGAGGAACCCACATTTTGGTGCAGTATCAAAGGGTAATAAATCAAACTTTTTAAAAAAGATTTGCTGCTGTATAATACTTAAATAAAGAGTAATTTTCACTGGTTGCCTTCACCATAACCCGAACAGTTAGCAACCCAAAAACCACTGCAGAAACAGCACAGATCCTGACTTCCTTCAAATGAATCCCTACTATAACAGAGCAGGGGCTCCACCAACCCTTATCTGGAGCAAATAAATAAAATTGTTCCACAATATACTTCAGCAGCAAAGAACCAGATTGTCCTCAAAGTTTATCCGTAAACTGGATTTTGAAACCAAACTGATAAAGAGATACAAGGGTGTCAGTCATAAAGAAAAGCCCCTCTAACAACACTATAAAAAAGCATGACAGCAGCCCCAAATAACAACAGCTCATCAGAAATGGGACTAATTGTCCCTTTTTTTACCCCCAACATCTGAACCTCTTCCAAGACCAATTTCCTGCAAATAGACGTGCCTTGCTACTGAAGAACAGATATCCTCAGCCAGAAAGAGGACTGATATCAAATGTGAACACACTGAGATTTGCCCAAATGATGGGAAAACAAAATACAGGAGCAAACCTCACACTTTCTACACCTGAAACCATTCACCTGGTTATATCCCTTTTGTATCAATAAACTGCTGGGGAGGGGAACAACAAGGGCAAGGTGTGTCCCCAAAACCACAAAGAAACAGCCAGAGGGTGCCAGTGGCCATACAGAAACACTAAGAAAAATTACTTACCAATTGTTCACTTGAAGTATAGTGAGCCCTGTGTCTTGTGCCAACTGCTTTTTCTGCTCTTCTGAAGGGTAAGGGTGCTATAAGACACCAAAATAAAAACAATCATTTAAAATAATGTGCTTTTTTGGCCTACTTTTTATTTTAAATAAAAAAAACCCCAAAAAACCCAAACCAAATCAAAACACAAGCATGACATCTATTATTGAAAGGTGAAAATGCTGAGGTGTGTCACTCTTTTATAATTATTAATGGGCTACTACATCACTTAATTAATGGCAGTAAAAGACAAGCCAATTATAAAGATTAGTGAAGTGGAGAAATAACTGCTTAGGATACTGACAGTACCTTGATACTTGAGAAGGATATTTGTTGCATTAGCTGAAAATTTTTTGCACTTGTCTCAAATGACTGATTAGAGTAAAATGTTTTGGTTTTTTTTCTCTTTTTCTGTTTTTAACAGAACAACAAAGAATATGATAAAACACTTCTCTGTAAAACTAAAACCAGCTGATGTTTTCTGAGATAGTTTTTGCAAAGGCAAAACTTGCCAGTGCCCCAAAATAATTTGCAAATAAGATCAGCATCCTGAACATAAACAAATGCCTGTGTTTTGAACACAGGCCAATGCAAGGTCAACAATCAGCACATTTTTGCCTGACATTAGCATAGCTGTGCTGCACTAATCCTAAGAGACAGAAAATAAATACTCCTTTAATTGAAGATAATGTTATAATTCAATCATAAGTTTCTTGTGAGAACTTGATTTGCTTTCTCAGAAAATTCGCTTCTGCATGAATACAGATTGCTTAATAAATCAACAGCAAAAACCACAACCAAGTCTGAAATGTATTAATATCATTTCTGTCCTTCCCATCTATGCAAAAATGTCACTGCCCCAAAAGGAAATGTCCAAATACTGCAAATGTAACAGTTTCAAGGAAAAGTCCTGTTTTGAGGAACTGGTTCAGCTCCCAACCTGGATGACCAAGTCTCAGTCCATATCTGATTCAGACAAGGACTGCTGTAAGGTGCAGCAATAAAGATCATTTGATATAACTGGTTAGTCCTACCCCAGCACCATTTAGCAGTTGATTGTCACGAAGAATTTATTAATTCATCCCTTTCCCTCTCCCCCCCAAATATTCCCTTATTCTCTAGATGTATTCTTCAGTGTAATATTACATGAGACATAAACTGAAACCTGGTAAAGTATAAGAATTTAAAGCCTAAATTCCAGAATCATGTTGGTATTATAGCTATTTAGCAGATTTTACATATTCTTATAAACAGCATAATCTGACTTCTCATGGCTCTGCTACATGCAAGTATCACCTCACATTACCAAAAGAGATTTTTGTTGTAACCCCAGCAACTTCTCTTAACTCAATACATCCATTTCAAAGCCCACCACCATGGCCATCAGCTCCATATGAGACTATTTTCACTCAAAAATGTTGAGGAACTTTCAATTCTTTTAAAAGTACTGTTCTCTTGACAGGAAACCCACAGCTGACCTGCATACCTGTAAACCATCCCTTGTATTTTCTGTGTGTACAAGAAACAGCTCCAGAATTGGAAAGGGAAAAACAGAGGGAAGGAGACTTGACTTTTTTTTTTTAATGGACAATTTGCATGTTACATATGCAAAAACATATCATGTATTTTACTGTCTGCCTTCTACACACATTCATCCAAAACAGTCATACTTATGTCCATCTATCTGAACACATTTTGCTTCCCTTAAACAAAAAAACCCAAACCCTACAGAGATGATTTGTAACATTTTCATCTTTACAGCTTACTTCTCATTTCATTACTTTGCTATCAAGCGAGGACAGAATTATTCTTTTTTTTTTCTTATTTTGCTTTGCCACCTTACATGTGATCTAATTTTAAGTAATTGAACAAACTGTGTCTAATTTCATGCAGCAAGCAATAATTACTAGACAGCCTCTAGCTATTGGAATTGAGAAGCCTGTCTCCATTAAGCAATTTTCAATTGTTCTGGACATTTTTTTTTAAATAGACAAGACTGGATAAAATTAGCCATCAGAATAATATTGTCACTGTAAAAATAATTGTTTTAAAAGTCCCAAACTACAAATTCCTCAAATTGTGGTACGTCTAAGGTCATCTGATTTTTTTTTTTTTTTTCATATCCTAGTACAGCATAAACTTTTAATTTCATGATAAATCTGTAATTGCCATAATCACATGACAGCCTGGGATTTCACACAGCTAATCCCTCTTAGCTAAAGGGTCACAGTGCGGCAAGCTTTTTAACTATGATTCAGTGTGGTTTAAAGTAATCTTAAACACCAAGCAACATTATTATATAAGCTTTCTGTGGATCATACGAGTTGTTCCTTTGTAGACTAAAAATAAAATAAAATAATAGAAATGACTTGACAAAGAATCAGCATGCCACAGGCTAGGTTGCTATAAAAACATTCAAAGCCTTGTTGCATTCCCACCCACAGGGCTTGGAAGGCCTGTGCTACAGGCAAAGGCAGACATCACATTGCAACAGAGAGAAAGAGGGAAACCCTGAGAACTGCCATTTTATGAAGAAATAGGAAATTCAATCAAAACTGTTGCTGCTGGTCTTTACTCCACCTACAAGAGAATAACCAGTGTCTTCTGAAAACTTTCCAATGGCTGTTTGAAGGAATATAGACACATGCACAGAGATATGGATATATGTATTGTATGTGTACATATTCATACCAATATGCATTGTATGTGTACATGTTCATACAAATATAATATAATCTATATTATTATATATTATTATATATTATATTTGTATTAATATGTATAAAACATACCTTAGTCAAATGGTTAAGTTAAAGGTAGTTGTGTGAAGAGGAGAAAGTTGGATTTGGTCCTTAAAGGTCCCTTCCAACTTGAGACATTCTATAATTTTACTAAATATATAAATATATAGGGAAGAATTACTAAAAACACTGCAGTGACTCTGGCTGACAAGTCCACCTATCACTCTGGATCACTTTGGGATATCAAGGCAAACTGTTCAATAAACAGTGACTTGAGACCTTTACTTTGTTGTGTACATTAGCTCCTACCATTATCTCTTAAAAGCTTAATTATTTGCAAACAATTGATCAAGATGGGAATTGGAGAAAAGAGACACTGGACCACCGGGAGAGCTGCAATGCATTAGGAGAGCAAACAGAATTACCTTTAGGTCTTACAATCAGAATTAACGATTGGGACCGTATGCAGGGTAGCATGAGAAGCTGTAACGCTCATGCTGCTCTGTTTTCCATTTGATCTGCATTAACACCTCGAGTGAAAGCCATAAAACGGTGATTACAGATGGGAAGGCTGACCCTCCTTCCCAGAACCAGCTCAGCTTGTGTATATTGAAAGACTGCAGACAGGCTTTCTTGCCAAGGCCCGAGGAAAAGGGGAAAATCCAAGGAGAAAAACAAGTAGCAAGCAGGCAGGTTAAAAACAAACAAGCAAACAAACAAAAGGAGCATTTAAAGAAATAAGGCTGACAACAGATAAGGGCTCTGAATTTGGCTTTGATATTTTCTGATCAAACCTGCTGCTGCTACAGAGCTATAGAGCAGCATCCACTGAATGATATGAGACCTTGTGCTTTTCCCTTTCCATAAATCTAGCACTGAAATGTGGATTGTTTGGCACCATTAATGTGTTTTTGAGGCTCTGTGGTATTACTTTTAATAATGACTTAGTACAGAAAGTGATTGCTTAATAACACCATCAAAGTCTGCATGCAAATGAAAATTATCCCTGGGGGATTTGCCCAGGGTAATATGAACAGTTAAGGAACATTTGAAAAGGTAAAAATAACCATGCAAAATATGAGTCAGAGCAGTCATTTTAGCAGTAACAAAGAAATCAAAGTGACAGAGAGAAAAATTTAACTTTCCATCATATTTTGTCATCACCGTTTTATGAATGGTATTTAGTGAGCAGTAGTCCTAATAAAAGTACATTTTTTAATGCAGCTTGAGAGCATTTTCAGCAAAAGAAACAATAAGATTTTTTTTTTTTAATCACCTTTGACTGCAGATGGTGGGTAAAGTCTCCATTAGGTATAGATATAAAGCATCCAAGGTTGTCTCTTAATGCTACACCTTGCCCAAATGTACTCCTTTCCTCAAATTTTCCACCCCAGGCAGCAAATGCTGGATGCCAGGACAGTGACAGACTTTCTCTTATCTGTAACCCAGCATCAACAGCGCTGCCTCCCCTCCTCCCCCACGACAGCAGTGCATCCTAACGGTGCCAGAAAAACGGGAAAATAATCCTGCCCTTCTCCCCCCACCCAGATTACTAATTCCTCATGGCACCGAACCGGCTCAACACCACGGCTGCCAAGCAGCTCTCCTGCAGCACCGAGGCAGAAGCAATCCCCAGGAGAAAGGCTGCATGCTCTGTTTGCAGGAGGCTGTGGCAACCGTCCAGCGCTGCCCTTATCGTGGCAGTGCCGTGACCGTGCCGGGACAACCATTTCAGAAGCCCTTTCATCCCCTTCCTCCAGCCCTCTGCCTCCTCCAGGGTCCAGTGTAATGCACCAAGGTGGGATGACCTTGAGCAAAACTCTGGTAGGTGATGAAGAGAAATCACCCGCTTAAAATTTATGACCCAGGAGTGTTTATTAACTGTTTTCTAACATCAAAATAAAAAAAGAAAAAAAAAAAAATCCCAACACTGTGATTTTCTTGTTTCTGAAGAGAAACCCAGTCTAACTCAGTATCCAGAATAAAGCCCAAGGATCAGTCCTCCAGTGACAAACTGTACACTGACTTTATGCTGAATTCTAAAATCTTGCTTTACCCAAACTTGTCAAGGGTTAGCTGAGGTGGCAGCGCAGCCATTCGGGTCTCTCCCCTTTCCCAACTTCCTTCTGGTTTGCATTTGAACTGTTTACATTAATGATCAAGTTGATCTATGGGAAATTACTATTTTTTTAATATCCATAATGCTTTCCTATTGTCTCTCAGCTTTATGAATTAGTTTTACTGTTGCAGTGAATGCTTTTTTTGTCTCCTGACTGCACATTATCAAAGGGACACTTTGTGCCTTCCATTTGCATTACAAAAGCAGTGCATGGTGTAGTCTAAGAACAGAGCTTGAATTTATAGCAGTGGAGTCCTAGATCCTCACACATTTTGGCCTCCTAAAGAATAAGAGAGGTTTCTGCACTCAAAAAGTAAGCAAAAAATGGTTGGATCACTATCCATAAAGTCATAAGATTGCAACCTCCTTTCTTCATTGGCCACCAGCATGTTGAGAGGGAGCGATAAAGAGAACGCGTGGAGCCCCCTTGCCTATTTTGCAGGCTGCCTGAATAGGTTTATAGACCATCCCTGTGACCTGCTTTATATTCAGGCAAGGCTGTAAAAAGTTGCCAAGTTGAGGTGACCTTGTAGGGAGGGGGGAGAAGAAAAAAAATTCAACTCGGAAGCTGCAAACTCTATCTTGTTTATCCCATGGGATTGGCTTGCACATTGGAGGAAATACTAAAACACTGAGAAGGAAGTTGTTTTATTAGAAATGCATCTCTCAGGCTGAGAGGAAAAAAGCCTGTGCAAAGTTTGAACAGTCTTTTCCTTAGCTAGAGTAGTGAGTCAGCCTGATAATGCTATTGAAGTGTGAGCTGGCTTCGGCATTTCAAGCTCCTTGTTGCTTTTTCAGCACAGCAAGAAAACATAGTCCATATGACATGGTCATGCTGCAGACAAAGCCAGCTTTTTCCTCTTTCAAAAGAAAATATTTCCTCAACTTATCGTAATATTTTAATATCCCCCGGTAAGGCATTTTTTGTAGCATTACTGTTAATAAATCCTAGTGCTGCCAGAGTTATTGAACTGCAAACTATGAGCACAAAATCAACAGATGAGCTTGGTCTTCTGAAGTCAAAAATGCATCAAAATATTCCGTGTGACTAGATGCTGCATCACTTTGACCTGCCTATATCCCTACGGGGAGGCCAATAAGCTTCTCCTTTGGGCTTTTGCATCAGCCAATTCCTATGAGATGAGCTCCAAGACACTGCCTATCATAGCCCTTATAAAAGGGTGTGCAGGCTGCTTTGGCAACCCTGCCAAAAAATAAAAGGTGAGGACAGGAGGCAGAATATGACTTTCCAAAGGCAAATGCAAGATATAAAAGACAGAGCCAATACCCCAGAAATTTTAAAATCTGAATGTGTGTTCACAGCCAAGCTGATTAAACAGGGGCTGGGGTGGTTTTGCAGGCAGAGGCAGGGAGGAGACATTTCCTTTGTGGGGGTTTACAAGGAGGGGAAAGAGGTACTGGCAACAGTGACTCTTTTTAATGAAGAAGTTATGCTGGGGGAAAAAAAAAAAAAGCGTCTCCTTTTTTCCCATTTGCCCTTTTGTAAATAATTTTCTTGCAAGAGTTGTCTGTGAACAAGTTTTGGCACTCACTAACATAAATATCCTTTCCAAGGCTGATGGAGAGACATGGTATGGCTTGGGATGCGCTGCCAATACTCCTCTGGTGGCCCCATCAAATTACTCATAATGTGAGCACTCATTAAGGAAAAAAAGTTCAGATCATCCCTTGCACAGGATATTACAGAAGTCAGAAAATGGAAAAACCTTTTAACTCATCTAATCCATCTCCTGGCTGCTACAATATTATTCCTTCCATACCATATATTATTACCCACTGCCTTTTCCAGTTGAGCTTTAGCTAGTCCAAGCAATGGTGCTTCTGCTATTTCCTTTTGGAGACACTCTGATAGACCTCAGTGTTTGGAGTTTACTCTGGCTCCTACTGGTTTTCAGTTCAAGCTGAGTCTATGGAGACACTCCCACACTGTACCTGGGTAATTGAGGGGAGCTTTTCCCATGTTAAACATTCCTTTGGTGCCTGTATGTATGTGCACACAGGAACACATACACACAGCTTGCACATACACATTTACTTCACTTAATACATTTAAGAATGGATTTTTTACTCTAGGATCATGACTATTTGTGCTAATGTGACGTGGGTGATGAGCTTTTGCATCCTCTGCCATTCTTCTTTATCATTGTTATTAATTATTGTTTTTCTTTCACAGCCTAAAACTAACCAAGGACATCAAAAGAAAAATTGCATCCAAAAGATTAGCAAAATTCTCCTCTATGCAGCACATAGGCAAAAACTGTGAAGCACTACAGCCAAGCGACACAAAAGGAACTGAGGAAATGCATCATCTGACTGCAACCGCCTTACAGCTAAAATTCACAGCCTTGAAACCCAACTTTTCAGTTAAGCCAACATCTTTATCAGGCAGCTGCGAAAAGGCAGGAAGGCAAACCCCAGCCTTCCCTAGGTGAGCAGCTTTTGGGAAGGAAGAAAAAATATCACCGGCACGCCAAAGGAAATCCCGACTACCTGATAACTCCGTAAAAGCACTGCTGTTGTTTTTAGAGCCAGCCTAAGACAGATTAGCCCAGGTAAATATCTCCTAACCAGAAGCCTTTTCTCAGCAATAAGTCACTGTCCTTATCTACCTCAAATGACTTTCTAAACAGGTGGGCTTGGAAATAACTCTACAATCTCTGGGAAACGCCAGTGCCAGCAGTTGTAATCCCACAGAGTTAAGCCAAAAGCTTTTATTTGTGCTTTTTCCTTTTTTCCCAGGCTGTCTTCAGTACATCAGGAGCTCCCTCTGTAAATGAGGGATAAAAACACTCCCCTGTGCCTCCATCCCCTACTCTCACATCTGTGTGATCAGGTTGATGGAGGGTTGCTGTATTCAGCCAGATCCTTAATATGAACCTCAGGCTTTTGGATGGAGCAGGAGCTTAAAGAAGGTTTCCCAAAGTGGTAGAACCCTTAAGGAGCCACAAAGCAAATTGGGAAGCCTCCTGCCAGGAGACCAAACTCCTTTTTTCATGGAGGGACCAAGCCATCATACAAGGAGAGTTCAAGGCAACCAACACATCGAGGTGCCAATGGTTCAACACCAAGATGAGGGAGGTTACATTCTCTTTTACATTTTCTATTTGGAAACAAAACAAACAAACAAAAAAAACTACCACCGAGGAAGGAAATGAAAAGATAAAGCTGCTATTTTGCAATGCTGCTTTGTTGGCATGGAAAGTCCTTGAACAGATGCCCTGTCCACCATTAAATATTCACAACATATCCTTGTAAAAGAATAAAGACCACTCAACTTATAAGCAAAACCACAATGTGTTCTTCATGAGAAAAAAAAAAAAAAAAAAAAAAGAAAAAAATACATTTAAAGATCTGGGACGAACAAAAAAGAAAGAACGAGGGAAAAAGAAAAAAAAAAAAAAAGAAGCCAGGAAAACAGCACTGTTGTCTGAAGAAGCAGAGATTCTTGGAAGTAGTGCACATTCTCTGGCGTTAATTTTCCCACTTAAATTACAGTGATGCTGTAGCCTCATCTCATTAGAGATCATTGTCCCCAGTAGACAGTTGTGTTTATGGGGGATTCTTGCTGTTCCACACCTGCTGCTCAGGTTGCTACGTGATAAAGCCTGCATACAAACAGCAGTCTTGAGGTTGCTGGACTGCAACTGATGAGCCCAGGCTAATTCAGGGGTGATTATGTAGTTTACTGGACCACTAAACCTCTTTAAGCTTGTAATTACTGCCTATTTGAGTAAAGAACATTGAAAAGCAATTCACTGCATCATGCCTGCCACAGCTGGAAGCAGGCTGCCAGCAGTCTGCGGGGACATTAAAATCTACAGGGACTGGGATTCGAGCACAGCTCGTAGGCACTGACTGCGGCACAGCCAAGCGCGCTCACATTCCAGCTCACCTTTTCTGACCAGGCGTGCTATTAAAGGTGCAATGAAAACTATAGAAAAGCAATAAAGATGACAAATAACGGGACGTAATTGAAAGAACTGCATTTTAATGACTCTCCCCCTCTTCCCTCTCCCCTTATATTGGCTAAAAAAAAAAAAAAATTAAGCCTTTTTGTCATGACAAGAGAAGGGAAAGAAAAGGCCTTTTGCAAAAGGGGAAATGCATACATGTGTTTCTGTTTTGAAGTTGGGGCTTTCCCTCATGTTTCACAGATTTAGAAAGAGTAAGTTTACTTATGAAGTGAATGCACAGTAAGTCCTTTTACGTATTTGGCAGAAACGATAATGCAGAGGCATCTTAATTGCTAAATCTTCATAAAATCCCCTCACTGAGCCTTCATGAACCCCTCCAAGAGTATCCCAGCCCTAAACCATCACTCAGAAAAAGAACTCCACCCCATGCAGCATCACAGGAGTCCTTACTATCAAGACAAGATTGTGGGTTTCTTTTAAAAATAAATAAATATCTCTCTGATTCTATTTGCCTTTTGAGTTCTGACCCACTCTAACCCTCCTTTTCAAGTCTGCCCCTGCAGCTCTCAATGAGCAGGAAGCTATTAAAAAGGGCACCTTCTTTTTTTGCATAATGAGCAGTTTTGGGAACAGAGTCTGGGGGAAGAAGAGCAGATCAAATGGGACCTATGACACAGGCAGAAAGGTTGGTAATAGGTATTTTTACAAGTGAATAAACAAAGGTCTGGAGAGGATTGCTCCAGCAGAGCTGGAGAACAGCACTGGAAAAAGCAGAGGGAGGCTGCCTGTGTCACCACTTGAGCCCCAACACTGCCTGGCATCGCCGGGAGCTCCAGGCAGCGCCTGCCCAGGGGGCTCCAGCTGCAGACCAAGGTCCTTGGAGCCCTCCCACCCTCCCACCACTCCACAACCATCCCTGCTATTAGACTGCCATGTGTGAGGTCCAGCAATGGGCCTAACGAGCTGCCCGATTAACTAACTGCATGAAATGGGCTTTAAAGCCTCCTAGGACACTTGGAGATGCAGAATTCATCAGTGTCATTTCCCTGCCCTGCTCAGAACTGCCACAGCTGCCTGGGAGAATGGGGTGTGAGAAAAGACAAAAATAAACAAGCAAAATAAAAAAAAAAAACCCATTGCTATTGATACAATTAACCCTGGACTGAACTAAATTTAAGAGATGGGGCCTCTTTCTCTTAGATAATAAATTGCCTTGTTTTAAAAAACACGGACATGCCATCTGTAGTACTAATCTCAGATGTATCTAGAAAGGGAAAGGGGGAATAAAATCCCATGCATACACGAGCATGGCACTGTGAGCAAACATCAGCTTTTAAAGGAGAATGTAAAAGCTTTCAGGAAGTTTATTCTTAAAAAGCATGTAAATTCCCAGTCACAACAATCCTCCAACCAACCCCTTCCAAGCTCCAAAGAGCCACAGGCTTGTGTGTTATCCAGCTATCATTCTTGTTAATATTCATTAGGCAGGGCTACTTGCATTTTCATAAGCTGCGAAGGTGGCAAAAGAAACAATCAGAATTCCTTAACACACAGGCATTATCAATTCAACATCTGCCAAAGAAGAGTGCATACAGATCTGAGGTTGAAATTCAAATGCAATTTACCTGGGCTAGAGCTGAGCTTCACTTTCCAGCACCCAGCCAGCTATTTCAGGCGCTCTCATTTTATCCATCCCCGCATTTACTTCCCTGTAAGTTCATTCTCCACTATTTTTACCTTCAAAATGAGAGTCCCTCATAAATTCCCTCCTTCATTCCTTAGGTCTAAAGAGTTCTCTTCTGCTAAAATAACCCACGTTCAGTGCAATTGTATCTATGAATAATACAGACAAGTTTTGACTCACTAAACTTGACTAAGCAATTCTGCTTTCTGGCTAGAGAATTCATTTATCTCCACCCATTTAGTGTGCAAAATCCTTTTGACTGGCTTCAGGGTACAGACCTGTACAGAAATCCACTTTCTGGCCAGCCTGGCCTTAAAATTTAACCCTGAGAGATGAACTGAGAAGCCTCCAAAAGAAAACAACTGCTCTAATTAATTATGTACTCAACTCAGCAAAGAAAAAAGTCTGATAATGCTAACTAATTTCAGAATAAAGCAGATATATGTTCCCAGGATGATATTTCTATGCACATGAACGTGCACCAAAAAAAGTGTGATTTAGATCTCCTGAGAACTGAGAAAAGGTGCATCACAATTCTCCAAATCTCCAGATTCAACCCCAAATTAACATGTATTTGCCCACAAATTCACTATGCATTGATTCTTGTCCTAACAAAAACATCATTAAAAAGGTTTGGACCCGGATGTGACTCTTCCCTCTTGGAAAACTTCTTGGACCAAGAGGACTCCCTCAATCTTTTCCCCCAAATTCAATGCAGGTCTCTACCAATTTAACTTGGATTTCAAAAGCCTCAAAAGACCTAACTGTATCCTCCCTCACAAAGGGTTGGTGGAACTAAGCTTTGCATTTCAGCGGAAATATTCATGGTATGAGGCATTTCCCAGGGGCTGGTACTGGCCAACACTTGGGGAGGAGCCCTGAAATGGCAAACCTGTCTTCACCTGCATGACTTTAGATCTGGCACTTAGCTGCAGTGAGCATGGCCAAAGCCTGGGCTGCCTAAAGGATATGTGCTCAGCTTTGTAAGGTGAGACCCTTGGTGGGCATCTTCTGCGGGATGATGAATGGATGAGGCCAGGACAGGGGTTTCTGGAAGGGGCTTTCCAGAAATCCAAACAGTCAGCTATAAGCAGCCAGTGCCCACCCCATCCCCAGCCTGAGCATCCCTTTGTTGCCTGGTCTCTTTCAAGTGCTGAGCACATCTAGCACCAAACACATGTAGATGCCTTCACAGAAAACAACCATAAAAGAGACAATCCACATATTTGGAAGCAAAGGCATAGAGGTGGCGTGTTGCTTTCAGCACATGCATGATGTGATGGCCATTAACAATTCACAAGAACAGTAACATTAAGATATAAACAATTAATCTTTTCAATTCAAGCTCAAAAATCCCACTCTGGTTTCCCCTCCTTTCTGAATAAAACTCATTTATTTTAGAAATACCTAAGTGAAAGTAGTTAAAGACCAAAAAAATGTCACCACTAACAAGCTGCAAAGTAAGAAAGAGCAACCAGGCACATTTGATCTTGTTCTATATAGGAACCTTTCTAATATGACTGCTCCAATTAAAAAAAAAGTTGAATTTATCATTTTGATGATAGGAGATTATGAACTTTACTATTAGATGCATATATTTTGTTTAATGGCTTCGTTTATTTTAATAACAAAGAGAAACTAGATCTTTAGAGATGAAAGCTTTATTTCATGGCTTCAGTACAACTGGGATTTTTAAAATCTGTGATGTTAACCAAAATGTGATAATGGATGTTCTCAAGGGCCCTATTTTGTAGCATTTTATGCAGAGCCAAACTGTATGCAAGACATTACAAACATGATGTTTAGCCCTATCTTAAGAAAGCAAAACTGACTCCAGTGTCAGAGGCCCCTGTAATTGTTTTCCACCTGCTTCTCAAGCCTCTGAACTTGTGCAGCAAAGTCTGTCTGTAGAAATGCTGTGACAAAGGCATTAGCACTCTGAAGATTTTTTATGAAATTATATTGAAAGGCACAATTTGTCAGATTTTGGCTGGAAGGGGACAGGAGTGATTGCAACATAACTACTTTATCTACAGCACCCTTGCCTTGAAGAGTCTGTTGACATCCAGAAGAAGAGAGACACAAAAAATGTGCTAGGAAAAAAAAAAAAAGCTAACTCTGCTACCATTTTTATGTCATTTACTTCTTAAGACAGAGATAATCAGAAACACCTCATCAAACTTGATCATGCTCTCAATGCTTCTGAAGAACTTCTCATCTATTCCGCTTCCTTTTACTCTCACGTTAGTAGATTGAAAACAGTTGCTTCAGACGACGGCAGCACTCATGCGTGTGCAGCATCAAGGATGCTCCTCTTTATTACGTTTTATACGTGCACATAAATCTTTATGCACACAGAGGTGTGCATACATGTATGGGGTCGATGCAGCTTTGAGAACCGTGCCCTCCATCCCCAAAAGCAGGGACCCACTGTTTTGGGGAAGGCAGCCCAAGATGGCAGCCCATGATTAATGGCTGTATCATCCCCGGCTCGGTAGCGGCGAGGCCCCGGGTCTGATCTGCCAAACATCCCCTTCGTCTGCAGCCGATCAGCAGATGCAAGCACATAGGCCCTGTCAGCTTGACATATCATTCCTACGACAATGTCAACGAGTATTAATGTTCAATTATCTGTCCTAGAAATAACCCTCGCCTTTACGCATTGTGTAACTGGGCGCGTGGCATGGCGGTAATGCGAACGACAAGGGCAGAGATGCCCGCGCTCACCCGCTCACTGTGAGTTGGCTTCCCAACATCGTGATGACATTGCCTTGCGGTAGCGCATGGACGCCTTCCCCCTCCTTCCTCTCCCTGGCTGTGGTTTGCTGTTTTGTTTTGTTTTATGGAAAACATGTTGCAAAGACCCCAAAGACCCTTCTCCCTCTCTCTGCGTGTTGTACGCCGCCCATCAGCACACCAAGATACACTTAGAAAAGGTGTATTTTGATTTCACACCCACGCAGAACCACAAGGACTTTTCTCATTTACTTTCATGGAGATCCAGAAGTTGCCCATCACCTGGCAGCCTCTCCTTGTGCCCCCTGCTTGTCTGTATATTTTTATATATCTCTCTATATATGTATATCATTTACCATCAAACACAAATGTCAACAGTGTCTTCTTCCAGGGCTGCATCAAGATCAATTCAACCCCCAACGGCAGAGCTGGAACAATTTAGCCAAATGAAACATTACAGATTTTTTTTTAAAGCTATTTTAAAGTAAGACCCCCAAGAAGAGAGAATTTGAAGAATAAGCTTGAGTTTATTCCTGGAATGTTTATTTTGGTTTTTTTTTTTACTACTGATCAAATATTAATATTATTGACCACTCTAAACTCAAATAGAGCTCTAGGAGGAAAAAAACCTACCAAATACTTTTTCTTTTAAACCAGAATTAGGGTCAACTTGCCAGTTGTTTGAGTAGTCTGTGACAGAGTTTGCATAATTTCTCTTTTTGTTGTTGTTACTATGGCACAGCTTCCTTGAACTAACATTCAAAGGTTATCGGCTCTAAGTTATGCTTGCTAAGTCTTCTTATACAACTCACAATCAGAGGGAGGGAGTGGGAGGAAGCAGTGTGATAACCAGTGCCAGCTTTGAGATAAAGCCCTCCACCTAATCTCTGTTTATTTAGACAACCATCTAACCGCAGCACAGGGTGTAAAAACAAACCAGGTGTATGGCTAAGAGAATTTCTCCTCCCTTACCATGATTGCATTATATTTTTTGGGTAAAGGAAAGCAGAGCCTTTTTTTTTTTTTTTTAAGATTGTTTTAAAGATTACTTTTTTTTTAAGATTACTTTGAAAATTTAAATAAGCCCAAAGTCTGAGGTTTTCTTGTTTGGATTCACTTGGCTGGATGGGCTTTTTTTGCTTTGTTTTGTAGGAAGGGGAGGTAATGGTAATAAAGCACATTCTATTCCATGCTTTTTTGTTTCTTGAGGTTTTGGAGAAAAAGACTTTACCATATCACATTTACAAAAAAAATTTAAAAATTAGGTTCCCACTTTGAATAATTTTCCACCGGAGGGGATTCAGGATGTTTGGAATGAATACAAATATCATGGGATCAAACTGGAGTAAACTGAGCAGTGTTTTAAATGTATTTCCCTAAGGAGCTGACAGAGAGTTGGGCACCCAGCACATCTCTGCTGCATCAGTGCTGAAGCTGCTTTTCCAAGGCCGAAGCTGCTTTTCCAAGGCCGAAGCTGCTTTTCCAGCCCAGGTGCCGAAAGAGAAAAGCTCTTGCAGGTCAGGCTATAAGAAGCAGTAAGGTGTCTGGCTGAAAGACAGCTGAGCCTCCCTCCAGCTTCAGCAGCAATATTGAACAGTGGTGGGGAGCTTGCACGTTGGCTGATGGCTCTATTTCTCCTGCCATATGAACCCAAAGTTGCCTCCAACATATTCAACCTCCTCAGTTTTCCCCCCTTTTACCCCTCTGATAATTCACCTCACTGTTTACTCAATCATTTTAGGTAGGGGGAAGTGATGAACATTGCTGAGTGCCAGTTTTTTTTGGTGCAAGATGAATAACCCCAAGGAGCAACTTACACTGAGTCCCAGGCTCCTGTCAGCCCTATAATTGATGATGTTTTCGCTGTAAGGGGTGGGGACTGGGACACATTAAGGCTCAATAGGGGAAGTAAATGGAGTGAATTGACTCAGCAACTCTGCCTTTTACCACAGCTTCTAATAAGGATAAACTGATTACTGCCAAATGTACTTTAACATCACAGGGAGGGGAGGGAAAATAAATCGATCTGCTCAAAGGAAATAAATGCCATACCAGAAGTTTTTTAGAAGTGAACTTTTATATGCAGAAGCGTAGAAGCACATTTTGGCAGTATGCTGCTGCTTCTTCCCGGGTTGCCATTTGCCACTAAACCAAAAATGAATTTGCAGCCTTAAAACGCATCCTATAGATGAATGCAGCAAAAAGATCTCTACAAAGCCAACTTATCATTTTTGTAATCTCACTCTCAAATGACTTGGATAACAAAGAGGAGCATGGCAATGCTCACACTGTATCTCAAATGCCGACTTTATGTCAGCATCTTTTTACAGCAACTGAGAGACCGGATGCTCCACTTCTGTGCCAGGCAGTGGGGAAGGCAAGCAGGCGGCAGCCCAAGTTGCCAGGGGTGACCATGGAGCTGACAAGCCCGGGATCCAGCAAAACCCGCCCTGACTGATGACTTCTGGGTTCCTGCTGACCTCTGATCCCTTCTGGTTTGGTCGGGAACAAAAGAGCCTGTTCACCAGGGCCCCTCACATGAGCATTTAACGAAAGCAGCCATTGCCTATACGCTGATAAATGTGTTTGCCTTACCTGCGGCAGGAGGAGGACCACAGCCATCCTGTGCTGCTGTGCAGGTAAGAGCCAGCTTACCTAGCTTGTATGTCACACAAAATAAACCAGGGAAATCCACCACGAGGCACATAAAAATGACTAAAACAGTTAAAGACAATTTCTGTCACTGATGCAAGAAGTTGCTGAGGCTGGTGAGCGGAGAGTTTCTGTGGAGAGTTTCTGTCATTAGAGATTTGATGCTGCTCTGACACCGAGGGCCATCAGCAGCTCAAACATGCTGTTGCAAAGATGCTGTCGGCTACAGCAACCACGGAGGATGCTGTCCAACGCTCAGCGGCCACTTTCATCACTGCATATTGTCACCATAGCAATGAAGCTGAATGTGGGCAAATGACAAGGGTCTGTCATCACTCAGCCCTGGCCTGACAGCCCTCAGCACCAGTCGCTCTCATCCAGCCCCAATACACAAATAGGTCCTCAGCAGGCCCAAAAGTAATAATCTGCCCCTCCACAATGTCATCGTTTCACTGGCACTCCCAGTAGCAGCGTGTAGCCCTTATTTCCCCTGGAGATGGTTCAGCTTTATTCCACAGTGAGTTTTCATGCTTTAGGGAAAAGGAAGAGAAAAGTCAGAAAAGAGAAAGCCAGAAGGGAGACAGTGGTACCCAAACATCAAATATCAGAGATAATCAAGGAAAAATACAAATAAAAACAAAAAAAAAGGAAAGAAATCTATTGAACAAATGAAAGTAAAACATGAAAATTAATGTTTGAAAGGAAAACAACAACAGTTCCTATGTAATGGCTTTGGCAAGGAATAGCAGTGGTACTGACAAAATCTAAAGTTCCTTTCTAATATTAAACATGGCAGTTGTATATAAAATGCATCCGCTGCTCCCTTCACAGAAACAGGTGTTTGGGGTGAAGTCAGGATAACTGGCAAGGTATGTCAGGCTGTCACTGACAGCAAGCATGGCCAACACACTGCTCTGCCTTCACGCCAACACCAAAATCAGGGTCCCAGCTATTTTCACGCTCCTCCTGCCAGAGATGCCACAAAGAGACAATTAACTTGGTCTACACTTCCCTGCTGCCTGGGTGGAAGTACAGCAAGAAATGATAAAAATCAGAGATGGCAAACACTATCTCATCTAGAGCTCGTCTGCCTGCTTGGATTAATCATAACATCTCTATTTCAGGAAAATTCCTGTGTGGGGTCAGTTTTTACTCATCCTGCCCATGCAAACTCGCCCCTTCTAATTGCAGCATGTGGGGAGGATGGTGAGAAAGATCCATCTTGGTGGTTACCTTACTTAGCTCATCTTGACCACGCACTTTGGACTTTGTGTTTAGTCATACAGAATACCCCAATTTAACAGTGACCCTGTGTTACCAAGCCAGCCCTCTCACCATTTCAAAAGCTGCCTTTTAATGATATTTAATTTAGGCTCGCTTATATGCTACATTTGCTAGTGGACACATTGGCTATGTGGCTATTATTTGACACAATCACTGTCCCTCCACAGTGTGCAACATGCTCGCTGGACTGCAGCAGCCCTGGAAAGACAATTCACTGTTCAAACATTTTTTAAACCTGATTTACCGTTCCAGAGAAACAACTCTGCAACTAATCTTCCAGGACAAATGTAACGCCGAAGAGCAGCTAAACTGAAACGTATAAATTCCATATATGCTTAAAAATATCATTGTCTATAATTTAATATAACAATATTTCTAGGCCTATAACCTTGCACGCAGAGGCAATTTCCCAAGCATTAATACTTAAATGGGTCATATGCACCACATCTGTCATTCTGTCCTGAAGTCTATGAGGCACAACCAAGACTCTGCAAGCCTATTGATTTTTCTAGCATTTGCTTTAATTTACTTAACCATTGAGAAATCCATCAGTACATAAAGGGCAACTGTCCATTACTGCCTCATTTGCAGACATTCTTTCCCCTCATTTTTTTTT